>OY757010.1:199951650-200524150 GCA_963580285.1 Lucinisca nassula
ACCACGAACACACGCCTATATAATTTTGACCCCCTCCAACCCCACTTTTATATAGTAAAAATGGGGTTTACAGGGGTAAACCTTATTTTTCTTATTTCTGCTCTAAATATAGATTGTGTGTATTCGTAAGAACCGCCTCGACGTGGCGGTTCTAACGAGTACCCACAATCTATATTTTGAGCAGAAAAAGGGAAAATATCACAATTTTTCATCTTAAAAGTTTCATTTTTTCGGTGATAAAGGTTACAATGTATTTGTATAGGCGTGTTTTCGTAATGTATCACAAAATATCCACCTTATCTGTTTCTATGGTACATGTAATACGCTTCAGACAGATCCATTATCGTTTTTGGACTTGTAAGATTTGATTTACAGTACAATTCCACTATTAAGACCACCTTAAATTAGGAGTAATTCTGCTATAAAAAGCTTATTTTGAAGGGTATACTGATTTTTTTTTTGTATTCTGCCAACAATGTCCCCTGGTCAGGGAACACCTTTTGGGACTGTTCAAAAGTGGTCACAAGCGTCGATATTTATGCCTTGACTGTCTACAGGGAGACAGATTCAAAAAAAGTCTTTCAGACTTTCTTCTGAATCCCTTTTGTACAATGTATTGTTTTGTATGTTGCACATTGTATTACCATGTATATGTATACAGTATTGTAACATTTGTACATTGAAATAAAGTTTAAACTAAAAGTGGTCTTTAAGACCACTTTTGAACAGTCCCCAATGTGGTCTTAATATAGGAATTTTACTGTCCTTGTTATAACGTCTACAAATGATTTTTGTACTGTATGGCAAACCGTGTGGACCCCGATTAAACGCCACGTTCTTTGGCCTCTGATCGATGTTAACACAGTTTGTAATAGTAAAAAAGGACGCTATACACATATAAGAAAACGCCAAGTGCGGATGTGTCTGATTAGGGTTTTCATTATGTGCCAATATCCCAAAAATGGCTAGTCGTGTGAGGTTTAATTAGATGTGGATGCAACATTTGTGCAACTTTGAGACCATGTTGAATCCGCAGTAAGTTCTTTCGAACTGAGTAATTGAGCATGGTTGTGTCATCAATTATGCCGCATGGCAACCAGTGGCTAGGAAAATACAGACGAATAAATAAAATGCACGTCAACATGAGATGGCCGATAGTACTGTCTGTTTGAATAGCATGTCAATGAATAATAGATAAGCGTATTTTTTAATGTTTCTAGCTGAATGATTTAATTTTTCTTTATTTTTGTGCTAAACTCCATTTCATGCCTTCAAAGAGATACCCAGGTAAGACCGTTCTGATACGTACCGCAATATCTATATTTGGAATATAAGCACCGCAATATCTATATTTGGAATATAAAAAATGTAAATATGTAAACACATTTTCATCTACATTTGCCACTCTTCATAGCCATGGAAAATGTTACTATTTCAATAGAAACACTATCTTGGTGAATTCTCTTGAGCCTCCTCATAGCTGTCGGTCGTCAGTACTGGGTCACCGCTTCAACATTGCTTTGTAATCCCCGAAGAAATGTTTCGGTATACAACGGAAGAACTTCAGCTGAAATGAGAAAATTACATTTATTATACCCGGTTAACTAGAAAGGGAATCTGTTCAAACAGATAGTTCTAAGCCTTTTTCTTTCCCTACGCACCCTCGGTCGCTGGTTTGTTTTGAAATCGACACTTCCTCAGCACCCATTTCAAGCTATGGTTTTCCTTGCAGTTTCGCGAAGAACAGCAAATAACAACAGCACACTGGCCACAAGTCGTCATCATAGCTCTGCGGTACATAAACTGAAACTTCATTCAATTTGCTGCTGAAATACATTTAAAATGTTGCAAAACTATTCTTCTACTTTTCTTCCCTTAGACCTATGTCGATGTACACGGGCCAGTCATATCTATATTTATACCCGCTTTTTTGAAAAAAAAAAAGCGGGTATATTATTTTCGTCACGGGTGTCCGTTCGTCCGGACGTCCGTCCGTCCGTCTGTCACGTTCTTGTGAATGCAGCTTCTTTTTTATTTCTTTACCTACAGTGACCAAACTTGGTACATACATTGCTTGGGGACTGCAGATGTGCATGAAGGTGTCGCAATTTTCATCTGAATTCCTGGGGTCATGTGGTGAGGTCAAAGGTCAAATTTCTAAGAAAATGCTTGTTCATAGGAAAAGCGGGTATTTGCGATGGTATACCATCGACTGCTGCTCTAGTCCTGCTGAGCCCGGATATGTCTGATCTTTCAAACAAAGCAGAGCCAGATCAGATGGCTACTGAAGAAGCCATCTGATCAGGATCTTTATTGTTTGTCATTCAGTTTATGAATTTGTTGCAATGGTTTGCATCAAGAAATCTGATTGGTTGAACAGGTCAGTGGCCAAAGATGCGTAGGGACAAAGCGGATTGAAAGCGCGGACGTATAGGACAAAAATACTTCTCAAAGAGGCGAAAAGCTATCACTTAGCATCAGCGTAACAATTCCGTGTAATGAACACCTAGGTACACCCACATTATTTTGAAAATTAAAAAGACATTACGCATTCACGCCTATACAAATATATTGCCACCTTTATCGCCGAAGAAATGAAAATTTTATGATGAAAATTGTGATATTTTTCTTATTTCTTCACAAAATATAGATTGTGGTCACTCGTTAGAACCGCCTCATCGAGGCGGTTCTAACGAGTACCCACAATCTTTATTTTAGAGCAGAACTAAGAAAAATAAGGTATACCCCCGGAAACCGCAGTTTTACTATATAAAAGTGGGGTTCAAGGGGCTCAAAATTATATAGGCGTGTTTTCGTGATGAGATCCCGAATTCTTCCCACAATATCAGAATGGAAAGAAGTCGAAACATGGAGTGACGACAATAAGCAACACTGGCGTTTAAGGTACATGCATTATGTTGTTATTTATGCAACAAGTAAAAGGTTGTGGGTACTCGTAAGAACCTACTTAGAGGTCCTTGGTATTAGCCAAAGCCGCCTAAATGAGGCGGTTCTAGCGAGCATAAACAACCTGTATTTACACCGGGAGAATATCCGTTTTGAAGGGATGAAAGACTTCACTATTTCACACGGATGTGTTATAGTGATAGACAAATGTGTGCATAATTGAAAACTCTCAACGGCCTTAGCTAATGGCATATTGGAAATTCTCAACGGCCTTAACTAATGGCAGGCACCTTGAGTTAGCTTCATGCAAGTAACCATGCAATACATGCGTCTAACACGATGCATTATTTCATATCTATAGAAGGGTTATTTTTCTGACGAAAATGTGTGATATTTTTCTGACTGATCCAAGACAAAGGTTGCAGGTGCCCGTTAGAACGCCACATTGAGAAACCACAATCTATGTCTTGGATCAGGTATAAGAAAAATAATGTATACCCCTGTAAACTCCACTTTTCTCTATTTAAGTGGGGCTTACGGGGTTGTTGATTTCACGGACATGTTAACGTGATGTATAGTTTATCAACGACCTTTGAGAGTTCAACGTTCAAGCGTGATAAGACTATTCCATGTTTTAGGGGAAGCAGGTTTCGGATTTCTTTTTTTGACGGGATTTTAAAATTATAAACAATTTTTTTTGATAATGCTATTATGTAGAAGTCGTGACCAAGTGGTAAATATGATGCAGTACGATCCTCAGTTAAACTGTATCGCCCAATATAAAATCCAACTGAAGGCGATTTACCTAAAACGCGGACTAGTTCAAAATTAAAAGTACAGTCACGTCTCACTGCGTTTTGAAAGACTATAGCCCTGCATGTATAAGCTGGCTGTGCATATGCATTTGAAGATCACAGAATGCAAATGCTCCTTTGTCCATGTGTTTGTTTTGTTTCTGTTGAGGGTTTACGTCCCCGTCAACACTATTTAGGTCATTTTGATGGGTGACGCTGCTTCCGATTTTGTAGAAGTGAGATAAAATGACATTTCAAGCCCTGCCGTCCAAAAAAAACCCTACGGTTAATTAGCAGTCCAGCTCCACGAAACCAACATATGAGGAAATGTCATTTTTTCAGACGAAAGAATTTACATCTAAAATTCTACCAACTTAAGGGATGTCTACCTAATGCTTTCGCTTATTCATAGTTGTATAAAATTACTTTTACTCTAAACAGTGTGGTCCCGGATCAGCCGTCGTGTTTTAATTATTGACTTGGTGATTCCCAGCCTCCAATTTGAGCGTTTCATCCTTCGCTTGCACGGGCAAAAAGTGTATGGACACTACAAATTGTCAAGATCTGCTAGGAATGAAATTCATTTTCTGATATGTATGGCAGTATGATCGATACTGGACTGCGTGTGAAGTTATATAAGCCCAGAATGGGGTTTATGTAGTTGTCGTGAGGCCTACGGTTGTTCATAACTGACTAAATGATTGGTATGTTTACATTTTCCATGGAAAGCAAAAGATAAAGATGACGACCAGGAACTGAAAAAAATCAGATCTTACATCAAACGGGAAAATTAAACATATTTAAACATTACTTTGCAAAAAACAAACAAAAAAGAATAACAAGCAAAGTTAGCAGCTCTTTCCAAAACAGATTGCAACACAGATACTCAAACTTAACAAAGTAGAAGTAAAACAAAGATCAGGAATTGATACAATTAACTTACTCCATCCATAAAAGACACCAAAGGGAAAGAAATACAAACATTAAGCGACCAGACCAAAATGGAAACCTAAACAAAGGAAGGCCATACGGACAGTTACTTTCCCACAAAATGGCCATATGGCCATCCAAAATTAAAAGACACAAGTGATACACACAGTAAGTAACAAACAACAACATAAATAAATCGCCACAGAAGAGCCGCCTTGGAACGGTCAGTGGAAGATTTCCACTGGGGGGCTTAAATCGATTTTACGTGGCCACAATCCTCGCCCTTACTTCCGTCGCGATTTAGACAAATAATTTGTTCAGTCCGCATGAAGGCCTACTAACTCATCAGTGCAACATCTCCGTGAACACAGAAATCAAAGAACCACAGAGGTGAGTCAACGGTGAGGACTCGACAGCAAGAAACCACTGAAATGCTGGAGCAAAATAAAACCAACAGTTAGACTCCGATGAGCCCGACCAGAGACAGAGCATCAGGCACCAACCAACATTATCTCTTTAATTTTCAATAAGCCTTTACGTTGGAGCCGTCATAGAATCTGAGGCCTGACCCACCGGCGTGCAATTAAAAAGGGAAGCAAAGTTGCCAACCGTGATTGGGTTAACTACCATGCATGCAGTCTGTCGTATAATATCCATGTTGTACCCAATCTTTTTATATCGAAGAATGATTTTACGAAATTGGGTGCTGAAGTCATTGCGGTTATATATTTTTCTGAATTTATATACTAAGTCACCATAAAATTCGGGTTCCGATAGACCTTGTTGCAGAAGAGATTTAAGTCCAATATTGAATTTTGAAATTAAATCAGAATGGCGTCTATAAAATTTTGAAAAGGCTTTGCGTAGTTTATGGTACCGATAACCCTGATTAAGGAGTTTAGCCGTTAATAATTTATTACGAGTGTTGAAGTCAGTTACATGACTACACACTCTAGCAAATCGAATTAATTGCGAAACCGTAAATAGCTTAAATCATAAATGGTAACGGAAACTAGTAGAAACTAGAACTATCACTAAAGGTTGTGATTAATACCCCCGCCTCAATACTTGACACAGAAAGCAAACATGAACAGTGTCTACTGAGTCCGTTCAGGGGCAATAACTCCATAATTGTTGGACAGATTCTCCTGAAATTTGCGTCTTGCACATCTACTTATCCTAGTGAATAAGTATGTCAAGTACCCAGTGAATCCGACTGATAGTGAAGGAGGAGTTCAGCGGACAAAAGTTTGCAGCAATCACTTTTCAGTGATTCAGGGGCATTATCTCCATAATTGTTGGACTGATTCTCCTGAAATTTGCGTCTTGCACATCTACTTATCCTAGTGAATAAGTATGTCAAGTATCCATTGAATCCGACTGATAGTGAAGGAGGAGCTCAGTGGACAAGATATTTGCAAGCAAACCAGGGTCAAGAAAGTATGTTTCAAATTGATTCAGGGGCCATAACTCCGTAAATATGAGACAAACATTAGAAAAATTTGCGTCTTGTACATCTATCCCTCCTGGTGAACAATTATGGCAAGTATCAATTGAATCCGACTGATAGTGAAGGAGAAGTTGGGCGGACAAGGTTTTAGCACATATTTTTAGCAAATCAAGGGCCATAACTCTGTAATTATGGGACAAACTTTAGTGATATTTGCGTTTTGCACATCTACTCCTCCTGGTGAACAATTATGGCTACTATCAATTGAATCTGATAGTGATGGAGGAGTTGAGTGGACCAGGTTTTTAGCACATTGTTTTAGCAAATCAAGGGCCATAACTCCGTAATTATAGGACAAACTTTAGTGAAATTTGCGTCTTGCACATCTACCCCTCCTGTTGAACAATTATGGCAAGTATCAAATGAATCCGACTGATAGTGAATGAGGAGTTCAGCAGACAAAAATTTGCAGACAAACCGCCCGACAAACCAACCAACCAACCAACCGACAGGCTGATTCCAGTATACGGATATAAAGAAAAAAAAAAAACGTCCAGAGGGTACTTCCCAGCATAGAGCAGAACTGTAGTTAAAGCACCGCCTTGGAATGGCTAGTAGTAAATTACTGGATGACTTGGTTCTGACGAAAACTCGCATGAAAGATGCAGTTGAACCCGGAAATATTAAACGTTGTGAGATTTTTTTAACAAAGCAAAAGCAGCGTCTAACCATTTTGTAGAAGCATTTGACGTCGCTAATGAATTACAAACATTTACATGAATTCAGTTAACTTTTAACACATTACGCAAACACGCCTATACAAATACATTGCCACCTTTATCGCCGAAAAAAATGAAAATTTTATGATGAAAAATTGTGATATTTTTCTTATTTCTGCTCGAAATATAGAGCAGAAATCAGAAAAATAAAGTATACCCCCGGGAACCCCAGTTTTACTTTATAAAAGTGGGGTTCAAGGGGGGTCAAAATTATATAGGCGTGTTTTTGTGATTAGCAGAACAGCGACATTGATGTTGCGATAAACTGTACTCAATATAAATATGGTGCATTTTGGCTCTCTTTACGAGCATCTAACGCATGGTGGCTCGATGTAATGTCTTAACTTTACATTACCTCATCAAAATATCCCCTGAAACCGATACAACCGTTGGACGAGCCAATAACCATTGGACTGTTAGCACTTGCCACACCAGCATCTGAAAAAATACAGAAGTACCATCACGTGATCAAGTCCGTGAAATGAATACCCCCTTACACCCGACTTTGTATAGAAAAAACTGGGGTTTACGGGGGTAAACATTATTTTTCTTATTTTTTCTCCAAGACATAGGTTGTGGGTACTCGTTAGAACCGCCTCAATGAGGCGGTTCTAACGAGCACCCATAACCTATGTTTGCAGTATAAATAAGAAAAATATAATGGATTTTCATCCGAAAAATAGCCATTTTGGAGATGTGAAAAAATGCACTATGTCGCACGGGTGTGTTATCGTAATGCGTCATTGATTCGAAAACCCCAGTTTTACTACATTAAAGTGGGCTTCAAGGCTGTCAAAGGTATGTAGGTGTGTTTTCATGATTGTTGCTGGCGTATTCGTTTCGTTAACAAGTCTATGTGATGAACACCCTCGTAAACCCCCAATTTATACGGGGCAAACTGGGGTTTACAAGGGTGTGCATTTTAGTTCTTTATTTTCGTTCAAAATTATGTAGATCGTGGGTACTCGTTAGAACCGACTCTGTGAGTAGATTCTAACGAGCACTCACAATCTATATTTGGACCAGTATTAGAACAATATCACACTTTCTCATCTGAAAAATGCTTAGCTTGGAGAAATAAAAAAAAAACAAAAAAAAAACAAACAATATTTTAGCACACGAGTGTGATACTGTAATGTTAGCACAGCTAATTTTAACTCGTTCTTCAGCACAAAGGGAATTCTTCCTAAAGATCCAGCTACATTGTGTCAACAATATTTAGGTCATATTGGAGACATTGCTTCCGATTTTGTAAGACTTGTACCCGACATTGAGATAAAATGACGTCTCAAGCCCTACCACCCATAGAGACCGCTGGGGTTTTAGGAGCGCTCCGACTCTTAACACGTTCCTGGGCAAGCGTAGATCTATGCGGTTTACCAGCACACAAGTTCGGTTTGTTTCAGCTCTGCACAGAAGCATCATGCAGCCTAATATTTTGTCAGGGGCGGTCAACATACCTTCATTTCATAAACTTTAAGAAACAGAGGTAATTTAGGGAGACTTAAATTTTATTTATCTTGTAAGTGTATGTTGTGTGTGCAAATTAGAATCGTTTCGATCAGGAGATTCTAATGACCATCACCTCATTCAGGCGTTTCTACTATATTTTGGAGCAGAATTCAAGTAAATAATGTATACCCCACCTAAACCCTAGTTTTCTCTATTTAAAGTGGGTTTAGGGGGTATTCATTTCACGGACTTGTTCACGGGATGCAACTGTTTACGTCCTATTATTTATTCAGACACGCATGACAAAATACATGAATCAGTACAACGAATATTCTAAAGTATGTCACAAAATTGGATGTAGGCTCAGACTACACATCACGGTAACTAGTTCTTGAAACACCAGGCCTTCTTTAGAGAACATGGGGCTTTTCATTTTTCCCCATTTCTTCTCCAAGACATGGGTGGCAGGTAACGAGCACCCGCAACCTACTTTTGAAGTGAAAACAAGAAACATGTCTCACATTTTCATAGACAAATCACCGCTTTGGAGTTATGAAAGAATAAACTTTCTCACTGATGTGATTAGAATATCCCTTTGTTTGACAGTTTGTGTGTGTGTGTGTGTGTGTGTGTGTGTGTGTGTGTGTGTGTGTGTGTGTGTGTGTGTGTGTGCGTGTCTCAGCTGTCTGAATCTGTTACGCAGCACTTGATATAGAAAAAATTGCAATGGAAATATTGTTTTCCAAAATTGAACCTACATTTTGTTATCAATCCAAACAGGGAAGCACCTTTCCTGCTCCATCCAAGGTGTACATTTTAACAGCCAAAATATCATGTCAATCATTAACGTCCAATGAAATTGTCATTCAATATGCCATCAAACTGCTGTCAAGTGGCGAATGGAAGAAAGTGATGAAATGTACATAGAAATCAACGACTGGTTATAAGTTGAAAATGGGTTAAAGAAGCTCACAGTAGAAATGTTTCAACTTGCGTCTGTCTCTGTTACATTTATGTGGTGGGGCCCTTTAGTACAGTTATATTCTGTGTTCTGGGCAATCTGGTGACAATATCATAACAAGAATTTTAACATAACAGGTGCATTCTATAAAGTAGGTGGGTGAGAAAGTAAACAATCTCGACAAGGAAATCGCAGGCTCTTTTGCAGTTTATAAGTCGCATGCTCGGCATAGCCTCGCAAGAAACTTGAATAAACTGAAAATTTGCGCGAGATTTCCTTCTGTCGGTCTCAACCCCATCAGAAATTGTATTAATGTTACACGACTGTACATGTATGTGTTATTCTAATGATTTATCCTCCCCTTGATTGTGCTGTTGATTTCTACATGAATATTACCCATAAATAAAAAATAAAAATGAGTTCCTTTAAGAGCAATGAAAACATTCATAAGAAAGGAAATGGGTCATACTACGTAGTTTCGGCTAATAAAGCCTCATCAGTGACCCTGTAATGATCCGGCAAAGAAAGCAAGAGGAAACGTACTGCAATTTTGCGAATTTCGAATAGGCAGTCGATTCAAAGACTGATATAAATCAAAATGGGGTCCAAATAATTAAAAGCCTGTCTAGAATATGAGTCTAAACCAATAATTTATTTCTGATTTCTCAGAATATTCACGCTGATCTCAAAGGACCAAAAGTAAAATATAAACTGCACTATGGTTGATGTACGGGGAGACGTTTTACGGCCGCCACACGGCACAACACCAGCTGCAGTGAAGGCAAATAAAAATAAAAATGAGTTCCTTTAAGAGCAATGAAAACATTCATAAGAAAGGAAATGGGTCATACTACGTAGTTTCGGCTAATAAAGCCTCATCAGTGACCCTGTAATGATCCGGCAAAGACTGGCCTCTTACATGTATCTAGTTTTCGAAAACAAAAGTAAACAAGGACAAAGTATAATAGAATCACGCATATGAAAAAGAAGAAACGGCTTACCTGTTTTTACTGTAGCTGCGGGCATATTATCAACTCTCATTGTCATTAGTGACCCATGCTTGGCCACTCGAATAAAGTGAGGAATGTCAGCTTTCTAAACAAAAATAAATAAACAAAACTAAAGCACAGATGAAAGTGAAAATAGAAGTAAAACAAAGATCAGGAAACGATACAATTAACTTACTCCACCCATCAAAGACACCAAAGGGAAAGAAACACAAACATGAAGCGATCAGACCATAATGGAAACCTAAACAAAGGAAGGCCATAAGGACAGTAACTTTCCCACAAAATGGCCAAATGGCCATCCAAAATAAAAAGTTATACACCCAGTAAGTAAAAACCAACATAAATAAACCGCCACAGAAGAACCGCCTTGGAACTGGGGGGGGGGCTTAAATCGATTTTACATAGCCATAATCCTCGCCCTTACCTCTGTCGCAGTATACACTAATTTTGTTTAGTCGGTATGAAGGCTTCCTAACGCATCATTGTAACATCTCCGAGAACATACAAATCAAAAACTACAGAGATGAAACAAGGTTGAGGACACGACAGCATACAACAACAGAATTGCTGGAGCAAAATAAAACCAACAGTTAGACTCCAAGGGGCCCGACCAAAGACGGAGCATCAGGCGCCAACCAACATAAAGAATACTAAAATAAAATTCCATTTATGTTTTTACGCTGGAACCGTCCTATAATCTTAGGCCCGACCCACCGGTGTCAAATCAAAGAGGTCAGCAAAGTTTCCAACCGTGATTGGGTTAACCACCATGCATGCAGTCCGAATGACGTCTATAAATCTTATAAAGAAGAGGCTTTACGTAGTTTATGATACCGATACCCCTCATTAAGAAGTTTAGCGGTTAATAATTTATTACGAGTGTTGAAGTCGGATACATGACTAGACACTCTAGCGAATCGAATTAACTGCGAAATATAAACCCCGTACGATGTTGCACGAGGAACATCACCGTCCAAAAAAGGAAAATTTACAATCTCGAAATCAAAATCATCACGTTTATCATAAATTGTGCAAGAAACAAATCCATCTACAATAGATAAATGTATAGCCAAAAAGGGGGCCTCGGTATCAGAGGAATTTGCCTTGTTTAACTGAAGTTCTAGGGGATAAATCTGACTGATCAAACCATCAAAGTAAGTATCGTCAATATCTAATAATTCATCTAAATATCTAGAAGTAGAGCTAAACGCTTCAATAATTTCAGATTGGTTATCAATGGAAAGCGACAACACGAAGTCTCTATCATAACAATACATGAACAGAGGTGCGCAATTCAGCCACAAGAGGTGCGCAATTCGTACCCATTGGAATACCCACACTTTATCTAAATAACTTAGTACCAAATCTAATATAAAAATTGTCAAGTAGAAAGATGAGGGCATCACACACTTTCTGACATGACCAAAGTGTATAATGCTTATGCTCTTTAGAAGTGACAAATGCATTTGTGACACTACATGCAAGATAGAGAGAATCTTATCTGTGAAAAGCCCATTTAATTAAACCATTAAGCTTTCCTTTATAAGATTATGAGAAAGTTAGTGTTAAGAGTGGAAAAATCGTAAGTAGACAGACTTGAAGCACGATAACGTCTGGATTTCAATTTATTTAAAACCTCATTCGATTTTTTTATAGACCAAAACAGATTTCTTCCAGATCTTTCAAAGACTTTATCACAATATTTAATCGCATGCGTTTTAATAGCAGTAAGACAGGAAGTTAATAATTTAGAAAGTTCAGTGGTAGTGCAAGAGCTAGAATTTGCAATAAACTGTGCTTTGTAAGGTCTTTTTTTGAAGTTTTGGTAACACGTATAGCGTAGGAAGCTTGTCTTGGCCTTCTGTAGCACACACCGCAAACTTGGTGACTTTCATGTGTAGACTTTGCCCGTTTTCTACTTATAATACAGTGACCATGCACCTTTGAGTATGCAAACAAATTCTAATTTATATATTATTATAACATGCACGATATTTTGAAATTAGTACATTAAACCGTATGGGACTATTGCACCATAATTTAGTTAAAATATAAGTGGAGGCAATGATCAGGAATCGATACAATTAACCCACAGCTCCCATCAGAGCAAAAAAGGGAAAGAAACACAAACATGAAACAACAGACCCTAATGGAAACATCAATAGCGGAAAGCCAAAAGGACAGTTACTTTCCCACAAAATGGCCAATAGGCTATCCAAAATAAAATAACATAAGCGACACAAACATCCAAAGACAAACCATTACAAAAATAAAATACGACGGAAGAACCGCCTTGAAATGGTCAGCGGCAACGAATTCCAATGGGGGTGGGGGGGGGGGCTTAAATCGATTTTACGTGGCCACAATCCTCGCCCTTACATCCGTCGCGATTAAGACAAATAATTTGTTCAGTCCGCATGAAGGCCTCCTAACTCATCAGTGCAATATCTCCGTGAACACAAAAATCAAACAACCACAGAGATGAAACAAGGGTAAGGACTCGACAGCAAGAAACCACTGAAATGCTGGAGCAAAAGAAAACCAACAGTTAGACTCCGATGGGCCCGACCAGAGACAGAGCATCAGGTACCAACCAACAAAAGCCTTTACGCTGGAACCGTCCTAGAATCTGAGGCCTTACCCACCGTCGTGCAATTGAAGAGGGAAGCAAAGTTGTCAACCGTGTATTTGATTTGACTACCATGCATGCAGTCTGTCGTATAACATTTATGTTGTACCCAATCTTTTTATATCGAAGAATGATTTTACGAAACCGTTTGACGTCATAACAATATGTCCATGACAATATATTACTGATCATCAATGCCAAGTGTGCGACGTTGGTTGCCAATATATATACGCCTGTGCATGTAAATCGTATATAAAACTCGTTTTTATCGTTATATGGTAGGCAGAATCCGTGTTCTGTCAGATGATATAAAGCAACGCGTTTAATATTTCCAACCCTTTGCCTATCAAAGCTCCCAAAAGATTGTTACCATTACAATAGATAAAAATGGGTCTTGTTAAGCAAAACGAGGTTTCCAGCATGCGCGGTTAGCTTCTCCAACGAAGACTTAAAAATTCTGCACATGAACCCACTCAGTCAGAATACAACATATCCTGTAGACCATTGGCAACAGGTATATTTATAATGCACAGCGAAGTCTTTGATCTCACTGATCTGAGTCTACAGTACGCACATGCACTAATACCGCTGTTCGATTGGCGCGGTCCAAATATCATTATATAAACGAACACTCCTGTAAATTCAATTATGGTTGTGGTTTTACGCCTCCGTCAACACTATATATGCTTTTTTGTAGAAGCTACTACCGACTTCGTTGGACTTTTACCCAGCATTGAGGTGAAAAGGCATGTCTAACACCTAAAGAAGCTACCAGGGTTTAAGGGACGGACTTTTCCCGGTCAGACTTTTCCCGGTCAGGTTTCTTGCTGTCGAGTTCTCACCGTTGTCTCCCCTCTGTGGTTCTTTGATTATTTGTGTTCACGGAGATGTTGCACTGATGAGTTAGGAGGCCTTCATGCGGACAGAACAAATTATTTGTCTAAATCGCGACGGAAGTAAGGGCGAAAATTGTGGTCACGTAAAATCGATTTAAGCCCCCCCCCCCCCCCCCCACAGCTGAAATCTTTCCACTGACCGTTCCAAGGCGGTTCTTCTGTGGCGGTTTATTTATGTTGTTGTTTGTTACTTACTGTGTGTATCACTTGTGTCTTTTTATTTTGGATGGCCATATGGCTATTTTGTGGGAAAGTAACTGTCCTTATGGCCTTCTTTTGTTTAGGTTTCCATTATGGTCTGGTCGCTTCATGTTTGTGTTTCTTTCCCTTTGGTATATTTGATGGGTGGAGTAAGTTAATTGTATCGATTCCTGATCTTTGTTTTTCTTCTACTTAGACCGTCTATTATACATGCATATAGAGTAAGCGGTATAACAGTTCTCTAGAGTTCGGTCCGTTTCAGCTCTACGCGGAAGCATCGTACAACCGAGTCTGTTTCTATAAGCCCCGATGGGCGGGGGCCACAACTACGAGGGCCATTTGTAAAGTATTTATAGTAGCCGTATTGCATAATAGTTTCGATGGTTTCTTTTTTTTTCGCAAACATGCATTAAATATTTAATCTTCAATCACTAGAGCGGTCACTGTAGATGACAGGTCTTTGACACTGGGCGAAAATATGGCCGAAACTAGCATTGCTAAATTAGAAGAACAGAGGGTGTACTGCAAAGTGCACGCATTGCTAAACGTGCCGCCATTGGAGATCAAAGCCGATTTGGATAAAATTTGTGGTGAAAATGCACTGTCGTACCCAAGAGTTTGCATATAGGTGTGACTTTGCAGAGGTTGACGAACTTCAGTCAAAGATGGACCGCGGCGGGGTCGACCACTTTCAGCAGTATCAGAAAAAGAACCGAGATTGTGAAAACGGCCATTAGAGAAGATACGCGGTACACTGTGGAAGAGATTACAAGAATTCATTGGGCGTATGTTGTATACTGAAAGAAGTGGTTAAGCTTAAGAACGTTTGTGCTAAGTGCATCATCTTTTGAGACCTAAGCAAAAGCGGGTAAGGGTAGAAAAAGCCTAAGAAATTCTAGCAAAATAAAAGGATGCGTATCCTAGGAGACTCAGAGAAATAGAACTTGGAGATGACGCGTGGCTGTATATTTCTGAACCCGATTGCAAAGAAATCAATAAAGTTTTGGTAGGTGAAAATTCCGAAAGACCTCAAATGGCGCGGAGGAATAAGACTTCGAGGCGTGTCATGTACGCTCTATTTTTGACTGCGATGGAACTATGGCCGAAGTACCAGTACGTGAGAACAAGAGCGTCTTAGGATTACCTTATATATACATGTATGCATAAAAATATCTTTCTGCTGTGGTGGATCACTGTGTTGCAAAGCGCCCACGTGCAGGGTTGCGGGGTATTCATATTCTTCGTGATAACACCCCTGCACACAGATCAGCCGTTGTGATCGAATATTTGGAGCTGAACATTAAACTGTTCCATATCGCCCAAACAGTCCAAACCTTTCTCCCTGTAATTGCTGGCTGGAACCATAATTATAAGATGTCTGAGAGGACGTCGTTTTGAAAGACTTGTGTAGTGCGTTGTTACATGGTATAAACAAAATACCTCAAATGACTTCAAATTCTGAGTGGATAAAAAGACTCGTAAAGTGCGTACAGGTCAAGGGAGAACACTTTCTGGGACTCCACTCGTTAGTTTTGACCAGGTAAGATATATTTACAAGACGCACCCACTATTAATATTTTTAAAGGCAACTCGTATTATAGATATTACAGCGTAATCTGTCGGACTCGGTAGCTGTGTCGGATGCGCGTCTGACTGGTGATCAGGAGGACGCGGGTTCGATACCTGCCGGGGTCGGCAACATTCTTTCGTGGAGACTGATCATAAAATCTTTTCTACGGTCATTCTCTCCCTTCCGCTGATTCAACAAGGGCAGTTGTCATTTTCTGGCGAAAGAATGTGCACTTTACTGGTTAACCACTACTTACATGTACGTATAAGCCTGCCCAGGAAACGTGTGGATAGATAAACTGACCGGCTCAAAAATGACCTAAAATAGTGTTGACTGGGCCGTTAAACTCCAATATAAACAAACAAATATAGCGTAATCTATCGAGTTAAAAACTGTCCACACGATACATCTAACAGCATTCGAATGCTTGAGTGTCAAATTCGACTAGACTGATCGTATGGGTACTTACCACTCCCATCACGATAAGCTCCACTACTGTTTTATCTTTCATACGAAAATACCCTTTGACAATATTCTCTGCTGGAAAATAGGTAATTTTATATGTAAATGGGTTCTTTTTCCAGTCATTAGATACAAGAGCGACCTCCCCTGAATAAACTTGGGTCATGAATTCGAAACACATCGCCCACTGGCTGTCCATGTCTATGTCATTCATCATCCATATCACTATACGACCTATAGAAGTAAGAAAGAGAAAACCGTAACAAATTTAACCCTTTTTGTACCAAATGGAATCTTCCTCCTTATATATAGCAGGAGTCCATTTAAAAATTTAGGGGTGTCAGGTTGTGTTTTCATCAAAACTCAGTTGGAAAAGAGCTGAACTTTTAGCAAACAGTGTAGGCCCTGATCAGACGGGTTTCCAGTCTGAAATGGGATAACCTTGCAGTTCAACATGAGCTAGAGCATGACAAAATCTGCAAAAATACAAACATGCCTTCACCAGCGAAGACTCAGATCAGTCAATACGTCAAGCCAGCTGGGCTAAATATTCATGTTTTGGACAGCGGAGACGGACCAATTTGTAAATACTATCGGCCGATTTTATTGTTAACTTGTCACAGTTTTGCTCGCGGTCCAGCTCAAATAATTATTGCTGATTATTAACGAAAGACTATTCATCAGAATAGTACTGATTAACAGTGATTAACCCATTTTGTACCGGAAACCCCTAAAGGGGTACCCGGGCAAACAGTGCAGGCCAAGTGCGGCGTCTGATCAGGGCCGCCACTGTTTGCTAAAAATCAGTCACTTTCCAAATAAATTTTGAAGAAAACACAACCTGAAACCGCTAAATTTTGAAATGAATTCCTGCTATATATAAGGAGGAAGATTCCATTTGGTACAAAAAGGGTTAAAGCATTGTTATATGATCTATCAAATATTATCAAAGTACTGACTGCACTAGCACATGTATCACAGAGATGCATGAACAGTGTATCACCGTATTATTAAGTTTTGTATTGACAAACAATTACGGGCCTCCGTGGCCCAGTGGATAAGAGCGCTGACTCTTATTCAGTAGGTCTCTCACCGCTGTGGGTTCGAGCCTGGCTCGGGTCACATGTGAGACGCCAAGTTATGCAACGGAAGGTCAGGTGTTTTTTCTCCGGGTGCTCCGGTTTTCGCCCACCTCTGATTAACAATCGGCTCGATATGAGTGAAATAATCTTGAATGGGCCGTAAAATCAAAACAAAACAAAACAAAAATTGACCGACAACAGCTAATTGAAAGAGATTACAATGTAATTCGGTGGTAAACAGAATAAAATGCTTTCTGCATACTTTATGTGAGAAGTTCAATATTTCAGAATTATTGTCCATCGGATGCGTTGGTATTTCCTGTACTGGCTTACCTCCTTTACTGAAGAGTGCTGATTTCTGGTAGATTGATACAGCGGTGTTGGCGGCCTGGGGAGCTTGATTGTACTCCTCGAGAAAATCACCGTTATAGCCAAAATGAAACATTGGGGAACAGCCTGCCGAAATAAAAAGACGAAGAAATACAGCATGTCTTTAGCCTCCACAATAGGATGCACATGTATTCTTTCATGTCTTCAAAACTGACAATTTATCATATGGGCCCCGTCAAGCGATTTTGGTACTTATCGCCTATGCGAGCAGCGAAGGTTCAGGCGAGCCTGCGCATCCGCGAAGTCTCGCCAGAACCTTCGCTGCTCGCTCATACAAGCAGTGAATCAAGAGGAACCTTCAGACAGAAAGCCATATCCCTGGCCCCTCTGAATGGCTGGGCATGCACCGTTAAAATTTTTCATGACGGAATCCTCGAAGACACAAATTCGCTTGGCGGGGCTCATATGTTGCTTATTTCGGCTCCAGTAATTAATTTAAGCTGCTCAATGAAGCGCAGTTGCAGCGAGTACACCACTCTATGATTTGGAACGGAAATAATAAGAATAACATATGCACTGGAAAACCAGTTAACCTCACGACTCTTTTCCTGAGCAGGCTTATACATAAGAAGTTAGCCAATGCAGAAAGAAACTGACAACTGCCCTTCTTGCAACAACGGAAGGAAGAAAATGACCGCAGCAAAGATGTAATCATCAATCTCTATGAAAGAATGTTGCCGGTCCCGGCAGGTATCGAACCTGTGTCCTCCTGATCATCAATCGGACGCGCGTCCGACCGAACTGCTGGAGCCACCTCGATAGCAGTGTATACCATGATATCGCTTAGGTGTGTGTGTTTAAGTTTTAAGTCCCCCCAGCAAAAGTCATATTGAAACAGAATCTCGGTTTAAAGACTCACCCGAAAGAGAACTGAACACACGACTCCTGGTTTATGAGGCGAGTAGCTTAACTACTACGCCTCGGTGGCTTCTAATATCGCTGTGGTTATCATTACTTTCGTACTGTGGTTATAATTAGACGTTCTGTAAAGTATGTTATCTATCAACACTATTTTATATACAGAAAATTCCTATATTAAGTCCACCTTTGGGACTGTTCAAAAGTGGTCTTAAGGACCACTTTTGAACAGTCCCAAAGGTGATCGCTGGCAAGAGGACACTGTGTGCAGAAAACGCAAAGAAAGAATAACTGAAACATTCTAATTAAGCTTTTTAAAGCAGAATTAGTCTCAATTTTTGGTGGTCTTAATAGCGGAATTTAACTGTATTTAGCTATATTTACATTATCGGTGTATTTACAGAAAACCGCTATAGTTATTTTCTCATCACGAAAACACGCCTATATAAATTTAACCCCCTTCAACCCCACTTTTATATAGTAAAACTGGGGTTACCGGGGGTATACCTTATTTTTCTTATTTCTGCTCTAAAATATAGGTTGTTGGTACTCGTAAGAACCGCCTCGATGAGGCGGTTCTAACGAGTGCCCACAATCTATATTTTGAGCAGAAATAAGAAAAATATCACAATTTTTCATCTTAAAAGTTTCGTTTTTTTTTCAGCGGTAAAGTTTACAATGTAATTGCATAGGCGTGTGGTAATGTTATAGTACAAATGTGTGGAATTGTTTTCTTCTTTCATTCTAGCCTTGAAGATGACTTTTATTTCGTCATATGTGGATGGGAAATAATGTAAATATAACTAAGAAAGATAATTTATTGATCGTTGATCGAATTATGAACAACATCCGATGTTGTTCATACCTCGATGAACGATAAAAAAACGTTCACATTCATTTCTTATATCATTACGCAAACACGCCTATACAAATACATTGCCACCTTTATCGCCGAAAAAATGAAAATTTTATGATGAAAAATTGTGATAGTTTTCTTATTTCTGCTCCAACTATATATTGTGGGCACTCGTTAGAACCGCCTCATAGGGGCGGTTCTAACGAGTACCCGCAATCTATATTTTAGAGCAAAAATAAGAAAAATAAGGTTTACCCCTATAAACCCCATTTTTACTATATAAAAGTGGAGTTCAAGGGGGTCAAAATTATATAGGCGTGTTTTCGTGATGTATTTCAAGAGAGTTAGAACATTGCTGTTGATGAATTATGTCTCTCTTGGAAGCTCGCGTCCGTCGAGAATAGGTAACGGTATCTTTGCAATGATCCTACAGAAACAGACTTACTTTCGTGGTGGAATTTTCCAGGTATCAGCCAATCACACGTGCAGATATGTGGATTATACCAGAGTCCTTTAGGGCAGGTCATAGGTGTCACACTCTCAAAACCGTCCCATAGGTAAAACATATGAGGTTGTCCAGGGAAAGGCATGGTTGTTCCCGCAAAACATGCTGGAAGTGAAAACACTGCTTTTGTAGTTCAATGTAGTAATCAGGCCATAAGGCTAAATGAGTTTCATTTTGTCCATAATAGAATGATCAAGCTGATATTGGCTTACAGTTTCTATTTTTTGCGTTTTTTTTTTTCACTTTCATACATTTTAATTTTCTTCCATGTCCCACTCTTTCATTTCCGCTACTATCTCTTCAATCTCCTTTCTGATCCGCAAGGGTCGACATGTCAAAAACCCGAGTACAATCATTCCATAATAGAACAAGATTTCTGCCGCGAAAAAGGTTGCTTTATAAAATGCCGGCCGCCAAATGCTCTGGTCAGTCTGCGCATCTGCGCAGGCTGATCAGATCATTTGCTGTCCGCTTTACTCTCAAATGTGAAAATATGTGATATATGTGATATATTTATGCTTCAAACATAGATTTTTTTGTGCTCGTTAGAGTCACTCTTCGTACATGTATGCCCGCTTGCAAAAAGCATGTGAAAGACCCTCTACTGAATCTACTCAGATAATTAGACATACAGTCAACTCTTTTTATACCGATATTCGATACAACGGCAAAACTTGTCATAATGACAATTTGCAATGGAAAGAATCCTATGCGCAAAATGAGGGGGATTAATGGAAGTACGGGTATTCAAGTGTGTTGTAATTATTTAACAATCTCAGAAATAAATGTTGTGGATATTTGTTTGTTTGTCTGTTTGTATAAGTGTTTGCTTTGAGGTTCAACGTCCCCGTCAACACTGTATTAGTCATTTTGGAGACGTTGCTTCCAATTTTGTGGCACTTTTACCCGACATTGAGATGAAATGACATCTCTAGCCCTGTCGGCCAATAGAACCAATATAGTTTATAAGCATGACCGGTCCGACTCGCGCCGCTTTATCTTGGCAGGCTTAGATTCTCTAAGTGGCTTACCAGTACTCTTGTGCGGTCGGTCTCAGCTATGCGTGGAAGCATCGTGCAGCCCATAGAGGCATATTCGCAATAGCGGCAAATTCATCATGTTAACAAGTCCGTGAAATAAACACCCCTATAACCCCAACTAATATAGAGAAATCTGGGATTAACAAGGGTATACATTATTTTTCTAATTTTTGCTCCAAGACATAATTTGTGTGATACTCATTAGGGTCGCTTCAATAAGGCGGCTCAAACGAACACCCATAACCTATGTTTGTAGTATAAATAAGAAAAATAAGACACATTTTCATCAAAAAGAAACCCTTCGATATAATGAAATAATGCAAGTTGTCACATGGGTGTATAAGGGATATAGCGAAGATCCTCTGTATATTGACAACACCTGAGTTTCCCTGTCCTGCCAATCTTATCTGCGAATACTCTATGATAGCAATATTTTCAGAGCATGAAGCGGGTCAGATTGGTGATCAATGTCTATAAGAAAACACGTATGCCAAACACAAATCTGTTCAAACTTTGATGAGGCTCATTTCCTTTTGATTTGAAACATCATTCAAAATATCTTAACTCATGTCAATCAACTGCCAACCAGGAGTAACACTTCAAAAGGTGTGTCCTTGGGCAAGACACGTGATGACACTGCCTCACTCCACCCAGGTGTAAATGGGTAGCAGTGGTGATATAGTTACTGCCTCTCTCTCACGCGCGTGAAAACATCCGGAATGAGTGTTCGAAAGCGATTAAATAAGCTCGAAGCTTCCATCGCAATCGAAATAAAATAAATTAGTATAAACTTAAACACTTAATGGTATAAATTTCATTGCAGACTCCAGCACTGTCCAATCAAAATATATTAGACCAAACAAGGAAAAAAAGGACCTTGTGAAATTGAGACCAATTTGATGAATGAAAGTTGCTTGTCACAAAGAGATTTATTGAAAAGTACTTCATAGAAGTTGGAACATACATATATTTGTGTCCACAGGTGTAAGTCTCGGGTAACACCATGTATAGGTTCTAAATCAATTTCCTGACATCACTTCCGTTTTATATGAATAAGACAGCTGTTGAGAAAATGATACTTATAGCATAGGCTAAGGCGCTACTCACACTTTCCTGTGAAAACCATATACAGTAAAATTCCTATATTAAGACCGCCTTTGGGACTGTTCAGAAGTGGTCTTAAGACCACTTTTGAACAGTCCCAAAGGTGGTCTCCGTTTGCAGGCAAAACATAGAAAGAATAACTGCAACCTACTAAATAAGCTTATTAAAGCAGAATTAGTCTCAATTTTAGGTGGTCTTAATAGCGGAATTTTACTGTACAGTCGAACTTCAACGGCTCGACCTCCTTTGGGACCTGAAAAAATCTGTTCGAAAAAGCGTTAGTTCGCGCCATAGATGGTCTTTATTAATGCCATACCAGGAGGCATAATGGAGATAATTTCGGTACATCTTTTCCGGTTTCTTTATTATAAATGTATGTTTTGTGTACTCATGAGAATCACCTTATCGATGTAATTCTAATGAGTACGCACAGCATAAATTTACAAACTAAAACAAAGAAATATTCCTTAATTATCATCTGTTTGTATTTGGAGAAAATCCCTGCGAACTCAAGAACGGGTTCGATTAACCATATTAAACCAGCCATCCGGGTCCGAGCCATTGGAGTTCTACTGTTTCTGAGACTTATTAAGTTCCGCATCACGTGAACAAGTCCGTGAAATGATGACTCCCCCTATACCCCACTTTTTATAGAGAAAACTGCGGTTTACGGGGGTATATACTATTTTTCTTATTTTTGCGACATAGGTTTTGGGTACTCGTTAGAACCGCCTCAATGAGGCGGTTCTAACGAGCACCAACAACCTATGTTTGCAGTATTTATAAGAAAAATATCACGGATTTTCATCAGAAAAATGACCATTTTTGGAGATGTGAAACATGCACTATGTCGCATGGGTGTGTTATTGTAATGCCATGTTAAACCAGCCATCCGGGTCCGAGCCATTGGAGTTCTACTGTATCTGAGACTTATCAAGTTCCGGCTCGTATGTGAACGTTTTTGGTCGACTGCTAAAAATCATTCCAAATTTACGAAGCACAAGTAGCTGTACACGTGATTATGAAATCCAGATTATGTTGTTGTTGTTTTCTTTATAAAAATGACCTCATTATTCTTATCACTGTGAGGTTAGAGTGTTGCGTAAGAGGGTTATCAACAGAGTCTGGCATTACGCAAACACGCCTATACAAATACATTGCCACCTTTATCGCCGAAAAAAATGAAAATTTTATGATGAAAAATTGTGATATTTTTCTTATTTCTGCTCAAAGTATAGATTGTGAGCACTCGTTAGAACTGCCTCATCGAGGCGGTTCTAACGAGTACCCACAATCTATATTTTAGAGCAGAAATAAGAAAAATAAGGTATACCCCCGGAAACCCCAGCTTTACTATATAAAAGTGGGGTTCACACTCTAACAAAATACAGACTTTTTCTGAATTTTCTCTATTTTGTTATCAGACTTTAATCTCTAAACTAAACCATCTTTCTGCTTTTGACTGTCAGAATGGGTATTTTATTACCAGAGCTGGCAAAAATCTGGAAACACTCAAAAGAAGTTGATAAAGCTAAGGACAATACAGATTGCTTTTAACTATACAGAGGAAAATAAAAGAAACAGGTTTGAGTGGGTGAGTGAGTGTGTGAGCACGCGAGCAAGCGAGTGGGTGAGTAGGTAAGTAAGCAAGTAATCTTGCAGGCACACAACAATGACTCGACTTTGATTCAACGTTGAAACAACGTTTTAAACGTTGTTTCAACGTTGATTCAATAGCAGGTAGGTAAGTAAATAAGGTAAAGTAAGAATGTTTATAAGTAACTAAGAGGTTTTAGTAATGAGGAAAAATCACAAATAAATAAAAGAAAAAAAAAAACAAAAAAGAAAAATAAATATTTTTCCAATTTTGTACAGAATGGGATGTCCCATCCCACATTCAGAAGGGGTGCATTTAAGAGTTAAGGGGTACCAGGCCGATTAGAATTTAATCATTGATAAAAATTGGTTGAACTTTAAGCAAACAGTGAAGGCCCTGCTCAGGCGTCTTCTTCTGCAGTATCTGATACGGGTCTGCACTGTTTGCAACGAGTGATAAGTTGTTTCCTTATTCCCTTTTCCATATTCCTTTGTCCTTATTCCAGATTTATTTTTTAAACCTGAATTTTTATAAAGGGTCATATCAGGAAAGATCTATTTTTGGCCCCATCAAAATAAGTAGACTTTACGCTTTGACTCCGACTTTACGTAAATATGCTCACAAAAAGACTTGGTAAGATTTCAACTAGCATAAAATTGACTCTTCAGTTATCATACACAATATCAAACCAAAAATCGCCCGCCTATCGTGGCTTGGAGAAATATATTGAGCTGAATGGTGCTTTCACGTAGAGCCAAAACTGACGACACATGAGTAAGCCGCTGTGGAGTCAAGCCTGGCTGGGGTCACGTGTGAGACGCTAAGTTCTGCGTGGTTTTTCTCCGGGCACTCCGGTTTTTGCAAACCTCTGATTATCGCTTGGCTCAACTGAATAAGTGAAATAATCTTGGAAGGGCCATAAAACCACAACCATTTCGATATTACAGCCGTGACACATAGTGCATTTTTTTTCACATCACCAAAATGGCTACTTTTCTGATGAAAATCCATGATATTTTTCTTATTTATTATCGTAGCTTAGGTTGCGGGTGCTCGTTAGAACCGTCTCATTGTGGCGGTTCTAACGAGTACCCACAAACTATGTCTGGGGCAGAAATAAGGAAAATCATGTATACACCCGTAGACCACAGTTTTCTCTATATAAAGTGGGGTTTAGGGGGTGGAGGGCGTTCATTTCACAGACTTGTTCACCTGATGAAAACAAAATAAAGTTTTGAGCAGGCTGGTCAATGGAAACTAAATAATGTTCAACTCTGCTACAATCTGGAAAACTAATTATACTCTGCTTTTTCTAGAATTTTATCTCCTTCCTACAGCCAGTGTACCTTTTTCTAGAATTTAATCAGATAGTCTGACATATTATCTGATTTATAGTCTTTTGCTAGGATCTGTTTGTTTTAATTGTTGGAGCTTGAAAGATCAAAGCTACTCAAATTGAGGAAACTTTCGTCACATTTTGTTAGGAGTGGTTCAAGGGGGTCAAAGTAATATAGGCGTGTTTTTGTGATGACTGGAATCATGCGATGGGTTTGACAAACAGAATAGACCCTGATAAAACGCCGCAATAAGGAATTTAACGGCTAATCAAAACAGTCAAAATCCCCGTTCAGGACCTTTTTTCAGCCTACACTGATCGACAATCGACCAATCAGTCATGTCAGTGCGTTGATTACGTTCCACCATGATACATACAATGATGTGTAGAAGTACTTACGATGCAATATTCCAGTAGGTTGGAGACAGGTTGGATCAGGGAGACAGCCCTGCTTTATGCTGTTGAAGGCAAAACCATTTGGACATATACCGGAGACAGACTGACCTTTCAAACATTTATAAAAACCGTAACAAGTTTGCCCGTCCGAGTACCTTCGGTCAGTAGGGAGTTTTCTGCAGGGATCTAGAACATTAACAGAATTCAATCAAGTAAATTAGATAACAGTAATAAATGTCATAGCTCGAGATAAGGAGGTATAATAAGGGTGGCTGAGGGGTACTTTTTCTGATTGTTTCATAAACTTCTAAGCTTTGGGAACTTGGTAGACTCGAGGCGATTCTAACAGGTAAGCACAATATTCCTATAATTATCGGGTTTTTTTTACGCCTCCTTATCAGGGTGTACGTTTATTTGTTTTATACTTGGCAGTAAAATCAATGCATATCTGAAGCAAATAAAAATAATATTTTTGCATTACATTGTGAATATATATGATATTTTCACAATGTGAAAAATAACATGACCATATTATTTTCACAGCAACAGCTCGGACTACTTTTTCTTTACAAACATGCTTCATTTAGTGTGTTGAAAACATCAGGAGTTTCAAAATTGCTTCCAACACGCTCGATGAAATAATTTTGGTATTCACAAATATCTTCAATTTATTAATTGACTACCCTGTATTGTTTGGAGGTCATCCGTATTAACACTGAGGTCAAAAATCAATAATCGTGTTTTTAATGGTGTCAATTAATAAAATTGTCACAAATCAATAAATTCGATATTGGCCCAGTTACAGGTCCGAAGTCTGGTGTATTGGCCTCGACCTTCGTCCTCGGGTCATTACAGCAGACCTCGGACCTGTAACTGGGGCAAGACGAACTTACTTGATCAATAACATTATTATAGAACAATAATCACTATTATGCTGAAATATGCCGGACGAATATCTTCAAGTTAACACGTACGTGTATCTACCCGTTAACCCCACTTTATGTAGGTAAAATCGGGGTTTACAAGGGCTGTTGTATCATTTCCCTATTTTGCCAAAATATAGACTGCTGCACTTGTTAGGACAGTCTCATAGCAATAACATTTTATTTTCATGTTTCATTAAAGCAAAACTTTACAGCTAAAATTCGCATTCATTAGGAAAACACGCATATACAAATACATTGCCACCTTTATCGCCGAAAAAATGGAAATATAGATTGTGGGCACTCGTTAGAAACGCCTCATCACGGCGGTCCTAACGAGAACACACAATCTATATTTTAGAGCAGAAATAAGAAAAAAGGTATACCCCCGGAAACCCCATTTTTTTCTACATAAAAGTGGGGTTCTAGGGGGTCAAAACTATATAGGCGTGTTTTCGTGATGTATTTATTAAGGGGAATGGGAACATTTCCGACATTTTTCAAAGGGAGACAACGTTTGGGACTTCCTGTTTGCTTTTCTATAAACGCAGTACCTCGGAAAAGGGGATCTACTCTTTAAGGAATTGCTCCTCAGGAGCAAATTCTTAACTTTAAGAGTTGATCCCCATTGACATGGGAGACAAAAGTACTTATGCCGGAGTTGCCTCCCATGAAGGTGTTCCCATTCCCCTTAAGTGTGCTATCAAATTATTATAGACCATCTACAGGAAATGGAGACACCTCGCATACACCATAATAACAAGTCCGTGAAATGATGACCTCTTTTTAAACCCTACATTTAATACAGTAAAGTAAGGTATCGAGGGGTAAACATGGGTTTCCTCATGTCTGCTCAATAATATAGATTGTGGGTACTCGTTAGAACAGCATCACTGATAATAATCTTGATATTAATATTGAAAGGCTCGTAAAACCAAAGCAAAAAAGATAGTGTAACTTAAGGAAAAAAATACACATGCTTAAGGAAAATATATACGCGATATCACACGTATTACTGGTACTGGTTCCTTCCCAGGAAAAGAGGGCCACATGGAAGATTAGTACTATAGTACTAAATGTGTTACCCTCTATAAATAGGGTCGATTATTATTGTTGTTGTTATTGTTATTATTATTATTATTCATGGAACATATGTACGAGATATCACACGTGTTACATGTACTTACTGAAAACATTCACGAGCTATTATACGCTTTACTTATTGAAAATATGTATGACTCTCTCATCCTGCTTACGACGTAAGACATGCAATATAAATAGTGCTTCAGACATAGTTTACAAGGGGGCCATTTTTAGGATTTGAAATCACTCCCCAGTGGAAATCTTCCACTGACCGTTCCAAGGCGGCTCTTCTGTGGCGATTTATTTATGTTGTTGTTTGTTACTTACTGTGTGTATCACTTGTGTCTTTTAATTTTGGATGGCCATATGGCCATTTTGTGGGAAAGTAACTGTCCATATGGCCTTCCTTTGGTTAGGTTTCCATTATGGTCTGGTCGCTTAATGTTTGTATTTCTTTCCCTTTGGTGTCTTTTATGGATGGAGTAAGTTAATTGTATCAATTCCTGATCTTTGTTTTACTTCTACTTTAGATTCTATGCTAGTTTTCAGGCTGAGAAAGCTCCTACTTGATAATGCAGACAATGCATTTGAAACAGTAACATCCAGTGAAATGCAGTTTTCCAGAAAAGCCATCACGAAAACACGCCTATATAATTTTGACCCCCTTGAACCCAACTTGTATATGGTAAAACTGGGGTTTCCGGGGGGTATACCTTATTTTTCTTATTTCTGCTCTAAAATATAGATTGTGGGTACTCGTTAGAACCGCCTCATCGAAGCGGTTCTAACGAGTGCCCACAATCTATATTTTGACCAGAAATAAGAAAAATAGTAAAATTCTTCATCTTAAAATTTTCATTTTTTTCGGCGATAAAGGTGGCAATGTATTTGTATAGGCGTGTTTGCGTAATGGCTGTCGGAGACAACAAGGCTTTGAACATACTCTACCTACCCCACAGGCATTCCACATCTTCTGCCCGCATGCATTTGCGTCCATTGAAGAATGTCCCTACTGCGCACGTCTCGAGATAGGATTTCCCCTGTTTATCACAGTGTAGATATTGGTTACAAGAACCGGGAAAAGGATAATAGTCCCAACCACCTTTAATTTGGCAAATACCTGTGAAAAAGATGTACAGTAGAACTTCAATGGCTCGAACACCTGTGGGACCTGTTCGAGACAAGGGTAGTTCGAGCCACTGAGGGTTACTGTCAGGCGGTATAACAGCCTTAATTTTGGAACATCTTTTCGGTGTTCTATAATAAAATGTATGCTGTGTGTACTCATTAGTATCGCCTCATAGAGGCGATTCTAATGAGTACACAGAGCATACATTTACAAGAGAATAGGGAAAAAATCCTTAATTACCCTCCCTTTTTTAAGTGGAGAAATTCCCTCGGGAGTCAAGAACGGATTCGATTCAGCCATGGTAAACGAGCCATCGGTGTTCGAGCCATCGAAGTTTTATTGTTATAATCATGGATTATAAGCCCTTGGCCAACAAGCCCTTGGTCAACAGAATCTATAATAACACCCTTGCAAGTAACGAACATTCACGTTTTTAACAAATCGCTTAGAAAGTCATCTTTAAGTGCTGTCAAACGATACAATGGCATAATATGAAGTTTCAGAAAACTAAATCAGCCAGCATTCAACTAACACTTATACCATTTATTTTCTGCCTTATTTTAAGCCGAAGACCATCTCGAATTTCAAAGTATCAGGTTGGTGATGTTTAACTCATTTATGACAATGGAATCTTCGAACTAATAGGTTTGGAATGGTCCATTTCCAATTATAGGCGCGTCAGCTTTGTTTTCTTTCTTTCTTGTGTGGCAAATTTGACAAAACAAGTTTGTTCTTAAATAAATTAAGCAAACAGTGGAAACCCAAATCAGACGCTACGCTCTGCGGCGTCTGGTCCGGGTCTGCCCTACCTGCTAATGTCCCAGTATAGGGCCGCTAGGCATATATGGGTTAAAACATTAATCAGAAAGCGAGAAAACATTTTATGCGGCGTTTTATCTCGGTTTGTACTGTTTGCCAGAATACGCTTCTCGTAAACAAGTCTATATTATAAACACCCTTTAAGGGGAATGGGAACACCTGGCAGATTATTCCGCCCTTTTTCAAAGGGAGAGAGACAACTTTCGGGACTTCCTGTTCGGTTTTCTATAAGCCCTGTCCCACTGAAAAAGGGGTCTGCTCTTAAAGGAAAGAATGTGCTCCTGAGGAGCAAATTGATTCCTTTAAGAGTTGACAACTATTGACATGGGAGACAAAAATACTTTTCCAGGAATTGCCCCCCCCCCCCCCACGAAGATGTTTCCTTCTCTTAAGCCCCTGTTTTTTTTTGGTTTAAGGTCGTACAATATGTCGCACAGATGAGAAATCGCAATAATGCTTTCTGGTGTTCCCGCCTCAAACGAGTAAACATGAGTCAGGTAGAATGCATTTTGACTTGTCCCTTGGATGCCGATATTTTGGACTTACCATAATCTGGGCAATTCGTGTTACTTTATCAAGTCACACAAACGCTCAGGGATAATACTAATCATCATTTTGCAACAACGAAGCATACATTACGGGCCCTAAATGCAATACAGTGCGTAGGCAGTTTTGGAAAATTCAGTGTTTCAGTAAAACGATGACATCATGTCGATCGTTTACAGCAGACTTTTACAAAGCCATTTTCTTGCACACTTGATAAATCAATCCGTGGATTTAGCCTGGGATAGAAATTATGTTCTTGCACACCAGACAAGGAAATCCGTGATTTTACCCTGGGATAGAAATTTATGTTCTGACTCTGGTGTTCCGACCCCAAATCGAATATAATCGCGTGTTTGATAAATGCACTGGTTGATTACAACCTCATGCGCGGCGTCGTCATGCGTGACGTAACTAAACATTCCTGTTGTGTCATCTCAAAATGGCGGACGTCGGTAACCGAAGAGACAGCAGCATTAAAAATTCGCAATAGAAATGGAAGGTATGCAAGAAAAAGAATCCTATATGGGTGTGAGGGTGGATAGAAAAATCCGTCCCTCGGGATCACTGTCCGGCATCACTCGGCAAGCCTCGTGATGCCGGACAGTGTCCCTCGGAACGGATTTTTCCATCCACCCCTCACACCCATATAAGATTCTTATATTCTTACCCTAATGTTCTAAGTCAGGCTAACTACATAAGCATAACGCGCGAAACAAAGTAAAAAGAAATGTTCGGTGGTGGTCTGCAAGAAAAATGATCTTTCTGTTGTAGATGGGCGTTTCCAACTCCCGTGATGACCGTACCGAGCGGAACCTCGGCGGAGTAGGCAAAGTAAAATTTACAATGTATTTGTATAGGCGTGTTTTCATAATGGTTTTCAGGATACAATATGTATCGTTATAAGCTTTCTCTTCTGGCTCTACTCTGTTTGCATAGTCTCCAGACTTAAACATGGACAGGATAAATCTAGCAAGGTGGTTGCAATGAGACTGCGTCATTTTTTACATACCATCTAAATGAAGAGTTCCCGTGCGTGTCCTGTGATCGTCTAAATGTGTATATGTATCGCCGGTATTTTTCTTAGAATACGTATCCGTTGATACAACAGGAGGGAGTTTAATTTCTGCAGGCGTGCTTAGAGGAAAAGGCCCAGGAAAAGGTATCTTTGTGTCTTCATCCTCATCACTAGATGGAAGCTCTAATATTCCGTAACTTAAGAAGAAACTGAGTTGCAGAATAAACAAGGAACATGAAGCTGAGAGTCGTCGTGGTATCATAGCTGTAGCCTGAAACAAATCCACGAAAAAAACATCAACTTCTACGCATTAACATCTCTATCCCCCCGCAAACACACACACACATACACACACTTGTACACAAGTTTACCACTTTTCACGCAGAAAAGTAGCATCTGCAAGAACGTATATTATTTTCAAAACAGAATCTACGATATAGTTAGAACCGCCACAATAAGGCGTATCTCACCAACACCAGCGGTTTGATTTGACCCCCTTAATCCCAACTTTTACGTAGTAAAACAAGGGTTTACAGGGGTATACATTAATTTTAGTATTTCAGCTCCAAAGCATAGATTGTGGGTACGCGTTAGAAGCGCCGCCCCGAGGCGGTTCGTTCGAACGAGCTTCCACAATCTATATTTTGAGCAGATATATGAAAACTATCAGAATTTTGTTAATTTTAAAAAATCACAGTTTCAGTATATTTCAGTAAGCTTTTGTTTTCGTTAAGTTACACGTAATAATTGACCTGGTGAAAAAAATATGTATTTCATTTAAAAACATTGACAAATACATTATATCATGTTAGTGCGTTTACTTTTATTTTAATTTTGTTCGACTGCCGGGATCCACAACATTCTTTCGTGGAGATTGATCATGAAATCTTTTCTACGTTGATTCTCTCCCTTCCGCTGATTCAAGAAGGGCAGTTGTCAGTTCCTGGCGGAAAAATGTGCACTGTACTGGTTTACCGCTTACGTATAAGCCTGCTCAGGAAAAGAGTGGTTAGGTAAACTGAGCGGCTCAGAAATGACCTAAATAGTGTTAACTGCGCCGTTAAACACCAATACAAACAAGTGCGTTTTTAGTTTGAGTCACGTCATGAGAAAACATCTTTCTGCCATCTGCGAACAACAAAATGCGACTCAGTCTGCCCGTCCGTGCAGTCTGAGTAACAGCTATGATTTCGCCGTTTGGATTGTACTATGCCTCTAGTTTACATCACGAAAACATACCTACATGTGTATATACTTCTGAGCCACGACCCCCACAACCCCTGAACCACACTTTTGTAAAGTAAAACTGGAAAACTGGGGTTTAAAGGGATAAACCTTATTTTTCCTATTTCTGTTCTTAAATATAGATTGTGAGTACTCGTTAGAACCGCCTCGATGGGTACCCAAAAGCAATATTTAAAAGGCAGTGGCCATTCGTACGGCCCCGTACGAATAGCCTGCATTGGCTAATCGTACGGCCCCGTACGATAAGCCTGTATTGGCTAATCGTACGGCCCCGTACGTTTAGCCAATATATGCTATATTGGCTAATCGTACGGCTATAATTCGGTACCAAGGAATAGGTTAAAAATATATATTGCGAATATAAAATGTGCATTGGGCAGTATGAAACAGAATTATATTATTTATGTATATATACTTATAAGTATTGTGAAATATTAATATCGATGGTATATACATGTCATTAGAAAAGATTTAATTGATTAATAGTATTATCAATTATCAATTATTTTTGGATGGTAAGTTAATGAAATTAACTGCTCCAATTATCCATCCTCTATTTCATTTATGAAACGGCTTTGGTACTGACATTTTTCTAAGGTCTTGGCTGTTGTTAGAAGTCGTTTACTCACAACCCACGACATGCAGTAATAATAAGCATTACGTTAAAACACCCGTGCGATATAGTGAAATTTTTCACATCTCCAAAATGGCTACTTTTCTGATGAAAATTCATGATATTTTTCTTAGTTTTACTACGAATATAGGTTGTGGGTGCTCGTTAGAACCGCCTCACTGAGGCGGTTCTAACGAGTACCCAAAACCTATGTCTTGGAGAAAAAATGCGAAAATAATGTAAACCATATAAGACATGTGGCAATTTCCTTGGCAAAAAGAAAGTATTAAATTACAAAATAGCTATATTTAATGTTTTTAATATTCACTTGTTAACATTTTTATACACTTCCCAGTAACATAAAACGTCATAACAACGTCGCTGCAAATTCGTGACGTTGCAGCGATGTTGCAACGACTTTATGACTTTGTGATCGCTGGGTGTGATTTTTACTTTTTCCCAATGTTAAATTGTTGAATGTAGCTCACAAATGTGCCTGTTACGGTTGAAACCATACACTTGATTTCTAAATGTACAATACGTCGTTATCACACAACGTCATAACAACGTCGTTAAAACGTCGCTGCAAAGTCGTGTCGTTGCAACGACTTTATAACGACATTTTGGCGAGGTTGTGTGTTTGCTAGGTTTTTGTTAATACTTTTTCCCATTGTTAAATTCTGTGAAACGTAGTTTAGATATGTACCTATTACTTTTGAAGGCGTACATTTGATTCTTGAATGTACAATACATCATTCGCCCCCCCCCCCCCATCGGGGCTTGAAGTAATATATGGGATGCATGATGCTTCCATGCATAGCTGAAACCGACCGCACACGAGTACTGGTATACCGCTTAGAGGAGGTAAGCCTGCCCAGGCAAAGCGGTGCGAGTCGTCCCGCCCATGCTTATAAACCCTATTGGTTTCATTGGACGGCAGGGCTTGAGAAAATAGCATAATGTTTCATCTGATTTTTTTTTTCAGCGGTAAATTTACAATATATTTGAATATATGACCGCCGCAAAAATGAAAAATTTAAGATGAAAAATTGTGATATTTTTCTTATTTCAGCGGAGAATATAGATTGTGGGTACACGTTAAAACCGCCTCATCGAGGCGGTTCTAACGATTACCCAAAATATCTATATTTTAGAGCAGAAACAAGAAAAATAAGGTTTACCCCTGTAATCCCCAGTTTTACTATATAAAAGTGGGGTTCAAGGGGGTCAAAATTATGTAAGCGTGTTTTCGTGATGAATAGCTGTGTTTTCGTAATGCATAACTCTTGCTAGTCACAGGCCGGGTTACTTGATAACTAATTGAAATATTGTTTTTTCTCTGTTTTTTTTTTTTTTTTTTTCATTTGATTGAATAATTGATTTTAGGTTTAACGTCCCCACCAACACTGAATAGATCTTTTTCTTTTTAAATGTCAAGCCCTGTCGCCCAATGAAACCAACATAGTTTTTAAGCATGGACGGCCCGACTCGCACCACTTTGCCTGTGCAGGGTTAGATCCTCTAAACGGTTTACTTATACTCGTGTGCGGTCGGTTTCAGCTCTGCGTGGAAGCATCATGCAGCCAATCTATTTCTTCAAGCCACGATGGGCGGAGCCGTTTTTTTTTTTTTTTTTTTTTTCATATGCAGATTTATAAATATGCAATTCTTTGCACATGTAGTTTTATAAATATGCAAAATTAAACAATACATGCACTATATCCCCACAAATATATTTGTCACAAAAGCTTTAACCTTTTTAAAATAAGTACAAGCAAAAGAAAAACAAAATTTAGTTTAGGAAAAAAAAAAGTAAATAAATCCTAACAAAAATTATTATTTGTATATTCTAACTTTACCTGGTGTTTTATTGGTATCCAAAAGTAAGTCACCGGGTAACTGGAGCAGTGTGAATGAAACTGAAAGTCATAAATGTCGCATTAGTATCCAAGATTGGCTTGAAATGACACCTAATTTGTAAATTTCGTATGTTTACAAGTCCAAGTCAATACACTAATTGACCAGTCCAAGGGAGCAGACATGTCATGTCATATTAAACAATTATGACTGTTAAATATGTAATGATGGATTGATTGTTATCTGTCTTGAAGTAATTATTGTTTATTATTTATTTCTGTTGTTTACCCATGCTAATAGGACATGCCCAGGCCGCCGTCTTGCCTAGAATTAAACGCTTACTAAAATGTTAACGGACTCGCTAGTGGCAAATGTGTCAAGTGAGTGAGAGTTTGAGTTTTACGTCCAAACAACAGCTAAGGTCATATGGAGACGGGACCTCGGTTTAAAGGCTCATCCGAAAGTCCGGAGAAGCCCGGGATCGATCCTGCGACCCCTGATTTACAAGGCGAGTAGCGTAACCACTGCACCACGGGGGCTTCTAAAATGTGTCAAGTACAATATCTATTAGACGGGCCTCCAGGGTCCCACCCATCAAGGATTGGCTTCATGACGTTTTCATGCAGAGCTTAAACCGACCGCACATGAGTACTGGTAAACCGCTTGGAATGTCTAATCCTGCCCAGAAAAAGTGGTTAGAATTGGACGGTCGATGAATATAAACTCTATTGGTTTTCATTGGGTGGCAGGTCTTGCGATGTCATTACATCTCAATGTCAGGTAAAAGTCCCATAGAATTATGAACGTCTCCAAAATGTCATAAATAATGTTGAAGGGGACGTTAAACCCCAATCCACACAAACAGACGGGCCTCTGTGGCCGAGTGGGTAAGAGCGCTGACGACCTCTTACCGCTGTTGGACGCCAAGCTCTGCAATGGAAGTCATCGTGGTTTTTCTCCAGTACTCCGATTTTCGTTCACCTCTTATTAAAGATCGGCTCGATATAAGTGAAATGGTATTGATAGGGCCATAAAACCCAAGGAAAAAGAAATCGAAAAAGACAGCATCTAATATAGAGGTAGTCTTACTGAATAAACCACGCGTGTAGCTTTTCATTACGAAAACACCCCTATACAAATACATAGTAATTTTTACCGCCGAAAAACGAAGATTTCAAGATGAAAAATTGTGATATGTATTTCTGCTCAAAATATAGATTGTGGGTACTCGTTAGAACCGCCTCATCGAGGCGGTTCTAACGGATACCCACAATCGATATTTTAGAGCACAAATAAGAAAAATTGGTTTACCCCTGTAAATCCCAGTTTTACCATCCGCAACTATTATTGGCATTTATGCCTTTGTCGCTAAGGATTAAGCCTTTTACTGTGCGCTGACCATCTCGGCTTACCTGTACAGAATCTCTTGTTGGAAATAGCAGGCACTTTAATGGAAAATAATTTTTAAACAAATATAACTTATTTATTTTTCAATTTGACAACTCTGTTCTGTTTTATTCTAATTGTCCGTTTAAATACCTTTAAGAAGTTATCATAAAAATGGATTTTTTTTTAATTAGCTGGCGGCATTTTCAATTTCAAATTAACAACCCTTAATCCTTATATGAACCATACAAAACTGTGAAAAAAAAAAAAACAACGACAGTACCCCACTTTAACGGCTAAAACCTACATTTTCTGTTAATATTGCAAACAAAGGCCGCATCAGATGCAATGTATTTACAATATTGTGCATTTGATAGCATTATAATATTTCAAAATAATATTTGACAACGGCATTTTGCGATTAAATTTTGAGCTTATTCAGAAAAAGCTTAGCGTCTACACACGCGTGTAATCCGACCGAGAAATGAACACATCTTCGCCTGGGTATCTCCTTGGAGTGTAAATCAATCTAAGAATGCGGTATCGATCTGCGTCTTCTAAAATGCGGTGTCTGATCTGCGTTTTATTTATTTATTTATTTATTCATTTATTTTTATTGACCCGATTAGATTTTTATACTTATACTTACTAAGCAAGATAAATAAACATTGCTAGTATTAAGATTACAATTGAAAGAAAGAAAGAAAGAAAGATGCCATATGTGCAGGCTAATCTGACATTTCGCTGTTCGCTTTTCTGACACTTCGCTGTTCACACATTGGGATGTCTTGGAACAAAAATAAGAAAAAAAAATAATGTATATCGCCGTAAACCCCAGTTTTCTCCATATGAAGTGGGCTATAGGGGGGTCTTTATTTCACGGACGAGTTCACGTGATGATTAACAAATTATCAAGAATGGACTGAACGCACGGATGTGTTATCGTAATTTATTTATTTATTTATACATTTGTTTTTTTTTTTTTTTTTGGTTTGGGTTTTACGGCCCTTTCAAGATTATTTCACTCATATCGAGCCGATCGTTAATCAGAGGTGGGCGAAAACCGGAGTACCCGGAGAAAAACCACCTGACCTTCCGTTGCAGAACTTGGCGTCTCACACGTGGCCCGAGCGAGGCTCGAACTTATTTATTTATACATTTATACATTTATTTATTTATTTGCTCAATGCGTGGATTGTGGGTTATATTTAGAACCAGCTCATTACGATTTATTTATTTTTATATTTATGTATTTATTTCACTGACTGTTAAATGATTTATTTAGATCAGGGGTGTACCCCTGTTCTGGTGTTCCTTTCATCATGCCGGAGAAAAGAATGTGCATGTAAACCCAACTTTATATATTGAACAGTCGGGTAATCAGGGATCAGCATGATTTTAACATAACACAAAAAGATACTTCGAAAGTACTTGCTTCTTATTCTTCTATATTATTTTAGTCACTGTTGTTTTTTCATCACGGTAACAAGCCGTGTAATGAACATAGGGAAAACTGGGGTTTACTGTGGTATTCTTTTTTTATTTCTTCTCCAAAACATAGGTTGTGGGTACTCGTTAGAGCCACCTCAATGAGGCGGTTCTAACGAGAAGACAAAACCGGTTTTGAGAATCGATAAGTTTTCCTTAACAAATTAACTGTTTTTGAGAGTCGGCACCCGCCCATCGGGGCTTTAAGAAATAGATGGGCTGCGTGATGCTTCCATGCAGAGCTGAAACCGACCCGCACACGATTACTGGTAAACCGCTCAGAGAAACAAGCCCGCCCAAGTAAAGCGGTGCGAGTTGCCCGTCCATGCTATAAACCCTCTTGGCTTCATTGGGCGATTGGGCTTGTGATGTCATTTCATCTCAATGTCGGGTAAAAGTCGGACAAATTGGAAGCAACGTCTCCAAAATGACCTATACAGTGTTGACGGGGACGTTAAACCTCAACTCCAACAAACAAACAAAACTGTTTTTGGGATATCAAGAATACCCTTGTCACCACGCAAAATGTTACAACGACGCAAAATGTTATAAAATTATAACATTTTGCATCGAGGTGAATTTTTTCCCCCGACGCAAAATGTTATAAAATTTGAATGACTGTTTTTCTAGCATATTTTCGCTTCGGGGAGGCAGACGAAGTGACAATACCCTACTAAGCCGCACGGATGTTTTATCGGAATTTATTTATTTTCGATTTATTTATTTAAAACTTATTTATTGCTCAATACGTTGATTGATGGTACTATTTAGAACCAGCTCATTCTGATTTTTTTTTTAATCTATTTATGCATCACGTGAACGAGTCCGTGAAAAGAAGAAATCCCTTAAACCCCACTTTCACTTTATATAGAGAAAACTGGGATTTACGGGCTTATTCATTATTTGTCTTATTTCTGCTCCAAGACATAGGAATAGGCGGTTCTAACGAACACACACAACCTATGTTTTGAGCATGATTTAGACTTAATAAACACAAAAACATAGGTAGAAAGATTTCAATTTGGCGATTCTGTGCCCATAATCAACGTTTTATTACACTCAGGGGAAAATATCGCTGGTATTTAAGCAGAAGACAATTATCGCTTTTATGACACGTGTAATGTGTATTGCGTTCCGGCTACCGACCGTCAGGAAGCCCGAAGATTAATGGACGCGCGTGCTACGTATAACGGATTACCTTATTTCCGGAAAGATTGAGCCATGGGTACTACTGTGCATTCTTTATTATATGTTCAAAATGACGATGAGCTGTATATGCTCAAGTCTAATAAACTTCTGTTCTGTTCTTTATTCACATGACGTATTGGTGCTATTTAGATAATTAATGAGTACCAGTTGTTGTTATTATTAATATTATTATTATTATTATTATTATTATTATTATTATTATTATTATTATATCTTGAATCGAATTTACATGTATACTGGGTTTTTGTTTGTTTGTATTGGAGTTTAGTGGCCTAGTCAACATTTTAGGTCATTTTTGAGCCGCTCAGTTTACCTATCCACACTATACTAGGGCAAGCTTATACGTAAGCGGTTAATTCGTACAGTGCACGTCTGACAACTGCCCTTCTTGAATCAGCGGAAGGGAGAGAATGACCGTAGAAAAGATTTCATGATCCATATCCACGCAAAAAAGTTGGCGACCCCGGCAGTTATCGAACCTGCGTTCTCCTGATCACCAGTCAGACGCGCATCCGACTGAGGCACCGAGGCCGTTAAATCTCGAATCAAACAAATTAACAATCACCAGAATAAATATTTGATGTTTGAATTTGCAGTATGTTATTATAGATAATTATAATGGTTACAGGTACATAAAGAGTAATTAAAACCTAATGCTTCGTTTGATATTTTTGATTAGTCACAGTTAATTTCAAACAGTCTAAGTAAGCATTACCTTACATGGGTATGTCACAATTATGAATGATCATTGTGACCATTGTGATAACACATCCGTGTGAAATAATGCATTCTTTAGGTTGCAGAAAACGGTTATTAAAAAGAATGTGTCATAGATTATTACTACTTTAAATATAGGTTGTGGATCTAGTTAGAACCGTCTCGCTTCTAACGAATACCCACAACATATGTTAGGGGCAAAAGTAATAGAAAAATATATATGTATGTTCCAACAAACCACAGTTTTCTCTATATAAAGTTGGATTTAGAAGGGGTGTTCATCAGTGACATGGACTTGTTAACATTATAGTGATAGTCAAGCAGATTGAAGTGCATTTTGGACGGGAAAGCCCAAACATGGACACTTATGCTGGAAACAGTGCATGCTCAGATCAGACGTCGAGCTTAGATCAGGGCCTTTGCTGTCAACCCATTACGGCCTCCGTCCATCGGGGCTTGAAGAAATAGATTGGGCTGCATGATGCTTCCACGCACAGCTGAAACTAATGCACAGCACATGAGTATTAGTAAGCTGCATGGGGTCTCGGTGCGCGGAAAAAAATCACAGGAAAAAAAGTCACGGAAATAAAGTCACGGAAAAAAGTCACAGTAAAAAAGTCACAAATTAGAAGTAATAGAAAAATATATAAGTATGTTCCAACAAACCACAGTTTTCTCTATATAAAGTTGGATTTAGAAGGGTTGTTCATCAGTGACATGGACTTGTTAATATTATAGTGATAGTCAAGCAGATTGAAGTGCATTTTGGACGGAAAGCCCAAACATGGACACTCATGCTGGAAAACAGTGCATGCTCAGATCAGACGTCGAGCTTAGATCAGGGCCTTTGCTGTCAACCCATTACGGCCACCGCCCATCGGAGTCTCTAAGCCTGTCCATGGAAAGTGGTGCGATTTGGACCATCCATGCAGATAAACCCTACTGGTTTCATTGGGTGGCAGTGCTTGAGATGTCATTTCATCTCAGTGTCGGGTAAAAGTCCCTGAAAATTGGAAGCAACCTGTTCGCAAAATGACCTATACAGTGTTGACGGGGACGTTAAGCCTCAAATCAAACGAAACGGTCAACACGTTAAGAAAACATATCCGCGTGTGACAATGTTTTCTTTCGTATCTTCGAAATGTTAATTTATATCTAAAAAAAAACCAACATTATTTTTATGATGAAAAATACAATGTCTTGGTGTGGATAACACAAATTGAAACCCCTGTAAACCTCTCTTTTCTGTTTATAATGTAAAGTGGGGTTTACAGTTTTTTTATTACATGGACTTATGAACATGTTGCTTTCCTAAACAATGCAATTTTAAATAATGCAATCTGGCAGCCATTAACGCTTTTTGTACCAAATGGAATCTTCCTCGTTATATATAGCAGGAGTCCATTTCAAAATTTAGGGGTGTCAGGTGGTGTGTTCATCAAAATTTGAAAAACGGACTGGACTTTCAGCATTCAGTGGAGGCCCTGATCAGACGCCGCGTTCTGTGGCGTCTGATCTGGGCCTGCACTGTTTGCCAGGGTACCCGTTTTGGGGTATCTGATACTAAATGGGTTAACTATAAATGTTTTTTTTTTAATATTGTGGAATGTTACATTCCATAAAAAATCCATAGAACCCATAATATTTTAAGTACAAAAAGGCTCAATTTAACAGTTTGACAAAGAGTGAATTTTTCTCGCTTAAAGTACCAAAGCACGCCGTTCTAAATTAACTAGACGTATCTATCGGTCAATATCCCCCGGGGTCATTTTCACACACAGTCGGATTAAAACACAAGTTGATTACCCGATAGGTACACGATAAGTTTTTATCATAGGCCTCAGTCAAAGGGAGACAACCCAATATTGACTTTTTGTGCGACTTTCACGGTCACAGTGAAAGTCATCGGGCAAATGCAAGATAAAGTTGGCCATGTATATAAAAGTGGGGTTCAAGGGGGTCAAAATTATATAGGTTAACTAAAAGGTTAACGGACTCGCTAGTGGCAAATGTGTAAAGTACAATATCTATTAGACGGGCCTCCAGGGTCCCACCCATCAAGGCTTGGCTTCATGCTGTTTTCATGCAGAGCTTTAACCGACCGCACATGAGTACTGGTAAACCGCTTGGAAGGTCTATTCCTGCCCCCAAAAAGTGGTGAGAATTGGAGGTCGATGAATATAAACTCTATTGGTTTTCATTGGGTGGCCGGTCTTGAGATGTCATGACATCTCAATATCAGGTAAAAGTCCCATAGAATTGGGAACATCCCAAAAATGTCATAAATAGTGTTGAAGGGCACGTTATAGATTATAGGTACTCGTTAGAACCGCCTCATCGAGGCGGTTCTAACGGGTACCCACAATCGATATTTTTGAACAGAAATAAGACAAAAATGGTCTACCCCAGTAAACTCCAGTTTTACTTTATAAAAGTGGGGTTCCAGGGGATCCAAATTATATAGGCGTGTTTTTGTGATGACAATCCTTTTTATTTCTTTTCATTAAGATGAAGCATCCGCGTGCTTTCCTTCATGTCTGTAGTATTATTTCTTATCTCTGTTGGGAGTGCTTGTTAAAACTCTAAATCGAATTAAGGAAAACAGTGTCTATACAGAGGTATATCCTGTTACAACCAATTTTTCATGTATAAATGGGGATTTGTCTGGGTGTTCATCATTTGTTTGTTTTTATGGGAGCTTTACGGTACAGTCAACAATATTTAGGTCATTTTGAGCCAGTCAGTTTACCTATCCACACTTTTGGCAGGCTCATACGTAAACGGTTAACCAGTACAGTGCACATTCTTTCGCAAGAACAGAGCTGAAACCGACCGCACACGAGTGCGAGTAAATCGCGCAGAGGATCTGACAACTGCCTTTCTTGGATCAGCTGAAAGGAGAGAATGACCGTAGAAAAGATTTCATGATCAATCTCCACGAAAGAATGTTGCCGATCCCGGCAGGTATCGAACCCGCGTCCTCCTGATCACCAGTTCAGGGTGTTCATTACACTAAATTTTTATTGTAATGTTATTTGGCCTTATGTTCTTGGTTAACATACTGTTATTATTTTTATTATTATTATTAGTGTTATTATTATTATTATTATTATTATTATTATTATTATTATTATTATTATTATTGTTATTATTATTATTATTATTATTATTTGGTGGGGGCGTGGCTTTATAATTGCGGACTTTCCCGGGTAACTTTGTCTTACTAAATGCACCGCTGTGGCGTTTTTTTCTTTTTCACGGCCCATTGAATACAAATGCACTCATTTGGAGCCGATAGTTAATCAGAGGTGTTCAAAAACCGGAGTTCCCGGAAAAACCCACCTGAAATTATGTTGCAGAACAAGGCGTCTCACAAGGCGCTATTAAATTCTGAAAATATAGTATTTTAATTCATAGAATTTATTAACCCTTATTAAGTATGCCCAAAATGTGGGTGCTCGATCAAACTGTCTCATTCCGACGTGTACGTCAAAATGAGGGAGTTTTATCGAGCACCCTAAGTCTGTTCTTTACGCAGAAAATGCTGATGATGAGGCGGTTCAATCTCTATTTTGAGCAAAAATAAGAAAGATATCCCATTTTTTTCATCTTAAAAGTTTCGATTTTCAGCTTTAAACTTTTAAATTTATTTGTAAAGGCGTGTTTTCATAATGTCTCTGCAGTCTACAGGCTGATCTCATACAGTTCGTATCTTTAGCATGCCTCTGGTGGGACATTGGTAACAGGTGTTTTGAAAATAGAATGGAAACTGCTTTTCCTCAACGTAGCGCCTTCAGTTTCTATCCGATCTGTGGGAAACATATAAATAATCAGGCTAGAAATAAAAGCTTGTCGAGTTAGAAAACTGGCAAGGTTGGCCCATTAATTGTAGAGTTACATCCCCTTGATTGATGCAATTGCCTATTTTGACCTTGCCATCATCCTTGCCCCTTCAGGTTTGGTCGTAACATTCTGAAACTTACATACATGTAAAAAGAAGTGGAGGCAATGAACAGAAATCGATACAATTAACCAACAGCTCCCATCAGAGAAACAAAAGGGAAAGAAGCACAGACATGAAACAACTAGACCCTGATGGAAACATCAATAGCGGAAAGCCAAAAGGGCAGTTTCACACAAAATGGCCAATTGGCTATCCAAAACAAAATAATATAAGCGATACACACACTCAAAGACAAACCATAACAAAATAAACCGCGACAGAAGAACCGTCTTGGAACGGTTGGTGAAACGAATTCCACTCGGGAGTGGGTGGGGGTTGGCGTGGGGGCTTAAATCTACTTTATGCAACTGCAATCTTCGCACTTACTTCCGTGTCGCGATATAGACGAATAATTTGTTCAGTCTGCATTAAGGACTCCTAACTCATCAGTGCAACATCTCCGTGAACCAAACATTCAAACAACCACAGAAATGAAACAACGGTGAGTATTCGACAGCAATAAACCACTGAAGAAGACCAACAGTTAGCCTCCGATGGGCCTGTCCAGAGACAGAGCATCAAGCACCAACCAGCATTCTCAGTAAGTCTTTACGCCGGAATTGTCATAGAATCTGAGGCCGGTAAGTCAGAGATAAAAGAGCGAACGAGCTCAAAAACTGGTGATGACGCCTGTCTATCATAGAGCTACGTCCCCATCGTTGCTGAAAATGCCCCTTTTACCTTGTCGTCACCATAGCCCCCCTCGGGTTTTATCTGATTAACTTGAAACTTACACATGCGTATTGCAGGGATAAAAGCTCGGAAGAGTTCGAAAACTGGCAAGGTCAGTCTATCTGTCGTAGAGTAACGTCTCCTTGATTGCTGAAACTGTCAATTGTTGACCTTGTCATCACTGCAGACCCTTCAGTTTTTATCAGATCTTCTTGAAACCTGCATGTAAGTCAGTCAGGGATAAACGTTTGTATGAGTTCGAAAACGGGTGTGGTTGGCATATCTATTATAGTGTTACGTCCTCTGTATTACTGAAAATGCCTATTTTTGACCTTGTTTTCACCGTAACCCCTTCTATTAAGATCGGTGAGGTCACCTATCTGTCAGAGTTACTTCCGCATGATTGCAGAAAATGTATGTTTTCGACATTTTTATCACTGTTGCCCCTTCAGTATTTATCAGATCTTCATGTAACTTATATATCTGTAAGTCAGGGATAAAAGCTAGGATGGGCTTGAAAACGGGTGAGGTCGGCCTATATGCCCCTTTGATTGCTGAAAATGCCTATTTTGATCTTGTCACCACCTTAGCCCGTTCAGTTTTTTATCGGAACTTCTTGGAACTTACATGTCTATAGTCAGGGATTAAAGCGTAGATGATTTCGAAAACTGGTGAGGTAGCCGCTTTTTTCATACAGTTGCACCCCATTGTTTGCAGAAAATGCCTATTTTGACCTGGTCATCAATGTAGCCCCTTCAGGTTTTATCGGAACTTCTTGAAGCTTACTTATAAGTAAGTCGGGATAAAAGCTAGGATGAGTTGGAAAGATGATGAGGTTGGACTACGTATCACATAGTTATGCCACATTCTTTGCCGAAAATGCCAATTTCGGACCATGTCTTCACCACAAGTCCTTCAGATAAACTGGATCTTCCTGAGTAGGTTGGGATGACAGATTGAATGAGTATGAAACCTTGCGAGCTGGACCAGTCTATCAAAGAGTTATGTCACTTTAATTGCTGAAAATGACCATTTTTGACATTGTCATCATTATAAGTCCCTAAGTTTTGAACGCATCTTCCGGGAACTTACATATAAGTTAGCGATAAATGCTTAAATGAGTTTGCAAACTAATATTGTTGGTACATTACTCATAGAGTTAAGTCCCCTTTTAGCTGCAAATGCTTATCTTGTACCTTGTTATTACCATAAGTCCTTTAGTTTTGATAGAATCGTCCTGAAATTAGCAAATAAGTTGGTTGGGAATGAAAGTTCGGATGATTTCGAAAACTGGTGGTGTGCTGTCACTCATTGAGTCACGTCCACTTGAATGCTGTAAATGTCTCTTTTTTGACCTAGTCATCAACATAAAGCCTTCAGATTTCTGCACAAAAACAAAGGTTGTCGGTACTCACATTGTAGAATCTCCATATAACCGCCTCGAGCAGAAATACAAAAAATCAATTTTTGGTTGTATCTGAATAGGTGTGTTTTCGTAATGGCATGTATTTGCTTTCCTCTCACAGCATCACTAAACACGCATATATAACTTTGACTAACTTACACCCCATTTTACATAGTAAAACTGGGGTTTACAGAGGTATGTATATTTTTTCTTATTTCTGCTCAAAAACACAGAACGTTAGTACTCAGATTGTGGGTACTCGTTGGAAACGCCTCAACGAGGTGGGTCTTACAAATACCTTTAATCTATACTTTGAGCAGAAAAATGTGGGTGCTCGATAAATTCATATAGTTCGGCGGGTACGTGAAAATCACACCATAACGCCTATACAACTTTATCCCCATTAAAACCCCGCTTTTATAAAACAAAAACTGGGTTTGCAGGCCATATATTTTTTGTTCTTATTTCTACTAAAAAACTCAGACTGTTGGTACTCAGTTTGTGGGTACTCGTTAGAACCACCTCGCCGAGACGATTCTCACAAGCACCCAAAATATAAGTTTTGAGAAAAATTTTACAATTTTTCATCAGGAAAACACGCCTGTATAATTTTGACCCCCTTCAACCGCATTTTTATTTAGTAAAACTGGGATTTACAGGGGTATACCTTATTTTCCTTATTTTGCGCCAAAATATAGATTGAGGGTACTCGATAGAACCGCCTCGATGAGGCGGTTCTAACGAGTGTTCACAATCTATATTTTGAGCAGAAATAAGAAAAATATCACAATTTTTCATCTTAAAATTTTCATTTTTTTTCGATGGTAAAGTTTACAATGTATAGGCGTGTTTTCGTCATGTATTGTAAAATTCTCAATATATTTGAATAGGCGTGTTTTCGTAATGGCATTTACTCGTATTTGCTTACTTTTTGCACCAGTACGAATATACACCTTTTTTAACTTTTACCTCCTTAAACCCCATTTTATATAGTGAAACTGGGGTTTACAGGGCTATATATACATTATTTTTCTTATTTCTGCTCAAACACTTGAGCAGAAATGCGAAATATTTTTATATAAAAGTATTAAAAAATAAAAAAAAAAAAAAGAAAGAAAAAGATAATCAAGTATTGGTTGTAAAACTATATTTGAATAGGCCTGTTTTTTTTTGTAAAAAAATGGGAATTAATACGGTTTACATTATTTTCTATATTTTCGCTCACACATATAGGCTGTAGGAATGGTGGGCGTGGACGTTTCGGCCTAGGATGTTTCGGCCAATTACATTTTGATCAAGGACGTTTCGGCCAAAGGACGTTTCGGCAAAAACATATAAACGAATGAATATCCTATAGCTGTTGTTTGCAGATAAAATCTATACATGGTTGTAAGAGCGCTGACTCTTGATCATTAGGTCTCTCACCGCTGTGGTTCGAGCCTCGCTTCGGTCACATGTGAGATGCCAAGTTCTGCAACGGAAGATCAGGTGGTTTTTCTCCGTGTACTTGGGTTTTCGCCCACCTCTGATTAACGATCAGCTCGATATGAGTGAAATAATCTTGAAAGGGCCGTAAAACCAAACAAAAAATATTATAAAAATAAAATCTTTACATACAGTATTTAAAAGTGAATACAAAAGATCAGGTACCAAGCTGGTGTGAGCAACAACATTAATTCCTGGTGGTCAGCCGAACGTTTAGACATTTTGACATTATTTATGAGATTTTAATAAATGTATTAACTGTAACTGTATAATGATGTGCTTCAACTTCAAATATACCTCTTTCTTATCTTGCGTTTAAATGAACATCATGCTTTTGCTTTTAAAAACTGTCATATTTTACTATGTGTTTCATAGATAAGTCCAATTTCAAATATTTGGGGCCAGTTGTTCAAAACTAACGACGTCGTTAAAACTCTGATCATTTATTATGGCAATTGTCTTAATATTTTTGTTGAAAAAAATGTGAGCAAAAGCTGCTCACATTTTTTCAGCGAAAATTCCAAAATTTTAAATATTTAACCTGCTAGAACAGTTAACAATATGACCACAAACGAGCTCGTTAAGCTAACGATGCTTTGAACAACTGGGCACTGTACTATTGCTTGAATAAAAACATTATTTTTATTTTATTAACTTAAGTGCAGGTAATCACTTTCCACTTGTTACCATGTTCTAATAGAAATATGTTAATCACCTTCGAAGAAAAAAAAAATCTCTTTGTTTTCTATATAACTGATAAATGTCTATTAGCATAAATTACACTTTGGCCGAAATGTTCTAGGCCAAAATATCCTAGGTCTAAACGTCCACTGGCTGAATCGTTTTACATTCGTTGGAATTGGTTAGACACGCCTCAGTGAGGCGATTTTTAACGAGCACCCATAATTAATAAATTGACTGGATATAAGACTACTAAAAGAAATATCAACTGAAAAAAAATGCTAATTGTAGAGAAAAAGAGACTCAGTGTAGTCCTTTGACACAAAAGCTGCACCTTCCGAGCCGAGTTTTGAAGCTATGACCTTTGATGTAAATAAGTGCGTAATTCTAACACAGCGCGCCTATATAGGCAATGGAAAGTAACTGTGTTTTATTCTACAACAAATCACGGCTAGGAAGAGCGTGACAAGTGACGTCATTAAAAACTGCCAATTGATGACGTCACTAATCGATTTCCTTGACGTTAGACGGTGTAACGTCATTTTCTTGCATCGAAAACGTTAGAAAAGGATGTAAATGCATGTGTTTCAGTCGTTAATTTAAGAGGGATTTCTTCTAACAATGGCGAAAAGTTGTGAGGTTTTGAAGGAAACAACAACATTATTGCCGATTTTCAGCGTGTTAGAATCGAAATAGATCAGCTCTAGTCTGTGATTTATTGAGAAATAAATCACAGTTTGTCGGTCAGTTGTAAGTAGACAAATCACGCGCGCTACGCGCTCGTGATTTGTCTACTTTACAACTGACCTCCAAACTGTGATTTATTACTCAACAAATCACAGTTAGAGCTTATCTTTTTCTTAAGTAAGCGATTATGGTGTAATTTCTGTCCGACAAGAAGGCTGACAGACTTGGTCATGATTGGTAGATTGATTGATTTGAGGTTGAACGTCCCCGTCAACACTATATAGGTCATTTTGGAGACGTTGCTTCCAATTTTGTGGGACTTTTACCCGACATTGAGATAATATGACATCTCAAGCCCTGTCGCCCAATAAAACCAACAGGGTTTATAAGCTAGGACGATCTGACTCGCACGGCTTTGCCTGGGCAGGCTTAGATCCTCTAAGCGGTTTACCAGTATTCGTGTGCGGTCGGTGTAAACTCTGCGTGGAAACATCATGCAGCCCATCTATTTCGCACCGATTGGCGGAGGCCGGCTATGACAGACAATTTATGAAATAAAATATAAACCATATTTTCACTTCGTAACAATAACAACAACAACGGCAGCAGCAACAACAATATAATTATAGTTGTCATCAGGTGATTTTTGTGCAGCAATTTCAGAGATTGATTGAAAACTGATAAGGGTAACATTTGAGCCGGGGAACACCATTTCCTTCAATTTACATGTGCGCCCAACGAAGAATCCGATCAGCCTGCGCAACGATATAGTCTGACCAAAGACTAAAGTTGCTGCATGACGAAGCATTGGGCCCTTAGCCATCCTTAGAGCGCACAACGAAGACTCTGATCAGACTGCGCGGATGCGCAGGCTGATCTGAGTCTTCGTTTGGCGCACATGTAAATTGTAGAAAATGCTGTGCTCCGGCTTATATTCGTTTCCTCAAATGGCGTCTGAGATGATTTTTATGTTTCTAATTTCACACACATAGAAAGAAGCCATAAACCAGGGTTGTGAGTTCGATTCCGAGTTTCTCCAAACTTTCAATTGAGTGATTTAACCGAGGTCCCGTGCTCGTATGACCTTAGCCGTTGATGGGACGTTAAACTCACAGATTGTGAGTGCTCATTAGAACGAACTTATTTAGGCAGTTCTAACGAGTACTCACATGCTATGTATTTTTCAGCCAGATAAAATAAGGAAAATAATGCCACGATACCCCTGTAAATTCCACCTTTCACATAGTAAAGTGTGGTTTAGATGGGTTTTCTTTTCAGGAGTCTATCTGTTGGTTTTCTTATGCTCCAGCAATTCTGTTGTTGTATGCTGTCAAGTTCTCAACCTTGTTTCATCTCTGTTGTTTTTTATTTGTATGTTCTCGGAGATGTTACACTGATGAGTTAGGAAGCCTTCATGCGGACTAAACAAAATTAGTGTATACCGCGACAGAGGTAAGGGCGAGGATTATGGCCATGTAAAATCGATTTAAGCCCCCCAGTGGAATTCTTTCCACTGACCGTTCCAAGGCGGTTCTTCTGCGGTGGTTTATTTATGTTGTTGTTTGTTACTTACTGTGTGTATCACTTGTGTCTTTTTATTTTGGATGGCCATTTGGCCATTTTGTGGGAAAGTAACTGTCCTTATGGCCTTCCTTTGTTTAGGTTTCCATTATGGTCTGGTCGCTTCATGTTTGTGTTTCTTTCCCTTTGGTGTCTTTGATGGGTGGAGTAAGTTAATTGTATCGATTCCTGATCTTTGTTTTACTTCTACTTTGTTAATGTGATGAAAAAAATAAATCCGTCAGCTTGGCTACAGCCAGACAGGTATCTGGTGAGGTGTTATGATTGATGCAGTTGACAGGTGTGGACATAATTAGAATGATCTAACACCCGTACATGTAACACGTCTAGCTTTGCAGTCGGGACAACCGTACGCCAACTCCATAATGTCGTCTGAGGGAAGGAAAATTGATACACAAGTCTTCACACCTCTCACCACATGCCTGTTGTGCGAGAACGACCCAGAGCATATTCATCACGAAATCACGCCAATATAATTTTGACAACCTTGAACCCCACTTTTATATAGTAAAACTGGGCTTTACAGGGGTAAACTTTTCTTATCTCTGCTCTAAAATATAGATTATGGGTACTCGTTAGAACCGCCTCGTCGAGGCGGTTCTAACGAGTACCCACAATTCGTCGAGGCGGTTCTAACGAGTACCCACAATCTATTTTTTTAGCAGAAATGAGAAAAATATCACATTTGTTTCATCTTAAAACCTTCATTTTTTCGGCGATAAAGGTTATAGTGTATTTGAATAGGCGTTTGTTTCGTAATGTACTGATAAAATATGCAAATGTGAGATTTTATTTTCAAAACTTTAACCCATGTTGTACCGGTTAATTGGCAAACAGTGCAGGCCCAGATCAGACGCCGCAGAACAGGGCCGAGACTGTTTGCGAAAATTTAAGCCAATCATGGAAACGCGCCTCTATAATAATGCCCCATTGAATCCCGCTTTTATACAGTAAAACTGGCGTTTTAGGGTGTAAACCTTATTTTTCTTATTACTGCTCTAAAACAAAGATTGTGAGTACTCGTTAGAACTGCCTCGATATGGCGGTTCTAATGAGTACCCACAATCTAGATTTTAGCAGACATACGAAAAGTATCACAATTTTTCATCTTAAAATTGTTGTGTTTTTCGGCAGGTAAGTTTACAACGTATTTGTATAGGCGTGCTTTCGTAATGATTTTCAAAATAAACTTAGAAAACACAACTTGACACCCCTTAATTTTGAAATGGACTCCTGGTATAAGAAGTAAAATTCCATTTGATACAAAAAGTTAAATAAAACTTATTGGATTTTTCACTACTAACATACTAACAGCTAGTATTCTGTGAATGTGTGGTGGGCGTAAACCACGCCCCCTCTTTGCCCCTTAACATAGGGTAGATTATATTTTCTCGTCATATTCACCATATTTGCATTATCTGCTGGCTCCCAGCTTGCACATTGTCAATATTGGATAAACAGGTAACCAGACCCCCCTGACCTAGAAATGTCAGGGAGGTCTGGTTACCTGTTTTCCCAACACTGATAATTCTCAGACTAGGAACCAGCAAATAATGCAAATAAGGTCAATGGGTCCGGAATTTTGAAAATACTTTAGGGTCACTTTTGAGGCTAATTTGCCGAAAGTAGCTATTCTGGGCCTGTTCACAAGTTCAGCTCAGTGGTGTATCCTTATGCTTCTGAGGGAATATTGGTCAAATATTAAGTTCTTTGATATGCGTGCAAATCAATTAGTTGTGTCTTTGAGTTTTAAGTCCCATTTACAACTTGGGTAATACGAAAAGGGGACCTCGGTTTAAAGGCATTTATTCTTGATTATTGAGGACTATCATTTCATTTCATATAATATGTAGCCCTCAGTGCTGACTGAAAAGAAGTCGTCTGTCTTCAACAGGTAAGCGGCCCACTTGGGGATAATCAATAATTTAATAACTGTTGGCTAGAGTGTGCATTATTGATTTTCCCCTTAAGTGCCTCAGTCAAGGGAAACAACAAGAACTAAAATCACCCTATTAAAGACATTTATTCTTAGACAGTAGGACACACTGTGTGTTCATAATTGTTTTATTGCCCCCTGTGATAAACTGTATATAGCAGATCAAAGGCGGCCTTTAATAGGGTGATTAGAAGCTCCTGTTGAATCCCCTGACTGGACACTAAAGGGGAAAATCAATAAGGTACACTCTAGTTAAAGGCATTTATTCTTAGGCAGTAGGACCCACCGTGTGTTCATAATTGTTTTATTGCCCCCTGTGATATACTGTCTATAGCAGATCAAAGGCGGCCTTAAATAGGGTGATTAGTAGCTCCTGTTGAATCCTCTGACTGAGGCACTAAAGGGGAAAATCAATAAGGTACACTCTGGTTTACAATTAGTCAATTATTGATTTTCCCCAAGGAGGCCCCCTTTCCTGTTGGAGACAGAGGACTTCTCTTCAGTTATCACTGAGGGCTACATAATATTAGGCAATGAAATGATAGTCCTCAATAATCAAGAATAAATGCCTTTAACAGTTAGTCAAATATTGATTTTCTCCAAGTAGGCCCCTTACCTGTTGAAGAGAGAGGAGTTCTCTTCAGTCATCACTGAGGGCTACATAATATTATGTAATGAAACGATAGTCCTCAATAATCAAGAAAAATGCCTTTTAGTACCGCCTTTGATCTGCTATAGTCAGTATATCACAGGCGGCAATAAAACAATTATGAACACAGGTCTGTCCTACTGTTACAAGAATAAATGCCTTTAAAGACTCATCCGAAAGTCTGGAAAACCACGGGGTGTTGCTCATTAGTTGTTCGCAATGAGGCGGTTCTAACGAGTACCCACAATCTATATTTTGAGCATAAATAAGGAAAATATCACAATTTTCATCTTAAAATGTTCGACGTTTGGCGGTAAAATTTACAGTGTATTTGTATAGGCGTGTTTTCTTAATGATGTGCTAACATCACGAAAGCACGCCTATATAATTTTGGCCCCCTTAAATCCTACTTTTATACAGTAAAACTGGGGTTTACAGGGCTATATGTTATTTCTGATATATGTACTCAAAACATAGATTAAGGGTTCTCGTTAGAACCACCTCATCGAGGCGGTTCTAACAAGTAGCTACAATCAATGTTTTGAGCAGATATAAGAAACAAGATGTGTTTGTGAAACACTGATGCCCCCCGGACAGCGCATGTTAAATATGAAAGCAGTATCACTAAGCAATCGAAAGGTATGGCCAATGTTCAAGTCTTAAAAAAGTAGGTCAAAGTCATAAGGGCAAAAATTATGGGACTGTTGAAAAGGTCTTGTGACATAGTATGCACATGTGAAATATGAAAGCCATATCACTTACCAATTGAAAGCTATGGCCAATGTTCAAGTTTTTAAAAAGTAGGTCAAACGTCAAGGTCACGAAGTCAAAACAAATGGTCTTGTAAAAAAGAATGCACATAAGAAATATTAAAAGCCAATCACTTAACAATCAGCAGTTATTGACTATGTTAAAGTTTTTAAAAAGTAGGTTAAACGTCAAGGTCAAGGTCACGAGGTCAAAAATTGTGGTACCAATAGAAAGGCCTTGTGACAAGGAGTGCACGTGTGAAATATGAAAGCCCTACCACTTACCAATCGATAGTTGTGGCCAATGTTAAAGTTTTTAAAAAGTAGGTCAAACATCAAGGTAAAGGTCACAAGGTCAAAAACTATGGTAACACTAGAAAGGTCTTGTGACAAGGAATGCACTTGTGAAATATGAAAGCCCTATCACTTACCAATCGAAAGTTATGGCCAATGTTAATGTTTTTGTAGACAGACAAACGGACAAACAGACCGACAGACCAAAAACTATATGCCCCCCCCCCCTACCCTGAATCTAGATTTCGGGGGCATAAAAATATATTTTTCAATATACTTGAATTGGCGTGTTTTCATAATGAGTTCGTGTAATGAACATCCTTTTACGACCCCGGCACTTTATATATCGAAAACATCGGTTTTCAGGGGTTTGCTTATTTCTGTTCCAAGGTACTCGTTAGAACCTCATTGAGGCGGTTGTAACGAGCACTCGCAAACTATGTTTAGAGTATAAATTAGGAAAAATGCGCATTTTGATACAGAAAATTACCGTTTGGGAGATTTAAAAGGGTGCATTACATCAAACGGATATTTTTAGCAATGCGATACCTTTATAGTCCTCATTTTGTGTAGAGAATCGAGGGGATCATGAACCAGTACTCTTCATGTGAACAAGTCCGTTAAATGGACATGCCCTTAAACCCCACTTTATATAGAGAAAACTGGGGTTTAAGGGATTAACATTATTTTTCTTATTTCTGCTCCAAGACAAAGGATGTGGGTACTCGTTAGAACCGCGACAACCTATATTTGAAGTATAATAATAATAATATCATGAATTTTCATCAGAAAAGCAGACATCTTGCAGATGTGAAAAAATGAACTATGTCACACGAGTGTGTTATCGTGTATGAGATGTCAGAATCAATGTTGAGCAAAATAAGGAAACTAATATGTATCTCGTAAACCCAACATTTCCCTTTGTAAAGTCGGGTTTGGAGGGCAGTTTATTACACAGTGTTGTTAGCATGATGTATGTTTTCTTAAAAAAATGACCTTTAACCTCTACTTTATACATTATGCCAGTTTCGTATGGTCAGATTCCACTAATACGTAGAGAAACTTCCCTTAGACAAGTATTATTATTATTGTGTGTGTGTGCGTGTGTGTGTGTGTTGTTGTTGTTGTGGATTTGGGGGTTTAACGTCTCCGTCAACACTGTATAGATTATTTTGGAGACGTTGCTTCCAATTGTGTGGGACTTTTACCCGACATTGAGATGAAATGACATTTCTAGCCCTGTCACCCAATGAAACCAAGAGGGTTTATAAGCATGGACGGTCCGACTCGCACCGCTTTGCCTGGACAAGTTTAGATCATGTAAGCGGTTTGCCAGTACTCGTGTGCGGTCGGATTTCAGCTCTGCGTGGAAGCATCATGCAGCCAATCTATTTCTTCAAGCCGCGATGGACGGGGGCCGATGTGTGTGTGTATGTGTATGTGTGTAGTATAAACATAATTTATTGCATCATAAATCAAGCAACAGGGTCGGGCCACAAGTTCTGCCAACATTAGTTACGGCCCTCCCCTACAAAACAGTATTACAGTAATATATACATGCACATGATAGTGGCAAATACAGAGACATTTTGAATACTACATATGGAGTGATATAACAAATAAACATACATCACATTTTCCAAAGATGATGAGAAAAAGAAAAAAAAAAGGTGAGAAAAAAATGTATAAGATGTATAATGAATAATTAAATAAAGAAAAGCAGTGTGATAAAAAATAATGAAATGAAAAAGGAATGAGATGTCATGCTGGCCTAAGTGAGCAGCAGCCTAGTTGGCGAACCTTCTAGTATCCTTAATAAATGTTTGTACGGCTGTAAAGATGAGAGTGTTATCTTCTTTCGACAGACTAACATCTCCAAGTAAAAGAATATTAATACTGAGTGGATGAAAAACTCTGATTGATTAAAGAACTACTCTTTCGTTAGTGTAATGTGAACAGTGAAAAAAATAATGAGCAGCATCTTCGGCTTCGTCAGAGCAACTACAAGTGAAATTAGGTGATAAGTGATTAATAATTAAGTCAAGACGTGAATTACAAGTGTTTCTAATTCTTGCATGTAAAGCAGACACATAATCTGTTTCCAGTTCTATAGTGCATTGGGACTGTCGAGTTGTTTAGATGCCTTTTCAATTGATACTTAAAACTTGCAAGAGACGGTGAATTACGTAATTCTACGTCAAGAGAATTCCATGCTAAAATTGAGGATGGAATACAAAATTTGCGAGAGATTTCAGTCCTGCAGAAAGGAGCGGTAACATCTGCTTGGTTTCGGAGATTGTAAGCATGTGCTTCTCCCACTAAAGGGGGATTTAGATCGGGTATATATAGGAACGAACCCATTTATTGATTTATACATAAATACAAGTTTTTGCTGTCTTCGACGTTCCAAAAGTGACACCCAGCCACATTCTCTGTACAGATTGTCCAGAGAAACTGATCTGGTTAAGCCTGTAACTATGCGGGCAGCTTCATTCTGAAGTTTTTGAAGCGAGTTAATATCCTCTACAGTACAGCCCTCCCACACAACACATGAATATTCGATAATAGGCTACAAATACGATAAATAAATTTGATTTAATGCAACACGACTAAATGTATATTTCCGTTTCCTCATTATGCCAATAACTTTTGATGAACTGTTTTTAATATTCTCAATATGGGAATGCCATTTACCGTTACTACTGAAGGTTAGACCTAAATGTTTATGATCTGTAACATATTTACGGGAGTTCCATCAAATATTATATTAGGAAGTGATTCAATAAGTTTTAAAGTGAAAATCATTGCTTCTGTTTTAAATGGGTTAAATTTTATCAACCACTGAGATGCCCAATTTACTAACATTCGCAAATCATGGTTATTGATACCCTCAATGTCATTTAGAGTAGCTGCAGCGCAGAATAGGGAGCTATCATCGGCAAATAATCTAGTAAGGCTAAGCAGAGAATCAGATATATCATTGATGTAAACTAAAAATAAAAGAGGGCCTAGAACACCCCCTAGAGGAACGCCGGCATTTACTCTCCTTAAGGTCGAAGAACTGCTTCTTATAACGACTTTTTGTGTGTGTATGGTGCTATACAGTCAGAATCCATGAACTATTGTGAAAAAGCCGATGATAGATGGTTAAAATCGTTTTGAATAAAATCACGTTTTAAAGAAAATCACGTTTAGTATTCATGTGCATTCCATATTACAAAAAAAACAAAAAACAAAAAAAAAAAAAAAAACATAATTATTATTCAGCAATGACTTTTGTACCCTATTTCGTAAAATCATTCTTCGATATAAAGAGATATGACAGACTGCATGCACAGCAGCTAACCCGTATTGCTTCCCTCTTTAATTGGACACCGGAGAGTCAGGCCTCAGACTCTATGGTTCAGTCGTACAGGTGTCTGATCGGGCCCATCGGAGGCTAGCTGTTGGTTTTCCTTTGCTCCAGCACTTTAGTGGTTCGTTGCTGTCGAGTCCTCAACGTTTGTTAATCTTTGTGGTTGTTTGATTTTTGTGTTCTCGGAGATAATGCACTAATGAGTTTGGAGGCCTTCATGCGGAATGAACAAATTATTTGTCTGAAGTGCGACGGAGGTATGGCGATGATTGCGGTTGGTAAAATCGATTTAAGCACCCCAGGGAAATTCACTGACTGTTCCAACGCGGTTCGTCTGTCGCGGTTTATTACTGTTATGGTTTGTCTTCGAATGTGTGTATCGCTTACATCCTTTTATTTTGGATACATTACGATAACAAACCCGTGCGACATTGTGCATTTTTACACCTTCAAAATGTCCATTTTTCTGATCAAAATTCTTGATATTTTTCTTATAAATACTGCAAACATAGGTTGCGTGTTCTCGTTAGAACCGCCTCATTGAGGCGGTTCTAACGAGTACCCACAACCTATGACTTGGAGCAAAAATAAAAAAACTATACCCCCTTAAACCCCAGTTTCCTCTATATAATGTGGGGTACAGGGGGGTCTTCATTTCACGGATTTGTTCACGTGATGAGTCAATTGGACATTATTGAGAAAAGTATCTGTCATATTGGCTTTCCGCTATTTATGTTTCCATTAGGGTCAAGGTATTTCATGTTTGCGTTTCGTTCCCTTTGATTGTTCTGATGGGAACTGTGGGTTAATTGTATCGATTCCTGATCATTGGCGTCACTTCTATGAATGTACTTACAATTAATTCTAGGAAATGTTGGTTGGTACTTGAAGCTTGTCTCAGGTCGGGCCCATCGGAGTCTAGCTGTTGGTTTATCTCATGTTGTCTAGTGCTCATCTTTGTTTCATCTAACGAATTGTTTGATTTTTATGTTCTCGGGGATGTTGTCCTGATGCGTTATGAATAATTCATGCCGACTTAACAAAGTATTTGTCTAAACCACGGATGAAGTAAGGGCGAGAAGATATACCTCGATGAGACCGTTTAAACGATCACTGACAACATAAGTGTATAGAGTATATGTAAGAAAAAAATAACGTTAGAAAAGTGTTAGTTTGACAGTACGAAATGCATGTATTACATGCATAAAGAAAAATACCATGGTTTCTACTATACATAAACTTGATATTTTCCATTTTGCTGCAAAGAAATAGTTCCTCTTTGTCGGGGAAATAAATCCCTTTTATGTAAAAGATGCCTGGTGCGGCTTTTGCAATGAAATCGTTACATTTCAACGCAGGAAAGTTTCAGTCACGCCGACGTTAACCCTTTTTGTACCAAATGAAATCTTCCTCCTTATCTATAGCAGGAGTTCATTTCAAAAAGGGGTGTCAGATTGTGTTTAATAAAAATTTATTTTGAAAATGACTGAACATTTAGAAAACAGTCGAGGCCCTGATCAGACGTCTGATCTGGACCTGCACTGTTTGCCAGGGTACCCCTTTTGGGGTTTCTGGTTCTAAATGGGATATTCATGACGTCACCGAGGAGATATCAACGGACCTTCAGAATGCGTATCGTTTGGGTTGGATACAACGTTGAAACAAAGAAAACATGGCAAAAACATTAGATAAGAAGTGCGCTTTCCTTTCTGTAATCTCACATTTTAGTTGTTGTATCACTGAAACACTGTGTGTCTTTTGTTTTCATTAAAATATGTTCTATAAAAAGGTTATCCTTTGGAAGCAAGGAATACACAACAGAATTGGAAAATATGGAGTGTACATGTTTTCTGGGCCAGACTAGCTAGTTTCGGCCAACTAGGTCTGATCAGTGACCGTCAATTATTTTCAAAATTCCACACTAGAATCAACAAGGTACCCACTCCCTATACACTTTAACATTAGTAGACCTAAAAAAATGGTGAAGTTAAAAAAGACGAAAAAAGTGAAAAAAATAATTTTAGGAACATGAAAAACTACATGCATGTTTTCAGACCTATATGAAAACACCTGCAAAGTTTCAAAACGATCACCCTAAAACTGTGAGAGAAGTTGCGCTAACAAGGTACCTACTCCCTTTACACCTTAACATTATTAGACCTAAAAAATGGCTAAGTTAAAAAAGACGAAAAAAGTGAAAGAAATAATTTTAGGAGCAAGAAACAAGAGGCCCATGGGCCACAATGCTCACCAGATCTCGTGGGGGGGGGGGGGGGGGGGGCACTACCCACTGGCAACAATGTATTTTAATTAACCATGGAAGCCCTGTGCCCAAGGATGCTACAGATATAATTTGGACCCAATCAGATTCTGATGTCGCTTGAATGTGTTGTTGCATGACAACAGATGACAATTAACAATTTCCCACCTGTGGCAACAAATAGGCCAAAAGTAACATTTCTATGAAAGTGTGACAAAATATCTTGAAAAGCATTAATGCCATTTATCAATTTTACCTATTATAAGTCAATGGAAACTTAACTTGCCATAACAAAAAAAAAAAAAAAAAAAAAAAGAGTGAGTGTTTGAGTTTTAGGTCCAACCAACAGCTAAGGTCATACGGACCTCAGTTTAAAGACTCATCCGAAAGTCTGGAGAACCCCGGGATCTATCGTGATCCCTGGTTTACAAGGCAAGAAGGGTTACCCATTACACCCCGGAGGCTTCTAAACAAACCAAAGTGCCAAATTTCATAAACCAGAGCTCAGGTGGACACTGCCCAATGGCAGCCATGTATTATACCATGATATGATTTTCATCTACCAATTATAAATATGTTCTATAAAAGGGTTATCCTTTGGAAGCAAGGAATACACCACAGAACTGAAAAAATATGGAGTGTGCATGTTTTCTGGGCCAGACCAGCTAGTTTCGGCCAATAAGGCCTCATCAGTGACCCTCAGATATTTTCAAAATTCCACAATGGAATCAATGATCCCAAAGGACAAGAAAATATAATCTACACTATGATGTAGGGCAGGGAGACGTTTTACCGCCGCCACACATTCCCACACACCAGCTGTAGTGAAGTTAAATATGTTCTATAAAAGGGTTATCCTTTGGAAGCAAGGAATACACCACAGAACTGAAAAAATATGGAGTGTGCATGTTTTCTGGGCCAGACCAGCTAGTTTCGGCCAATAAGGCCTCATCAGTGACCCTCAGATATTTTCAAAATTCCACAATGGAATCAATGATCCCAAAGGACAAGAAAATATAATCTACACTATGATGTAGGGCAGGGAGACGTTTTACCGCCGCCACACATTCCCACACACCAGCTGTAAAGTCTCCCAAACAAACCCCATACCAAATTGAGCACCCATGTGGACTGTATCTGATATATTAGGTGTTTTATAAAGTAGAGAGGGTGGAGCATGGACCCAATGGGGCCCTGGTTGGTGTCAATAAATGCGTCTTATCAAAAGGAACAGAGACATATATATGTATGGTTTAGCAGTGGGGATATTTATGGTTCTGAGATGTAAGGCCTTTTAAGCAATGGAGGGATTCAGGCATGACAGATCCCAGAAAAGCCCAAGATTGTTGTCACTGAATATGTCTTACCATTAGGACCAAGAGTATATATGGTTAAACGGTGGGGATCTGAATTGTTTCTGAGATATGAGGCCCTTATATGAAGTGGCAGAGAAAGAAATGTCCCCTGCGGACCCCCTCAAGCCGGGTGACTGAATGTGTCTAATAACAATGAACAAGAATATATGTGTTTATGGAGGGGGGATTGGAATGGTTTCTGAGATATATGGCCTATAATGAAGTAGAGTCTTATCATAAGGAACAAGAATATAATGGTTAAGGGGTGGGGATCTGAACAGTTTCTGAGATATATGGATTTTAATGAAGTAAAGGGGTGGGGCATGGCCCACGGCAGCCCGGGGGACCCGCATGCTGGTGTCACTGATTGCATCCTATCATAAGGAACAAGAATACATTTGGTTTAGGGGTGGGGCTCTGAACAGTTTCTCAGCTATATGGTCTTTTGTGAAGTCGAGGGGTGGAGCATGGCCCGGGCGCACCCCTTGTGACCCCTAGGTTGGTGTCATTGAATGTGTCTTATCATAAGGAACAAGAATATATATGGTTTAGGGGTGGGAATCTGTAAGGTTTCTGGAATATTTGGCCTTTTATGAAGTGGAGGGGGTTGGGCATGGCCGGGGCACATCCCTGGGGCCCCCAAGTTGGTGTCACTGAATGCAACTTATCATAAGGAATGAGTATATATATGGTTTAGGGGAGGGGATCTCAATGGTTTCTGAGATAAATGGCATTTTATGAAGTCGAGGGGTGGGGCATGTCCCCGGCACATCCCGGGGGACCCACAGGTTGGTGTAACTTAATGCGTCTTTTCATAAAGAACAAGAATATATAGGGTTTAGGGGTGGGGATCTCAATGGTTTCTGAGATAAATGGCATTTTATGAAGTGGAGGGGGTGGGGCATGTCACCGGCACATCCCTGGGGACCTACAGGTTGGTGTTACTTAATGTGTTTTATCACAAGGAACAAGAATATATATGGTATAGTGGTGGGGATCTGTAAGGTTTCTACGATATAAGGCATTTTATGAAGTGGAGGGGGCGGGGCGGGGCATGGCCCCGGCACAACCTAGGGTATCCCCAGGTGGACATAAAAGCATATGGCTAAGAGAAGTTTACTCAAGGAACATTTCTATGTAAGTTTTGTCAAAATATCTGCAACAACTTGGCAGTAAATGCCATTTTTCAGTTTTCCCCATTATAAGTCAATGGAAACTCGAAGTTGCCATAGCAACCAAACTAAAAGGCCAAATTTTATAAAAAAAAAACACAAAACCTGTAAAGGCAAATATGGTAAATATTTTCATAAAGTCTCTGCCTCTTAGAGCATATGGTTTCTGAGGAGATGATTTTTTAAGTATTTTTTTCTATTTTTTTTTTTGCATTTTGGTTTCCATGGAAACCAATAAAAATGAGCAGTAGGCCTAAAATCATATGGCAGCTGCTTAAGGAACATTTCTATGAAAGTTTTGTCAAAATATCCGCAGAGGCTTGGCAGTAACTGCCATTTTTCAATTTTCCCCATTATACTAAGTTGCCATAGCAACCAAACTAATGAGCCGATTTTCATAAAAAACACAAACTTTCAATCCCCCAGCCCAAGAATGCTACATATAAAATTTTGGCCCAATCGGCCCAGTGGCTTCAGAGGAGATGTCGTTTGAAAGTGTTGACGCAGACGCAGACGACGCAGACGCCGACGGACAACTGCCTATCCTATAAGCTCCCCCGGAGCCTTCGGCTCTGGTGAGCCAAAAACCACATGCACATCTTCAGACCTATATGGAAACACCTGCAAAGTTTCAAAACGATCAACCTAAAACTGTGAGAGGAGTTGCGCTATCAAGGTACCCACTCCCTATACACTTTAACATTATTAGACATAAAATTGAAAAAGACGACAAAAGTGAAAGAAATAATTTTAGGCGTAAGAAAAAACCACATGCACATCTTCAGACCTATATAAAAACAACTGCAAAGTTTCAAAACGATCACCCTAAAACTGTCCCTATACACTTTAACATTATTAGACCAAAAAATGGCTATGTTAAATAAAAACCTATCTAGGGACGTAAATCCAAGAGTTATGGGCCCTGGATAAATATTTTACTACAACAGATTCCTTACCTCAGGCACCAAGTGTGATATAAGTTTCATTAATGTAGAACAATAAGTACAAAAATTAATAAAATTATTAAGCAAGATATACAGGAACATCAAAAGTGTCACGGACAAGTTTTCAAGAATTACAAAGGGAAATACATGTAACTTTAAAAGTATTAACCGCAGCACCTTTATTTTCATGTAGCAGCAGCATCTCATCAATATCAACATTTATGCAAAAAAAAATGATAAGATTCTGTAAACTATTATGCAAGATATGTAGGGAAAACCAAAGTGTTACCGAAAGACGGACGGACAACGTGAAAACAGTATACCCCCCCCCCTTAAACTTCGTTTGCGGGGGGTATAATGATCCCAAAGGACAAGAAAATATAATTACACTATGATGTAGGGCAGGGAGACTTTTTATGGCCGCCACACATTCCAAACCATTAGCTGTAGTGACGACAAATATGTTCTATAAAAGGGTTATACTTCGGCAGCAAGGAATACACCGACGGGCCTCCGTGGTCTAGTGGTTAAGAGCGCTGACTCTTGATCATTAGGTCTCTCACCGCCGTGGTTCGAGCCTCGCTCGGGTCACATGTGAGACGCCAAGTTCTGCAACGGAAGGCCAGGTGGTTTTTCTCCGGGTACTCCGGTTTTCGCCCACCTCTGATTAAAAAACAACAACAAGGAGTACACCAAATAACTGGAAAATATTGGGTGTACATGTTTTCTGGGCCAGACTAGCTATTTTCGGCCAATAAGGCCTCATCAGTGACCCTAAAATATTTTCAAAATTCCCCAATGGAATCAGTGATCCCAAAGGACAAGAATATATAAACAACACTATGATGAAGGGCGGGGAGACTTTTTACGGCTGCCACACATTCCCATCTAGTTTTTCTTTCGGTCAGCTTATGTATAACTACGCTAACTGAATTGTTAACATGAGCAATAAAGAGTTAACAGAACCGAAATTTAAAGCCTCGTCTAAGAGCTGAAAGGGTTCTAAAAGTCTATGGAAGTGAGTGTAATAGACAATTTATCCCAATTTTTATATGATACGGATATCCCTTTTGAAGTTTGGTAACAGGAAAAAGTCGCTAGGAGCTAAGTCCGGAGAATAGTTGGGTGCGGTATTAGCTCGTGCCTATTCCACTCAACAGCATCCATTCCAATTTTGCAAATGTGGACTCTTGCATTGTCCTGCTGGAGCAGAATCTATTTGGAGCCTTTATCGCGCCGTGTTTCACGGATCACAGTTCTCAGTTTGTCGAGCAAATTCGCATAATATCCACCTTTTAAATGGTTTTTTTCTTTGCTAGTAAGTCCAACATAATAACGCCTTGTGCGTCCCAAAATAAATTGCCTTCACCTTGTAAGCAGAGGGTTGAGTTTTGAACTTATTTTGCCTCGGAGACCCCGGCCCTACCAACTGGCGACTTTGACTTTTATTCTCTGACTCATCATAATTGACCCAGGTCTCACCCACAGTCACCAAACGTGAAAGAAAATCATCTTCCTTTTAACTAAACCGCTTCAAGAATGCGCCGCATGCTGATGCTCTGGTTGCCATTTTCTTGTCTCCATGGGGTTTTGGGACCCGACGTGCCGTTAGCTTGCGCATACCCAAGAGATCATGAAAAATTGTTGATACGCTGCCATGTGAAATATGTAATGCATTCGTTATTTCTTCCACCTATCTATCTATCTATCTATCTATCTATCTATCTATCTATCTATCTATCTATCTATCTATCTATCTATCTATCTATCTATCTATCTATCTATCTATCTATCTATCTATCTATCTATCTATCTTCTCATACTGAGTCGATCATATTTGGCCATTACCTCAGTTGGGTGGGCGGCTTAATTTAGAATTTAGCACAAAAAAATCATCTCTGGATGACTCCTTAAAACTATTTACAATCCAAACACAGAAGTATCCTAAAACGCATACCTCTGAGTCTCAATCTTATAGTGTGCGGGCTTTGAACTCCTCTGCGGCCTTGGCATTCACCGCAGAAGATGGAAGACTATTCCACTGAGAAATAGTTCTAGGGAAGAAAGAATTTTTCAGGGCTTCGCTATAGGACTGGTACCTACGATACTGTGAGTTATTTGCTCTTGATGCCCTTGTCCGTGTTGACACTGTTGCAGGGGTCAAGTACCTATTCTTGTTAATTGATACTGTACCAGAATGTATCTTGTAGAAGAAGGTTAAGAAATGCTCACGACGGGTCTCCAGGGATGGCCACTCTAGCTCATCAAGCATGTCACCGACGCTACTTCTATTTCGCCATCGTCTGCAGGTCCATCGAGCAGCTGTCCTCTGCACCTTCTCCACCTGCTGAATCTGAGTTTTAACATATGGATGCCGTCACCTTAAGCCTCGGTCACAAATTCAGCGTACCCCGGTCGAGTTATACTAGTGGTGGTCGGCCGAGCTGTCCAAGTCGAGGAGGGGTCGGAAGCGGGTGTCTGGCTCGATTTTGGCATACGGGGTATGCCCTGCGGGGCCTGGAGGGACATTCGCCGGGAATCGGGCGGTGGCTGTCAGCTTTTTGCGGGGAAGCATCGGCCGATGCACTGCAGGTTACCGGCCGTACGCCGGTCGTATATCTGGCGATTGTTACTAGCCGGCCGAGCATCGGTCGATGTTCCGCAGATGCTCGCCCAGTTCCCGGCCAGGCATGACCGGTTGCAGGGCGAGGGACGCGTTTACAACCACCGGGAAAGGTCCAGTTGTCCGGGGGTATATAAACTGCATCTTCTCCTGTCTGTACAACAAATGGATCAGCTCGGTTGGTGGGTGTACTTCCTTCTATTTGTTGACGTCGAAGAAAACTATCTTCGAAGAAAAGCGGAACAATATGCTTCTTATATCCACTGGTCTGCTAGAAACTGGCACACATCGGATATCGGGCCCTTATATAGTCGAGCGTCAATCAGTCGGACGCCGGAAGGAATTTATTTAAACAGGTCGGCGATCGAGCGGCGACAGCCGAAACAAGACTCGTCGAGCGGATTCCGCTTGATTACCTGTCGGGCGCCGGCCGCGCCGGCCGGGCGTCGGCCGATTACTTCCCGATTTTCTGATTTGTCGGGGTCCGCTCTACGACCATCGGATGCCAGTCGATGCCATCGACATCGTCCCAACGTCGGTACGAGCTCTGCTAGATTTTTATTTGACCTAGACGTCGGTGAGAATTCAGTGAGAATTTTAAGTGCGAGTTAAAATTTCATCGGACCCCTCCCGACCACCACCGACGCCTGAACATCCGCCGGGACCACGGTCTGACCCCAGTCAGATTTCATCCCAAATCAGTCTCCAACTAGTCGGGCGGGGATCGCATAGTGATTTGTGACCGTGGCATTAGTTCGCCAATAAGAGTACACCTGATCCCGTACTTTGTTACACATTTCTTAATCGGTGGCATTGTTACGAGCCAGACGTTGCAGAAAGAAAAGGCAAACAAACCTTTTGGAAAAATTTAACAAAATTTATTTACAAAGTATCTTTAACCTGTAGAAGTAAGAAAATTAAATGTACTTAGCTCTGTTATGAAATATCCTTGAATGAATCTCTTTTCCTTGATCACACATAATTCACAGTCCGTAATGAAATATAATATCCTTTAACAATCCAACACAGAATTTAGAAATAATTTTTCTTAAAAACCCAAACATAAAACTCCAAAGTCTGACTCCAAGAGAAAAATCAAGCTCTTTTATAGACCCTAAGATTTCTCTTGAACATTCGAGAGGGCTGTGGAATAAGATTAGGTTATTTTCTAAAAAATAATGCAACCCAGAACTTTCTGGAAGATTCCAAAGTACTTTTTCTTGTAAACAAGTTGTTTACAAAAATGAAATTAATCTGTGACTTATTTCTTTCCAGAAAGTTCTTTAAGAAGAATAAACACGGTGTTATTATGTCGCCCCGTGGGGTGAAAGCGGGAATCAGAAAAATAAAATCTTATGCATAACAGGCATCTAATGGGCTTCCTGACGTGGTTTCATTTATCGCGTTTGAATCCCCCAACCCAGAATTTACCTTGTGCATACGATGTAAACATTGGTCAACTCGCAATGTATTATCTGACCTGTTTCCCTTTCAAATACAAGAATCGAATTATAGCAGGTTACTCAACTTTTAACGAAACATCGCTAGCCATGTTTAACGTTCTTAGGAGTGAATCACATAATAAGGGTGCAATTTTACTCTCATGCCTAAAATATGAATTGAAACAATGCATGGAAATATTGGTTGTCTCTGTCATTTGGAAATGGTATAGGCTGATTTCTTATTCATCACGAAAACGCGCCTATATAATTTTGACCCCTTGAACCCCACTTTTATGCAGTAAAACTGAGGTTTTCAGGGGTAAACCCTATTTTTATTATTTCTTTTCTAAAATATAGATTGTGGGTACTCGTTAGAACCGCCTCAATGAGGCGGTTCTAACGGGTACCCGCAATATATATTTTGAGCAGAAATTAGAAAAATATCAAAATTATTTATCTCAAAATTTTCATTTTTTCGGCGATAAAGGTTGCAAAGTATTTCTATAGGCGTGTTTTCGTAATGTGACTTGCCCTCGTATGTAAAGTCTAGCTTGCACACAGACAGTTAAAAGTAGTCACACATATTTCTCATCAATTAAAAAGTGAGAAAAAGTCCATGTTTTCGATCGCAGAATTCCACATGGACAGTTGTTTCTCGGCGGCGGCCTGCATCGCTTCAAAGTCCATCGGTGTAGTTTGTGGAGCTGAAAAAATAAACAAATAAACATATACAACATAGAATGCATCCTTACGAGGTTTGAAAAATAGACTGGGCTACATTATTTTCTTTATTTCTGCCCCTAGACATAGGCTGTGGGTACTCGTTAGAACCGCCTCAATGAGGCGGTTCTAACGAGCACCCACAACCTATGTTTGCAGTAAAAATAAGAAAAATATCCCGGACTTTCTTCAGAAAAGTAGCCATTTTGGAGATTTGAAATATGCACTTTGTCGCACGGGTGTGTTATCGTAATTCCTCGTGGTTTGTATTGGCGGTAGAGCTTGCAAAGTCGTTTCACCTCAATGTCGGGTTAACCACAAAACAACGTCTTTAAAATGACATAAACGGTACCGACGGAGTCGTAAAATCACAACACAAATGTGCACATCACGAAAACACGCCTATATAATTTTGACACCCCTTGGACACCACTTTTATATAGTAAAACTGGGGTTTCCGGGGGTATACCTTATTTTTCTTATTTCTGCTCTAAAATATAGATTGTGTGTACTCGTTAGAACCGCCTCGATGAGGCTGTTCTAACGAGTGCCCACAATCAATATTTTGAGCAGAAATAAGAAAAATATCACAATTTCTCATCATAAAATTTTCATTTTTTCGGCGATAAAGGTGGCAAGGTATTTGTATAGGCGTGTTTGCGTAATGCAAATGTGCAAATAAATGGCTCAGCTTATGCAATTTACCTTTACTACTCACGTTGCGTATTCAACAGGCGACAATCTGATGTAATTTTTTTCCTGAAAACAGGTTTCGATATTTCATGCAAATTGAAGACAACATGAATAAAATTGACAAAACAAATCTTAGCAAAAATACAGAAATATTTTAAAATGTCTTGTGCTGACTTGTTTTTAACTAGAAAGCTAAGCGTTTACCTATATGAATATACAGTAAAATGCCAGCTTAAAGTCAGTCAGGCGTGTTTTCGTGATGATTTACGAAATGTTTTTTTTTCTATTGTTCTGCAAGGTATGGACGCAGTGAGTCGCCTGCAAAGTGAATGAACCGCGAGGGTCCATGTAAACTTTGCTAGCGATCCGTTGTCGGTCATACCTTCATGAACAACAGAAAAAAAATAAGTCTATTTCTTATATTTACATTCCTTGCTCTTTATCACTGGGCGGAAAAATTATTATATGGCAAACTTTAAGCTGATAATCATTTACATGCTGTTTTTTTTTTTTCTACAAAGACCGGAACAGCGTTGAAGTCGCCAACGCCTAATCAGATCATATAAAACCATGGTTAAGATTGACCTCATTTGACATCATTGAAAGTATGAACTGCATTATTTTCTATAGGTTAACATTATGCTTTACACTGGAAGTGTAAACATTCAAGCGTAACCTTTCTGTTACTGCGATCGGTCGCATTTGACCATTTTTACTTGCCGGGTATACATAACAGCAGGGTGAAAGCCTACACTGTAATCATGTAATTACGGTACGGATCTTTAACCTGCACTGGGTGTGTATCGGGGTGAGGCGGCTCCAGTTAATGTCCTGATCAGAGAGACGGTCACTTTGTTGCATTCGTCAACGCAAATGAGCGGGGCATGTTCGGACACCGCAATTTAACTACCGCTGCTGGGAATTCTTTCCCTTAGGGTTGATCCCAATTGAGATGGGAGACAAAAATACTTTTGCACGGGTTTGCCTCCCCTGAAAGTTTTCCCATTCCCCTTAAATGTTGTTCGGAGATGTCATAACTTCATAACGCCCCCGCCCACTGGGGCTTCAAGAAATAGATGGGCTGCATGATGCTTCCACGCAGAGCTGAAACCGGCCGGACACGAATACTGGTAAACCGCTTAGAGGATCTAAGCCTGCCCAGGCAAAGCGGTGCAAGTCGGTCCGTCCATGCTTACAATCCGTATTGGGCGACAGGGCTTGAAATGTCATTTCATCTCAATGTCGGGTAAAAGTCCCACAAAATTGGAAGCAACGTCTCCAAAATGACCTATACAGTGTTGACGGGGACGTCAAACTTCAAATCAAACAAACAAATAAGTTCATAAGCACGTTTTCACACGATATTGTTCGAGTAAACTCTCTGTTGGCTGAAGCGGTTCTGCGGGTACCGTAGGCCGAGCATAAGAAAAAATTCGATGAAGTCAATTTCTTCTTAGAGATATAAACGGCTTCAACCATAGTGCAGTTTATATTTTACTTTCGGTCCTTTGAGATCAGCGTGAATATTCTGAGAAATCAGAAATAAATTATTGGTTTAGACTCATATTCTAGACAGGTTTTTAATTATTTGGACCCCATTTTGATTTATATCAGTCTTTGAATCGACTGCCTATTCGAAATTCGCAAAATTGCAGTATGTTTCCTCTGGCTTCCTTTGCCGGATCATTACAGGGTCACTGATGAGGCTTTATTAGCCGAAACTACGTAGTATGACCCATCTTTCTTAATATGAATGTTTTCATTGCTCTTAAAGGAACTCATTTTTGATTTTCATTCGTTTAACCATTAAATCCTGTTAGTTCTGTTAGTAAAAGGTGTAGAACCTGATCAGAAGCCACGTTCTGCGACGTCTCATCCGGGTCTACACTGTTTGCAAAGCCCGATACATGATTTTAGTCCAGATTCTATTGATAATCCAAGAGTATATTAATAACCGTTATTGGGTTTACCACGAATCAGTGATAGTCACGTGGGTTTCAGCTTAAAACAACGTAAACAATCGACGGCTGCGGTTATCCATTGCTGCTGGGCAGGCCATGTTGTGCATTACCCGTTCGCAAAACCCTGAAACAGGATTTTCTTGCACACCAGATAAGAAAACCTATAGGTCTAGCTTGGTATAAAATTCTGTTCTAACCATGGTGCTCTTTCTCAGGGACAGGGTAAAAATCGAATATTCTCGCGTGTTTCATAAATGCACTGTTTGAACGACACAGTTAAGGTTGACGTCAAAGCACGTTACATGGCGTCATTTATCATCACTGTAGTGTGATAACAATATGGCGGACGCCCGCAGCGGAACTGTCTGCAGAATTAAAAACTCACGCTCAGAAATTGAAGGTATGCAAGAAAAAGAATCCTTCATGGGTGTGGGGGTGGATAGAAATATCCGTCCCTCGGGATCGCTGTCCGGTATCACTCGGCAAGCCTCGTGATGCGGGAGAGTGACACTCGGGACGGATTATATAGGCATGTTTTCGTAATGGATAGTTACGTGCTGATTTCTATTTTCGTTAACCAATTCAAACCTTTACACAGGTAGAGGAAACCATGCAAGCAGTGTAGATCCAGTTAAGACGGCTCGAACCATCACACCAGTATATACACAATAACATACACTTTTACGAATTATATGGTTTGTTTGTTTGTTTGTGTTGGAGTTTAACGGTCCAGTCAACACTATTTTAGGTCATTTTTGAGCCGGTCAGTTTACGTATCTACACTTTTGACCGTAGGAAAGATTTCATGATCAATTTCCACGAAAGAATGTTGCCGACTCCAGCAGGTATCGAACACGCATCTTCCTGATTACTAGTCAGACGCGCATCCGACTGAGCTACCGAGGCCGGCTAAAGGGTTAAGATAACCTCTTTATTTAATGGCGCACAAAAGATGTCAATATCTAGAATGGTCCAGCTTAATTTGCGATTCTATTTCCTGATTTTTGTTTTGTGTGTGCCCTGTTTTCCTTATAGTATTTTGTTAATTCGAATGCAATGAACATTTAGACAGGACTAAAATATTGTTTCAAATATAAATCAAATGATAATGTATTGTTCTTGTTGATATGCGTTTGACAATTAACCTGGTAAACTTCCTTTCCATCATTTTGATATAAATAAGTTGACAACAATGGCAAAAACAATATACCAAATTAAAGTTTAACAGTTATTTATAACTGGCTGACAGTGTCATACCATCGTTAAGTAGCTGTTTGTTATCTTTTATTTATTTGGAAAGTTATCGCTTTCTTTGACAACTGAAAAGTTTCCAAAGTCGGAGTGACGTCATCATCACGTGAACAAGTCCGTGAAATAAAGACCCTTATAAACTCCACTTTATTTAGAGAAAACTGGGGTTTATGGGGTAAACATTATTTTCCTCCTTTTTCCTGCTCCTAGACACAGGTTGTGGGTACTCGTTAGAACCGCCTCAATGAGGCGGTTCTAACGAGCACCCCAAACCTATGTTTTGAGTGTAAATAAGAAAAATATCACAAATGTTCTTCCGAGAAATTACCTTTTTGAGTTTTGAAAAATGCACTATATCACACGGATTTGTTATCGTAATGCGTCATTCAAGATATTTTGAAGCACATCATGATGACAAGACTGTGTAGGGAACACCCCTCTAAACCAAACTTTATATGGAGAAAACTGGGGTTTACAGGGGTATAATTATTTTATTTCGAAAACACGCCTATACGAATACATTGTTAACTTTACCGCCGATAAAAATCAACAAAAAATATAAAAAATACAAAATTAAGATGACAAATTGTGATATTTTTCTTATTTCTGCTCAAAATATAGATTCTGTGTACTCGTTGGAACCGCCTCATCGAGGCGGTTTTAACTAGTACCCACAATCTATATTTTAGAGCAGTACCCACAATCTATATTTTAGAGCAGAAATAAGAAAAATAAGGTTTACCCCTGTAAACCCCAGTTTTACTATATAAAGTGAGGTTCAAGGGGGTCAAAATTATATAGGAGTGTTTTTGTGATTGTACTCATGCTAAACTAGACACGGAGTAAGGGTACTCGTTGGAACCGCCTCAATAAGGCGGGTCTTACGAGCAGACACGACCTACATTGTATGTTTGGAGTATATATGAGAAAAATAGCACAAATTTTCATGAGAAAAATAAGCAAATCTTTTATTAAGATATGATACTATGCTATCGTAATGAATTCTATTGTCTGCTGGTTATTATGCCTTTGCCGATCGTGAGAGCAGTCTGATCAGGGTCATCACTGTTCTCCTGTATGCGCAAATATTTTTTTCAAACCTTTAGAAAACTAAAATGGTTATTCTGAGGGAAGTATCAAGTATTGCTGCCTCAACGTTTGATATCGTTGTATGTGACCGCGATAGCCTCATATGTTTTTTTTTTTTTTTTTTTTTTTTTTTTTTTTTTTGCGTTGGTTTTACGGCACTTTCAAGATTATTTCACTTATATAGAGCCGATCGTTAATCAAGGGTGAGAGAAAAACGGGGTACCCAGAGTAAAACCAGCACACCATGCGTTGTAGAACTTGGCGTCTTACATGCGACCTGAGCCAGTCTCAAACCAACAGCCTTATATTAAGAGCAGAGAACTGGCAATATTATCCATTTATGTGGAATAACATTCAATTTCCCGTTATCAGCATAAACGCACATGTTTGTCTTGATACAGGTATATACATTTAAATTAACATACAAAAGTGTGTTTGCTGATAACTAAGACAGACTCATCAACTGGGAAGACTTCAACAAAAATATGATTGCATCACGTGAACAAGTCCGTGAAATGAACATCCCATGAACCCCACTTTATACAGTGAAAACTGAGGTTTACGGTAGTATACATTATCATATGGACCCCGCCAAGCGAATTTGTGTCTTCGAGCATTCCGTCATGACAAATTTTAACTGCGCATGCCCAGCCATTCAGAGGGGCAAGGGATATGGCTTTCTGTCTGAAGGTTCCTCTTGATTCACTGCTTGTATGAGCGAGCAGCGAAGGTTCTGGCGAGACTGCGCGAATGTGCAGGCTCGCCTGAACCTTCGCTGCTCGCATAGGCGATAAGTACCAAAATCGCTTGACGGGGCCCATTTGTTTATTTTATCCAAGAGACGGTTCGAACAAGCTCCCAAAACCTATGTTTCAATGTAAATAAGAAAAATAGCACTCAACTTCATCAGAAAGTAGTCATTTTGGAGATGTGTCATCGGAATGGTGTTTAACGGGAATTGTACCAAAGTGAATCAAAGCAATAACTGCACTAATGGGTTGTCGGCGGGGAAATTGGTCCTTTACGGGACTGTTTCGTTTAAACATTGCCAAACCGGATCAATCTCCGCAGAAACAGACATCGCTTTCTGTGGCGACTAATATGGGTTAATATTTAATGATTATCCTGTAGTGTTTGAAGGTAATCCGTATTAACATTGAGGTCAAAAGCAATAATGATGTTTTTATGCCTCGGTCACGAATTCGGCGTACCCCGGCCGAGCTATACTAGACATGGTGGTCGGCCGAGCTGTCCAAGTCGAGAAGAGGTCGGAAATCGGTGTCTGGCTTGGTTTTGGCAAAACGTATGCCATGCGGGGCCTGGAGGGAAATCCGCCGGGAATCGAACGGTGTCTGCCAGATTTGTGCGGGGAAACATCGGCATATACGCCGGGCGGAAATCGGCCGGTGCACCGCAGGTAACCGGCCGTACACCGGTCGTATACCTGGCGATTGTTACAAGCCGGCCGAGCATCGGTCGATGTTCCGCAGATGTCCGCCCAGTTCTCGGCCGGCCATGGCCCGTCGCCGGGCGAGGGACAGGTTTACACCCGTCGGGAATGGTCCAGTTGTCCAGGGGTATATAAACTGCACCATCTTCTCCTGTCTGTACAACAAAAGCGTCAGCTCGGTTGGTGGGTGAACAACCTTCAGTTTGTTGACGTCGAAGAAACCTTTCTTCGAAGAAAAGCGATACAAGATGCCTCTTATCACCACTGGTCTGCTAAAAACTGGCACGCATCGGAGATCGGGCCCTTACATAGTCGAGCGTCAATCAGTGGGACGCCGGCAGGAAACCGGTCGGCGATCGAGCGGCGACAGCCGAAACATGATTCGTCAAGCGGATTGCACTTGATATTCTGTCGGGCGTCTGCCGGGCGTCGGTCGATTACTGCCCGATTATCTGATTGGTCGGGGTCCGCTCTTTACGACCACCGCCATCGACATCGTCCCGACATCGGTACGAGCTCTGCTCGACATTACTTCGACCTAGAATTCCATGAGAACTCGGTGAGAATTTTAAGTGCGAGATAAAATTTTCACCGAGCCCCTCACGACCACCACCGATGCCTCAGCATCCGGCGGGACGCCGGCCGAACTCCAGCCCGATTTTACCCCAAATCAGCCGCCAACTAGTCTGCCGGGGCTGGAAGAGTGATTTGTGACCGTGGCATTAATTTTGGCAATTAATAAAATTGTCATTAATCAAGCTATTCCGTATTGGCCCGGTTACATGTCCACGGTCTGCTGTATTGGCTCGAGGCCGAAGGCCGAGGCCAATACAGCAGACCTCTGACCTGTAACTGAGCCAAGATGAAATTACTTGATTAATAACATTGTAACACCATTTGCCAAACAAAACATATGGGTCCAAACCAGATCGATTCTACACGTTATCCCCTCTATGCCATTCTCAATAAAATTGGCGTGACTCTAAATAACCGTTATTTTGGATGTCACACAAAGCGGTGATAGTCACGTAGGCATCAATATCGTTGATCTACTGAGCTTAGTAACTTTGGATCGATTGACCAGCAGTCGAAAAAAACAAGAGGCCCATGGGTCACTATGCTCTTCCTCTGTGGGGCACTACACACGGGCAGCCATGTATTTTAATAAACCATGGAAGCCGATAGAATTTGGACCCAATCAGCCAAGTGGCTTCAGAGGACTGATATCGCTTGAATGTCCTGTTGCAAGAAATCAGACAACAATTGACAACTGCCCATCTGTGGCAGCCAATAGGTCTAAACTTATATGGCAGATAACCATTGTTTAAGGAATATTTCTATAAAAGTTTGACAAAATATCTTGAAAGGCATAAATGTCTTTTTTCCATTTCTCAACATTTCATGCCTATGGAAACCCCGAGGTTGGTGTCACTGAATGTGTCTTATCATAAGGAACAAGAGTATACATGGTTTAGGGGTGTGGAATTGTAAGGTTACCGAGATATTAGGCCTTTTAATGAATTGGAGGGGGTATGGCTATGCCCTGGCGCATCCCGGGGCCTCCAGGTTGGTGTCACTGAATGCGTCTTATCATAAGGAAAAGAAGAATACATATCGTTTAGGGATGGGAATCTGTAAGGTTGCCGAGATATTGGGCCTTTTATGAAGTGAAGGGGTTGGAGCAAGGCCCGGACGCATCCCGAGACCCCGGGTTGGTGTCACAGAATGCGTCTTATCATAAGGAACAGGAATATATATGGTTTAGGGGACGGGGTTCTGAGTGGTGGTTTCTGAGATATATGGCCTTTTATGAAGTGGAGGGGATAGGGCAGGGGCACAGCGTATCCCGGGAGACACAAACTTGGTGTCTCTGAATGTGTCTTATCATAAGGAACAAGAATATATATGATTAAGGAATCGGGATCTATAAGGTTTCCGGGATATTGGGCCTTTTATGAAGTGGAGGGGTGGGGCATGGCCTAGGGCACCCCTATGTTGCTGTCACTGAATGTCCCTAATCATAAAGACATGAAAATATATGGCTTTGGGATAGGGCTCTGAACAGTTTCTCGGATATATGACCTTTGTAAAGTTGAGGGGGGTGACATGGCGCCGGCGCACCCAAGCAAACCCTGAGGTTGGTGTCACTGAATGTGACATCATAAGGACCAGGAGTATATATGGTTTAGGAGTGGGGATCTGTAAGGTTTCCGAGATATTGGGCCTTTTATGAAGTGAAGGAGTGGGACAATGCCCCGGCGCACCCATGGGGCCACATAAGGAACAAGAACATATATATACAGAAAACAGACAGTTAAGTGAGATAAGTACAAAATTATCTATCATTATCTCTGCCATTCATGAACTTACCGCCGTGATAAAAGAAAGTAATGTGCATGGAGTCTCTGCTATTAACGAGGTTATGGCTTCAGAAATTTCTAATTTAATGAAAAGTGTGGACGAAAATGTGAAAAGTAGAGTTAATAGCGAAATCCATACACAAGATATAGAAATGCTCGAAAGCACCAATGTAAATTTTCTAGAAGCAGAAGCTATGAAAATAAAATCGCGCATTGGCCAGATCTGGGATAGAAAACTAGGCCAAAGAAGAGATGCGTATTGGGCTTATGTACGCAACAGCGGAAATCTTCTCTTTCATCAGAAATGGATAGAAGGGAATCCGACAATTATTCCACGAAAACTTCAAAAATTTGAAATTAAATATGAAAATGAAAACCAAAGGCAATTAAGAGAGAGGGCCGTTGTTCAAGACTTCAGAATGGAAATAGAAATGGAAAAACTCAGGATGGAATCCTGCAACGAAAGAGTAAGGAAACTAGATCAAGAAATGGAAGACATTATAAAAAACAAATGCACGGGACAAGTAGCTGAATTAGTGCCCGACATGTGGAAGAAACATGTCAAAAGAAACGAAGAAATTTCTCACAAAAGATGGCAAAGTAATGAGAACTGGCTCAAAAAGTATGAAGCAGAGTTCACCATACAGTATGCAAATTCCAGTCCCTTTTTCAAAGCTGGAAATGGCAACTACAAACAAATGCACCCACAAAGTCAACAAAAGTCATATGCCGATGTAGTGAGGGAGGCTCCAAAAAACCAAAGAAGAACAGATGAGAGTATTCATACTCTACTTACCCAACTTATTTCAAAACTTGATAGCAACAAATATCAACAAGAACAGCAGAGAGAACCAAGAAACAGCGGACGGTATCAACATCAGCAGAGAAGGGGGAGGATTAACAGTGATCACAGCTATAAAAGACCATGGGAAAACAGGTCCAACAATTCGATGAAAGAAAACGATGGACAAATAGAAGAACCTGTAGATTCTTTTCTACAGGCGGACCACAACTGGAACAGCCGGATTTAATTAGAGGTAACCTTGCTGAAACATCAGACAAAACATTTACTAAAATATATAATCTTTCTAACCGTAAACTTAACGATATAGAAAAAAGTGTCTTGTTGATGGGTCTCAAATTTACTCCCACACCTGAAAAAAGTAATAGTTCTGAACTTGATGATGATTTAGATGAATTCTTTCGAAAAATAAGATTGCAAGAGTATTTTGATGGCAAAGAACAAACAGATATTTCATTAGTGAGAAATAAATCAAGTTTTACCCCTCCCAGTGGGCGTAATTTAAACCTTGAAACTTACATAACAACAACCAAAACGATATGTGACAATATTCCTAAAGAAAATAAAAACATACAACATAATGTTACTTTAGAGCAAAGAAAAGCAATAAAATCTCTGTCAGAAGACAAATCCATAGTGATCAATGAAGCAGATAAAGGTGGCGGTATTGTGATAATGAATGTTCAATTTTACAAGAGAAAAATTCTAGAAATGTTAATGGATGAATCATACTATACATCTATTCCAGACAGCAATGAAAAAGAAGTATTTGCTAAATTAAAAGAACTGATAAATCTGTATAAAGATATAACAATCCAGGAGGAAGAATTTTTACTTAATTTTGATTACAAAACAAGTACTTTTTATGGTTTACCGAAAATACACAAAAGCAAAATTATACAGAACGCATGCAACATATTGAATTCCGAATATATTGAAGTACTAAATCCTGAAGATTTACAATTTCGACCAATTGTTGCAGGCCCAAAATGTGAAACGAGCCGATTAAATTCCCTTATGGATATTTTACTAAAACCATTTTTGAAACATGTAAAAAGTTATTTACGGGATGATATAGATTTTCTTAATTTTTTACCTAAAAATATCCCAGAAAACACTTTATTGGTTTCTTTTGATATTGTCAGCTTATATTCAAATATACCACATGAATTAGGCCTAGAAGCTGTATCATATTGGTTGGAAAAACACCCAGAATTAATTTCAGAAAGATTTTCAAAAGATTTTATTCTTGAGGGTTTAAAACTAATTTTAGAAAACAACAATTTTTCTTTTAATGGTTTATATTTTAACCAATCAAAAGGCACAGCCATGGGCACCAAAGTAGCACCAACATATGCAACATTAGTTTTAGGCTTTTTAGAAGAAACTTTATATGAAAAAATCAAGCAAGAAATGGGTGAACAGTTTGGACAGTATGTAGAAAATCAATGGAAAAGATATTTAGACGATTGTTTCATACTTTGGCAAAGGTCACAGAAAGATTTAAATTTAATGGAAAATATACTTAACTCTCTTCATAAAGATATCAAATTTAAAATTGAGGTTAACCCCGTACAACTACCCTTCCTGGACATATTAGTCATTAAAACTGGAACTTCCATTTCAACAGACATATACTTTAAGGTCACTGATTCTAAACAATACCTAAATTTCAAATCTTGTCATCCAAAACACACAAAAACCAATATACCATTTTCCTTAGCTCGAAGAATCTGCACCATTGTTTCTGATAAAAATATACTTAGTTACCGTTTAAAAGAACTTGCCACCACTTTAACCAAACGACACTATCCACTGCCAATAATAAAATCTGGAATAAATAAAGCCTTAGAAATACCACGAAAAAAATTGCTGAATGTAAAGGAAAAAGTGGAGGAAAATATAACTCCTTTTATTTCAACACACAATCCAAAACATAAAGAAATGTTTGGCATTTTGAAAAATAACATGAGAATTTTAAACTCTGATAAAACAATGGATAGAATAATAAGCAACACCAAGGTCATAAAATGCAAGCGGCAACTCCCAAATTTAAAACGTATGTTAATAAAATCTCAATTTTGTGAAACAAATACTACCCCATCTGTTACTAAATGTAATGAGCCACGATGCGGACTTTGTAATTTCATTATTGAAGGATCTTCCTTACAGTTAAATAACAAAATATTTCAAGTTAAAGAAAACATGAACTGCACTGTCAAAAATGTATTGTATGTTTTAGTTTGTAATGGCTGCAAAGAATTCTACATTGGACAGACAGGCGACAAACTTCGAAACCGACGGACAGTTCATGACCAACAAATAAGAGACCCATCAAGGAGGCAACTGCCCGTCAGTTTTCATTTAGACCAATGTTCTCTAAACAATCCAAAGTTTTCCATTTTTCCGTTTTACAAGTTTCACAATAATAATGTTTCAGCAAGGTTATCCAAAGAAAAGTATTTCATTAAGGTTTTCAAACCTAAACTTAACAATCACTAACGGCACCATTTTGCCGCATGACGTTTCATATTGTGTGCTATGTATACGTCTTATCCGTTACTAAGTAACGTCGCGACGTAACGCCATTTTGTTATTGTACTATTCCCCTGATGAGTTATAAACGAAACCGGTTGGGAATAATATTTTTTACTGTGTTTTCCGTGTGATGTCATTTCTCTTTTTTGTATATATATATATATGGTTTAGGGCTGGGGATCTTAATGGTTTCTGAGATATACGGCCTTTTATGAAGTGGAGGGGCTGGGACACAGGGCCCCGGCGCATCCCAGACGGGCGCCAGCTTGGTGTCACTGAACATGTTTTATTATAAGGAACAAGAATATATATGGATTAGGGGTGGGGATCTGTAAGGTTTCCGACATATTGGGCCTTTTTATGAAGTTTAGGGGCTGGGTCAATGCCTTGCGCATCCCAGCCCCCCCCCCCCCCCAACCCCCATCCCCACCCCAGGTGGTGTCGCTGAATGCGTCTTATCATAAGGATCAAGAATATATATATGGTTAAGCGGTGATCTTAATGGTTTCTGAGATACATGGCCCCCTTATGAAGTGTTGCGGGATGGGACAAGGCCCTGGCGCATCCCGTGGGTCCCAAGGTTGGTGTTACTGAATGTTTCTTATCATAAGGAACAAGAATATATATGGTTTAGGGGTTGGGATCTCTAAGGTTTCGGAGAAATTTGGGCCTTTTATGAAGTGGAGGGGGTGAAAATATGCTCGGCGCATCCCGGTGACCCCCATGTTTGTGTCAATGAATGCGTGTTATCGCAAGGAACATGAATATATATGGTTTAGGTGGGATCTGAATGGTTTCTGAGATATATGCCTTTTATGAAGTGGGGTGGGGGTTTGTGCAGGGCCGCAGCACCATCCCGGGACCTCAGGTTGGCATTCAAGCATATGACTGAGAAAAGTTTACTCAAGAAATATTTCTATAAAAGTTTTGCCAAAATATCTGCAAAGGCTTGGCAGTAAATGCCATTTTTAAATTTTCCCCAATATAAGTCTATGGAAACTCTGAGTTGCCATTGCAACCAATTTCATAAAAAACACAAACTTTCAATCCCCCAACCCAAGGATGCTACAGATGAAGTTTGGGTCCAATCGGTCCTGTGGTCCAGAGGAGATGTCGTTTGAAAGTGCTGACGACGACGCAGACGATGCAGGCGCAGACGACGCATACGACGACGACGGACAATGTCCATCCTACAAGCTCCCCGGAGCCTTTGGCTTTGGTAAGCTGAAAAACAATAAGGATCAATGTTAAGCTCATTTACCTCGTCCCTGAATTTTCGCAGCTGAGGTAGCGGTAGGCAAAGGTGTCACATTTTCAGGAGCTTCTGCGTCCTTCTCCCTTGCAGCCGCTTTCGATTTTGTCTTTGTCTTCTTTCCTGGTTTTGCTTTTCGCTTGGTATCTGTCTTTGCCTTCTTTTTTGATTTTGCTTTTTGTTTGATACCTGTCGCTGGTTTTACTTTTTGGACATCGCTTTGTTGGACCTTAGCTTTTTGATCTTGTTTTAGTTTATTTGTAGAAACTTTTGAATCCTTTGTCGCAGTCTCATATTTGGTTGTTGTATCCTTTTTTATACTTGCGGCTTTAAGAGTTTTGGCTTTTGAATTGATTACAGCTGTTGCTGGTTTGACGCCTTTTATCCCTTCCTTTCTACGAACACCGCTATTTATGTTTTCTGTCGGTGGTAGTTTCGTTTTGTATGTAGGGTTCGAAGGTTCAATAACGTTAGGTAATACATTCGATTTAGGCTTAAAGGGTTTTACGGCACCATTACTATCAACCATGACAAAAACGTACTTTGTTCGTTCAGGCCGAGGGCTCGGGTTTGATCCGTCTGTTAGAAAGGACGCAAACTCCTGAAGAGTAGATAAGAAAGGAGAAACATAAGGACTACTATTCGAAGGTTTGCTGGTTTTACTTAATATATTTGATTTCAATTTTTTGTTTTTTGTATCTTGAAAGCCACTTGCCGGGTCCATTTTTTTCTGTAAGGTGTGTCGATCATTAGCTACGGGATGATTTTTACCTACTTTCGTTTGAACCTTTGCGACATCAGATACTTTGATAACAGGATCTTTGGTTTTAGATTCTGGGTCCATTATAGCCTTTACTACTGCTGTCGATTTCGTTCGTAAACCTTTTGGCTTCTGTATTTCTTTGGATTTTGATTTCATATTATTTTCTTGTACGATTGTTTTTACTTTCTGTCCAGTTGTGTACTGTTCTCCAACTATTTGTTTTGGCCTTAAATCGCTTATCGTTTTGTCTTCAATGTTTGGAAGGGCCTTCTTTTCTGCCTTGGCGTTTGAATGCTTTCGTAACTTTCTTGATTGTTTTGAAGTTGTAACAACAGTTAATGGCTCCGATATTTTATTTGCCGTGCCACGGGTTTGTATTGGTACATTAGCATTGAAACTTTCTGGTGTCTTTTCTAGCTTTTGGTTTTCAATAGGCTGTGTATGTTGTTCAAAAGCGGTCGACGCATTCCATACATTAGGCATATATCCAGCATCCGAGCTACTTGTTCCGCTGTGTCTCCCTTTTATCCGTTGCGCTATAGACATTAAAAAATTAAACAACATGTCAGTATACATGGGCTCATTTTGGCTCAATGATGGTTTCTCTGTTACCACGCTTCGGCTTACAGAAACTGAATCTGCACCAAGTGAGCTTGCTAGATGTTGAAGACCTAAACTGACGGCAGGTTCTATTTGTAATGAGCTGGACATGGCAGAAGGCAGTCGTTCTCTTGGTGTATCAGGATTCCTGATTCTCACGTTGGAAGTTTGCTTTACCTTTGACGGCGGTGGTTTTCTATTTTGCAAATCTGGGAGATCATACATAGCGTTTCTTCTTTCGGCAGCTATTTCGGCTAAATCAGCTTGCATATCCGCGTTATAAAAATAATGCCTTTGATCCCTTGTTCCTAAAGGCGGCCCATAGATATCACTATTTAAGAAATGGCTTTGTGCTGCAGGCTGAATATACTGTCCTCTTGGAATCATCGGACGGTCTACAATACCTCTAGATCTTTCAGTGAAATGGCTTTCTGGATAAGATCTGTAACTATCGGCACTACCTGGGGTATAAACTGGTGAGTCTCTACGCACAGGAACCGTATTTCGCCAAGCACGCTGTCTACCTGCCTCGTTGAAATATCTTGGTACCTCGCGGGATTCAGTATAAGTTCTAGGCTGTTGCCTTAGTTGGGTGGAATATACTGGAGGCCTTATTTGATGAACATAACCTGAAAAGTATAACAAGCATGAGCGGCATATGAACGTGTCAAAGATAGTAGTACGAGTTCTGCTAGTAAATTCAATTTGGACCAACAATTGTTAATAGAAGTGAAAGCACTGTTTTAGTGACATGGTGAGCTTTTGTAATCACTTTTTGCCCGTCGTGCGTAAACAATTTTTGAAACGACCAATCTTCACACACATGATTCTTAGTTGGTCTTCTTTCAAAGTCTTTATTTTTTCAAATGGTTCCGACCGGTTGCACATCTAGAACACAGGATCCATAAATATTTCTTACTGAAAACTTAAAACAAAGTCTTCTCTAAAACCACAAGTCCAAGGATATTTGGTATGTAGCTCCATCTACTGGACCTCTACTAACATTGTTCAAACTATAGCCCTAAATTCAAATGGCCCCACAATGGGGCCCACCGATTTGACACAAATGTATAAAGGGAAAACCTTCAAACATCGTTTCGTCTAAAACCACAGGGCACATGGTGGCTTTGATGTTTGGTATGAAGCTTCATCTAGGAGACCTTCACCAAGATTGTTCAAATTATAGCCATTGGCTAAATATGGCTACGCCTCGGGACCGACTGGTTTGACATCGAATTATATAGGGAAACATTTTAAAATCGTCTTGTCCGAAAAGGGAAGGCCTTTGATATATGGGTGACCTCTACCAAGACTGTTCAAATTATAGCCCTGGGGTCAAAACTGGCCCCTCCCCGAGGCACCCTGGTCTTACATATACTTATAAAGGAAAATATGTTCTATAAAACAGAAGTGAAGGCAATGATCAGGAATCGATACAATTAACCCACACCTTCCATCAGAGACTTCAAAAGGAAAGATGCACAACCATGAAACAACTAGACCGGCAATGATCAGGAATCGATACAATTAAACCACAACATCATAGGGAAAGAACAACAAACATGAAACAACTACTCGTAGACCCTAATGGAAACATCAATAGCGGAAAATCGATTTAAGCTCCCTCCCAGAGGAATTCGTTTCACTGACCGTTCCAAGGCGGTTCTTCTGTCGCGGTTTATTTTTTTATGGTCTGTCTTTGAGTGTTTGTATCGCTTATGTTATTTTGTTTTGAATAGCCAATTGGCCATTTTGTGGTAAAGTAATTGTCCTTTTGGCTTTCCGCTATTGATATTTCGATTAGAGTCTGTTGTCTCATGTTTGTGTTTCTTTCCCTTTGTTGTCTCTGATGGGAGCTGAAGGTTTAATTGTATTGATTCCTGATCATTGCCTTTACTTCTATTTTGCGTAGTTTATGATACCGATAACCCTGATTAGAAACTTAAAAAAAACTCTTGTCTACAACCAGAAGGCCCAGGTCTGTGATATTTGTTATTAATCTTTGTCTAGTAGACCCTACCAAGTTTTGTCGAAACTATAGGTTTGGGACCAAAAATAGCCCCGTCCAGGGGCCCAGCGTTGTAACACAAACTTATATAGGGAAACCCATTAAAGATCTTCCCGTCTGAAACCAGGGGGCCCAGATCTTTGATGTTTGGCTCGAAACTTTATCTAGTGGATCTCTACCAGAATTGTTCAAATTACAGCTCTTTGGTCAATAATGGCCCGCCCCTTGCCTACTGGTTTTACATCGACTTAAATATGGAAAACCTTTATAAATTTTCTGGTCTGAAGCCAGAAAGCTCAAGCCTTTGATTTATGGAATGACGCTTTATCTGGTGTACCATGTAAACGCCAACTTTCCCTATATAAAATGGGGTTTAGAGGGATATCAATTACACGGACTTGCTAACACGATGCACAATTTTAGTATAAGCAATAAAAGATGCGTTGCGTTACATTACCATGTGGTTCACTATTTATTTGTGACAAAAAATGATTGACATTTCTCTGACCCACTCTACGGACGATAATATTATTTACTTAATTTCTGGGGAAAGAAACATGTGGATATTATAATAGGGGAAATAAAAATAGTGTAGCATATTCAAGACGTTTATGATAGGATATTTTTATATCAAGAACAAACTAAATAGAACTGATGGCAATGATCAGGAACCGATACAATCAAGACAAAGCTCCCACCATAGACACCAAAGGAAAAGAAACACGAACATGAAATAACTAGACCCTAATGGAAACATCAATAGGGAAGGCCAAAAAGAAAGTTACTTTCCCACAAAATGGCCAATTGGTTATCTAAAACAAAATGCTATAAGCGATACACACACTCAAAGACAAATCATAACAAAAATAAACCGCGACAGAAAAACCGCCTTGGAAAGGTCAGTGAAAATATTTCACTGGGGGTTGAAATCGATTTAATAAATTCGTACCCATACGAGTGTAGCAAATTATTTGGGCCCCGTCAAGCGATTTTGGTACTTATCGCCTATGCGAGCAGCGAAGGTTCAGGCGAGCCTGCGCATTCGCGCAGTCTCGCCAGAACCTTCGCTGCTCGCTCATACAAGCAGTGAATCAAGAGGAACCTTCAGACAGAAAACCATATCCGTGGCCCCTCTGAATGGCTGGGCATGCGCAGTTAAAATTTGTCGTGACGGAATGCTCGAAGACACAAATTCGCTTGGCGGGGCTCACTTATCACGTTCCGATAATCTACATAAGGAAAACATTTTCCTTCAGCGTCAGTTTGGGAGTTTTAAGAACATTTCAATTGAGGGCTACATACTTGGAAAGTGGTCATATTTAAATGATTTTTCTCAAACCTAACAGGCGCTATCTTAATATGCTATACATCACATTAAAAGTAGAAGTAAAACAAAGATCAGGAATCGATACAATTAACTTACTCCACCCATCAACGACACCAAAGGGAAAGAAACACAAACATTAAGCGACCAGACCACAATGGAAACCTAAATAAAGGAAGGCCATAAGGACAGTTACTTTCCCACAAAATGGCCATATGGCCATCCAAAATAAAAAGACACAAGTGATACACACAGTAAGTAACAAACAAAAAACATAAATAAACCGCCACAGAAGAACCGCCTTGGAACGGTCAGTGGAAAGATTTCCACTGGGGGGGGGGGGGGGGAGGGGCTTAAATCGATTTTACGTGGCCACAATCCTCGCTCGTACTTCCGTCGCGATTTAGACAAATAATTTGTTCAGTCCGCATGAAGGCCTCCTAACTCATCAGTGCAACATCTCCGTGAACACAAAAAATCAAAGAACCACAGAGGTGAGACAACGATGAGGACTCGACAGCAAGAAACCACTGAAATGCTGGAGCAAAAGAAAACCAACAGTTAGACTCCGATATCTAAGAAACTGACTTTTAATATAAGATATGTTATAAATTGTAATATAAAGTTATTTTGGTGTCATTAATTTGTAAAATAAATAAGTTTTCTACATTTTCTGATTTATTTTTACCATGTGCTTAAAATAGAGCCATTTTTCCTTGGATACCCATCACAAGTACATGTTTTGCAATAATTTATCACAGATGTTTTCTAATATTGTTCAAAAGAAAGATTTTGCAATTTTTTTATTTTCGTGAACAAATTTAATTGGTCCTCTGATATCAATACTATGTAAACATAATCGAGTTGTGACTTTGAAGAACATTTGCGCCAAATATTATGCAATTTGGGCGTTAATTGAAGAAACTGAATCAATTTGAAGATAGGCACCAGCACAGAATTTTATTTTATCAGGAAAGCTGAAAAACGTCTGCTGTCCATTAAAACTAGTTAAAAGGAATGGTGACTGGGTTGATACAGCAGTGCTTTACCCAATTTACCAATCAGATTTCACAAAATGCATTTGCATTATTCTTGGCGTGTTTTAATTCATTAAATAAATATTTTGCTAAAACGTTTCATTTCCTATTCATAGACATTCATCAACTGCCAACAGGTAAATGATTGACAATGATGCTGAATGAGTGCATAATCGCTTCACTCCTTGTTACAGACTTATAAGTTTACTGAAGATGTACCAAGGGAGTGTTATGGCAATAACCAAGACTGTGTCTAGTCATTGATGTATAATATATAATTTGTTCAAACCATTAGATATAGGCCACGCCCATCGGAGCTTGATGAAATAGATGGGCTGCATGATGCTTCCATGCAGAGCTGAAACCAACCCGCACACGAGTACTGGTAAACCGATTACAGGATCCAAGGCTGCCCAGGCATAGCGGTGCGAGTCGGACCGTCCGTGCTTATAAACCCTATTGGTTTCATTGGGCGACAGGGCTTGAGACGTCAATTCATCTGAATGTCGGGTTAAAGCCCCACAAAATTGGAAACAACATCTCCAAAATGACTTTTACAGTGTTGACGGGGACGTTAAACCTCAAATCAAACAAACAAACAAACAATTAGATGCCAATATGAAACAAAAACAAATCTCTGTGATTTACAGTTAATGCTTATCAGCCCTATTGGTTTCTTTGGGCGACAGGGCTTGGGATGTCATTTCATCTCAATGTCGGATAAAAGTCCCACAGAATTGGAAGCAACGTCTTCAAAATGACCTATACTGTGTTGACGGGGACGTTAAACCTTAAATCAAAAGTGATGATCGTTTTAAAACCTCAGCATCATCATTCTTAACAACTCAGGTATACATGCGTTTGCTATGAAGCTATCACATGTATCACATCAAAACTAAAGTTTCACTGTAAATACTTGTGTACTTCGGAATAACAATCATCTTCCCCTCTTCTTTTTCTCATCTTTATTCTTCTTCTTCTTCTTCTTCTAAACTTACTATCATATTTACAATGCATAATTTGACAACTGTGAAATATAGTAAATGTACATATGCATCATATATGTTTATGCTTACAACATCCTAAAGGAGAGGATAAATGTATATATAGTCTGAGCCTACATCCAATCCTTTGACATCTGTATGTATATTTGTTATACAGATGTATGTATCCATGTAATGACATTTTGAATACATAAATTAAATTTACAGTTAATTTTATATTTCTTAAATTTGCAACCTTATAAAAAAAAGCCAGACAGAAAGTAAGGTTCTTGACATAAGACGTGAAACATAAAAAAGGATTTGGAGACTGTGAATTGCGAAAAATGCAGACAATTTTGATGTCATGGTGAAGTCTAGCCTTAATTTGGTTCCAAATTAAGTAATGGATAACGAATCGATTATTAGTCATTTCGGACTAAGCGCTCATTTTGCGGGAGCAGAACTTTATAGTTCACGGACACTTGAAGACAAAGCTAAATAATGTTTGTTAGCTTACTAGAGCCGAAGGCTGCAGGAGATTTAATAATATAGGCAATGATCCGCCAGCCGTCGTCCGCGTCTGCGTCAACATTTTCAAACGACTTCTCCTCAGAAAATGCTGGGTCAATTGAAACCAAAGTATATGTGGGTCCTCCATGGGTTGGGGGAAAGAAAATTTGTTCACTGGATCTTGGTCACGGTACCAAATGAGACCAAGATGGCCGCAATGCCAATATATGGTAAAAACATTTAAAAATCTTCATCTCAGGAAACAAATGGCCCATGACCTTGAAACTTAGTATGCTGCTTCAGGGACTCGGGCCCTATCAATTGTGTTCAAATGATGACCTTTGTTTGACCTTGACCTATTTTACATCAAGGTCAAATTTGTTCACATAGACATTTGTGTGGACAAAGGGCAAAACTGTGGATTTTTCTGATTGCATGGTAACCAGTGGCATCAGAAATGATATTTTTAATCAGCTGAATGGAAGTTCATCAATTCCAAAGGTCAAGGTCAATTACTAACCTTTGTCCTGGAAACTCAGATTCGGTATTTTTATCCTCTTCTCAACTTAAACTGCTGTGTCGATTGAAACAAAATTACATGTGGAGCTTCTATGGGAAGTATGAACGAAAGTTTGTTTGTAAGGACTGTGTCACATGACCAATATGGCCGCCATGTCCATACATATTAGCAACCTTAAAAAATATTTTCTCAAGAACCAAATGGCCGATGACCTTGAAACCTGCTATGCAGCATTGGTGATTCGGGCCCTCAAAGTTGTTTAAATGATGACTTTGATTGACCTTGACCTTTTTAACGTCAAGGTCAAATTTGGTCACTTTGACATACGTATGGAAATAGGGCAAAACAGTAGATTTTTTATTGCATGGTAACCTGTGGCATCAGAAATGATATTTGCAATCAGCTGAATGGAAGTTTATCAACTCCAACGGTCATTGTCATTTGCCGACCTTTGTCCTGGATGGCTCAGATTCAGTATTTTAACCTTCTTTTCTACTCAAACTGCTTGGTTGATTGAAACCAAATTACATGTGGAGCTTCTATGGGATTTGTGAATTATAGTGGCTGCCATGCCGATATATGGTAAAAACCTTAACTCTTCTTCTCCGGAACCAAATGGCCGATGACCTTGAAACTTGGTATGCAGCATCGGGGACTCGGATCCTACCAATTTTGTTCAAATGATGACGTTTGATATACCTTGACCTGTTTTTACGTCACGGTCAAATTTGGTCACGTAGACATTTGTATGAAAAAAAAGGCAAAACAGTGGATTTTCCTGATTGCATGTTGGCCTGTTGTTATCATATGACCAAGATGGACACCTTGCCTGTATGTGGTATAAACCACATGACCTCTGGTGAGCGTAGTGACCCATGGGCCTCTTGTTTATTTCTATGTTTATAATATCAGCAAGATCAATTTAAACCTTTTGTGAATACATTTTGTTAAATATTTCATAGCTTGTTGCTGTGTTTCCCATTTCTGCTATGCTTGGTTCATAGCAGTATATAAACGTTAATGGCGAAAAAATTTGTGATGATCGATATCTAGAGACAATCAATCTTGCACCTACCATGAAGACATCAATTCAGTACTTATGACAGTTTAAATCATATTGCCTTTAATGGAATGAATATACCTTCATTGGAGGCAACTCTTGCAAAAGAAGGTTTTGCCCTCCATATCAATAGAGATCAACTCTAAAAGGAAATAATTTGCTCCTAAGGATTTAATTCTTTCATTTAAAGAGTAGACCCCTGTTTCAGTTAAACAAGTCTCCCTTTGAAAAATGGCGGCAAAATCTACCAGGTATTCTCATTCCCCTCAAATAATGATACCTAAACCGGCATTTGGTTAAACATGGGAAGATAACTGAAGTTCAACAGAGTTTAGTTCTTCGAGCGCACAGTCAGCTTATTTCTTACAGGGTATTTTTCGGTAAAGGTTCAACTCAAAACGTTCTGACGTTCCCCCATTTTCTCGCAGGCCACAGCAATCCCCACCTTGGCATATAGTGGATAGCCAGATCAGATGACTTCTTAAGGAGCCATATGATCAGGATATACGCTGTTTGTTGAAAGTCAGAAATGAGTATGGCTAAATAAGTTAATTATATTCTTAAGCCTAGGTCACATAGCCCGACCGATGTCCGGCATCGGTGGAGCTCGGTAGATTTTTGGGGTGTCGCCGAGTTCCCCTCATCGGAGGCATAGCTCGGTGACGTGAACGGGCTCCGTCCGAAAATCTACAGGCGACCGACCAAACACCGGTCGATGACCGTACGAGTCTGTCTTAATAGGGGTGATTTTTTCGGCCTATTTGGTAGCAACTACCGGCCGGTGGTCGATCGGACATCGCGGGGTATACGGCCGGTACCCGAGCAGGTTACAGGATACCGTGCGATCACCGGACGGATTGCAAACGGTCTTTGAACACTGCCCAGCCGATATCCTTAAAGTCTGTCAAAAGAGGGAGTACACATTGAAATCCTGATGTTGCTCGTGTGAGATGTGGCTTGTGTAAACACAACTAGCTGAAAGTTGTACACGGACTGGAGCGAGCGGTTTATATGCAAGCAGCGATATCCGGCCGAGTTCCGGCCGATGTCCGGCCGAGCTTCGGCCACTGTCCCATACATCGGTCACCCACCGGTACTATATTTTCCAAGGCTCGGTCCCACATCGGTCGGACCTCGGCCGAAACTCGGTCGGTGTCCGTTCACAAAAGCCGGTCCTCTGGTGGCCTCAGAGACACGGGACAACGGCCGATACTCAGCCGTACACCGGCCGATGCGTATTCCGATGTGGTAAGGATGGGGCTGCGATGAGGGAGCTCGGTGAGAGCCCGTCGAATTTTAACTCCGAAGTTAAATTTCCCCGAGCTGCCCACCGATGCGGTTTTAAGCCCCAAACGCCGGCCGGTGACCACCGGATTCCGACCGGTGTTTGGCGAAAGTCGAATCGCTCGCTCATCGAAACCTCATCGGCCGGGCTATGTGACCTAGGCATTATAAAAACTTAAGTCGAAAAAGCGAAAACAGCTGATTCGGCAGACGATAATGACACCTGCAGGGTTTTAAAACGATTGGTAAAAACTGTAAGAGCGGTTGCGCTCACAACGTTATGTATTCACTGAAAAAGTAAGGCGAACAATCGGGAAGAAGTTGTTAAGATAAAGAGAAGATAACCCCAAATCCAAGTTTCAAAAATATCGGTTAAAACTGTAGGAGTTGCGCACAGTAGCTATCTATCTCATTGCGCCTACGAACGGACGGAAGGACGGACAGACGAATCGTTTTAGTATTTCGACTAAAGTCGGGGGAAATCAGTATTTTATACGCCCATTTATGATATACACACAAGGTAGTTCAGCAATAAAATACGATGTATTTTAAGCATTTGAACCGTAATACATGTGCCTGTATAGACTGTAATGGGAAGGTAGCTGAAATACTTAGGTAGTAAAATCACAGGCAAGTCAATTTGTTATCAAAAAGGAAGCACATGAACGATACTCGTGCATTAAACACCATGATTCATAATATATTTTTTCATGCTCCAACTATGACATATTATGAAAATTTGCAACTGGGAGATTTGATTCATGCGCATAATTCAAGTTACCTTCGAGTGAAATACTTCACCGGCGAAGTGCCTCAATAGTATAGTCCACAACGTGAAACTAGCGATTTAATTACATGTTTATTTATTTATATATATTTCTGAAATTTACGTAGTCTGCTTGTATTTCTTGTTTTCTTTTATATCATGATGCTATTAATCAAGACATTTCGTATTGGCCCAGTTACAGGTCCGAGGTCTCCTGTATTGGTCCCAAGGCCGAACTTGGCCAATTCAAAATGACTTGACTAATGGCAGTTTTATTAATTGACACAGTTTAAAAACATGGTTATTGATTTTTGACCTCCGGTCAATATTGTTTGACGTGTTAATACGGATGACCTCTGATCAATACTGGATAGTGAATTATAAAATAGTTCTTTACAATTAGTTATGTTCATACGTTTTACATCTTTACTGCCAACTTTGTTTTGGGATGACCGTAACAAAGTTGCCTAACGCATTGGCTCTTTTTTGTTGGAACATAATATGATTAAACTAACAATTCCCTTGATACTAAATCAAACAGAATGTGATTACTTGTTAAAACCGAGTACCCAATCTGTATGCTGCAAATATATAATGTGAGTGCTCATTAGAGCCGCCTCACAATCTATGCTATATGCAACAATAAACAATAACAAACGATATTTATTTGTATTACGTTTGTTTTTGCTCCAAACATAGTTTAGATTCTATCGAGCCCACATTATGTGATTTTGAGATGAAATACAAACGTTAAATGTCTACCATTGTAAACCGCACTTTTACTGACATAAAGTGTTCGTATTTTTTTTACCATTTACGTAAAAGCCTGCCCAGGAAAGTGTGGAGAAGTAAACCGACCGGCTCAAAACGACCTTAATTGTGTTGACTGGGCCGTTAAACCCCAATACAAACAAATAAAACTGGCATAAAATGAGTGTATATGGACATATTAAAATGATTGGCAGAGTTACCTGTTGCAGGGCGTCTAGACCTGGGTAGGAACTGACGACTACGACGAACTGGCACTGCTGACAACGGGTATAGTGTGCAGATGATAATGGTAAGTTGTGACAACCTGTGTACTGACATCCTGGAATACATTACGAAAACACGCCTATACAAATACGTGGTAAATTTTAGACGAAAAATTTCTTATTTCTGCTCAAAATATAGATCGGTTCTAACGAGTACCCACAACGTATAATTTAGAACAGAAATAAGAAAAATGAGGTTTACCCCTGTAAAGTGGGGTTCAGGGAGGTCACAATATATAAAGGTCTGTTTTCGTGATGAAGTAACATACATTGAGGATCTTACATGAGTGCTCATGGATATTTGATAACGAATTGAGGAAACTAGTTTAATAAACTCAATGGTACTTGAGCACGAATGCAAGATTCTATTTATTTACAAAAATGTCACTATTCCGCCATTTGCAAACGCAACGCCGTTAAGGACGTCGTACATGTAAAGTTACGGTGCTTATCTATCTACTTTGCATATTTAATCTACTAGTAGATTATCGAATTTATACATGGCGTTATTACATTCTCAGACGAGACGCCATGTGCTAAAACGACATATAAAATTGACTCTCGTTAATCCCAACACGGGCATATTAAATTAATTATTGCTAAAGTCAAACCATATTTTGGGCACTGTTGTTTTAGATATGCTATTTCTATTCATTTTAGCTCCAACAAACTTTCCAATCCCTTGGATTTTGTGATAATGAGTGGACTGTATTTCAATCATTTTACCAGTTATTGATTTTTTTTCAAGGAATATAAATTTATGATATGACGTCGCGTCTGAGACTTTAACAACGCCATGTAATAAATTCGATAATCCACCAGTGGATAAAATATGCCAATTAGTTTTCTTGCATAAATATCTCATTACGCGGTGGGAAATGTAACGGGTCGAAGGTGTGGCTCGGTATCGCAGTTGGTAGAGTGTTTGCACGGTATGCGAGAGATCCTGGGTTCGAGTCCCGGTCGAGGCATGCTCTTTCTGTTCCCTGTGACATTTGGTGGCTCAGTGTTTGCCCAGCACCGCGTCTGAGAGCATCAATGAGTATGAGTAGAATGGACCGGATAGGACTTCGAGATTCGGGACGTTTGGCTCGTTAGTTCAGTAGGTTGATGGTCACATGGTAAGCAAGAGGCCATTTGTTCGAGTCCCGGTCGAGCCATCACCCCTGTGACAAGTTTTAGTATTCAAGGTCATTTCAAAGAAGTTTTTCTCCTTTCTTTATTGTTTTTTTTTTTATTTGTAAATTTTAGCGATTTTACTTATGAGACTACCAGGTTAAACCATAACACCCCAAAGAAAATTTGGTGTTTTTGATAGGGCAAATTTCCGATCACATGGTAAGCAAGAGGCCATTTGTTCGACTCCCGGTCGAGCCATCACCCCTGTGACAAGTTTTAGTATTCAAGGTCATTTCAAAGAAGTTTTTCTCCTTTCTTTATTGTTTTTTTTTATTTGTAAATTTTAGCGATTTTACTTATGAGACTACCAGGTTAAACCTTAACACCCCAAAGAAAATTTGGTGTTTTTGATAGGGCAAATTTCCGATCACGAATACTCGTCCATTCAAACATATTGTAAATTTTAGCACCAAAAAAAGAAAACTTTCAATATTTTTCATATTTCTGCTCAAGACACAGATTGTTGGAACTCGCTCGATCCGCCTCGACGAGAGGGTCTAAAGAGTACCCACAATATATGCTTATTTTTAACAGAAATAAGAAAAATAATGTTTACCCCTGTAATCTCCAGTTTTAACTCTATTAAAGTGGGGTTTAAGGAGGTCAAAATGATATAGACGTGTTTTCGAGATGCTTTGTTTATTTTGGGCAAGCGCGAGGGTTTTTTTATTTCTCACGGGGTATATGAAACCAAGTTCTGTTCGGGGCTTAGAGAAATAGACTGTACTGCATGGTGCATGGTGCTTCCTTGCACAGCTAAAACTGACCGCACATGATTTTTGGTAAACCGTAAACCTCTTAGAAGGTTTAAGCCGGCCTATAGGCAAAGAAGTGCGAGTCGGACCGTTTATAAACCGTATTTTGTTTTCATTTGGCGGCAGGGCTTAAGATGTTATTAAATCTCAATGTCGGATAAAAGTCCCACAAAATAGGAAGCAACGTCTCAAAAATGACGCAAAAAAATGCTGACGGGGACGATAAACTTCAATATCAACCGCCCAAATACTTATCTTTATCACCAACTTGTTGATTGTTTGTTTGTTTGTTTGATTTGAGGTTTAACGTCCCCGTCAACACTGCAACAGTCATTTTGGAGACGTTGCTTCCAATTTTGTGGGACTTTTACCCGACATTGAGACGAAATGACATCTCAAGCCCTGCCGCCCAATGAAACCAATAAGGTTTATAAGCATGGACGGGCCGACTCTCACCGCTTTGCCTGGGAAGGCTTAGATCCTCAAAGCGGTTTACCAGTCAGTACCAGTGTGCGGGTCGGTTTCAGCTCTGCGTGGAAGCATATTGCAGCCCATTTATTTCTTCTAGCCCCGATGGGCGGGGGCGGAATTAAATCTGTCAGAATCGGGCCTCCGACTCTTAATCCGACTCCGACTCTCTGACCGCTGTTGGTTCGAACCTCGCTCGGGTCACATGTGAGACGCCAAGTTCTGCAACGGAAGGTCAGGTGGTTTTTCTCCGGGTTACCGGTTTTCGCCAACCTCTGATTAACGATCGGCTCGATAGGAGTGAAATAATCTTGAAAGGACCGGAAAACCAAAAGCAAAAAAAACAAAAAAAAAAAAACGTCAGGGTGATAATCCTTTTTATTCATCTCCATAGTCGCATCATTTGCCTTGCGATTAGTGCAACATGTCGCAGCCATGTCCGTTAATTATTTGAATATTAATTAGTTTGGGTTTAACGACACGCCAACCCCGTGGGTGATTTTGTGACATCTCCCAGAGAAAGAGAGAAACAAGCTAGAAGAGATCGTAGATGGATGTATGGGACAGAGGAGAAAGAGGGAAATGAATGGAAGTGTAGCAACAGAAGAAATAAGAGTATTCCCCTCTACTCTTACTTCCTGCAAGGATATCAGGTCTTACCCAACCGTCAGCCGATATCGGTTGCGCAAGACATGTCATCACGAAAACACGCCTATATAATTTTGACCCCCTCGAACCCCACTTTTATATAGTAAAACTGGGGTTTTCAGGGGTAAAACTTATTTTTATTATTTCTGCTTTAAAATATAGATTGTGGGTACTCGTTAGAACCGCCTCGATGAGGCGGTTCTAACGAGTACCCACAGTCTATATTTTGAGCAGAAATAAGAAAATTATCGTATTTTTCCATCTTAAAATCTTCATTTTTTCGGCAATAAAGGTGGCAATGTATTTGTATAGGCGTGTTTTCGTAATTGTCACCTTCAGATTACGCTCTATTTACACATGTAAACATGTCAAATTCAAACAAAATAATGACTGCTTCGGGTCAGTCTGTGCAACTGTTCATTGACTTTCATGTTCTTGCCACACAAAACTGCGCATGCGCAAATATACGGAATCATGGGATAGCATTTCCTTAGCAACCGGTGGCATCCTAAACTCATCATAACATGCTTTTAAATGATTTGATTTTTAGTTAAGCCGTCCTATTATTACTATTTGGAACATATCGAGCCGACCAGTTAACCTAATCACTCTTCTTTTTTCTAGGCACGCTCAGTATATTTAAGCAGTTAACTACGTTCTACGTTCTTTGCCCAGTAAAAAAAAGGAGAGAAAAAAAAATGAGCCTGACAAAATCTATAAGAAACCTGTGCGACCAGGGAAGACCCAGAGTAGCCTTTTCATCTGCACCGGCTGATCAGAGTCTTCGCTGGTCGCATGAACCGCATAACGCCCCTAGGCTATCTTAAGGTAAATAGGCAAAGACTTTGTAGACAAACAATAACAAAAACAAAGAGAAGATGACAATGGTTTTATCAGTTTTCACGCATACAAGTCAAATCCGTCCTTTGTGGACACAACCCGTGCCAGACTAATTTGCATCTTTCCTGGATGCACAATAATATAAAATCTTATATGGATGTGAGGGGCGGGTCGAAAAATCTGTCCCGAGTGTCACTGTCGCGCATCACGAGGTTTGCCGAGTGATGCCGGGCAGTGATCCCGAGGGGCGGATTTTTCTATCCACCCCGTCACATCCATGTAGGATTCTTTTTATTGCATACCTTCAATTTCTTAGCGCGGTTTTTAATGCTGCAGTCACTTCGGTTACCGACGTCCGCCTTATTGTGATGACACTGCAGGAATGTTAAATGACGTCACATAACGCGCTGTGACGTCAACCTTAACGACGGCGCATATGAGGTCGTATTCAACCAGTGCATTTATCAAACACGCGAAATATTCGGTTTTGGTTAAGAATATCAGGGTTAGAACATAATTTCTATCCCAAGCTAAAACCATGGACTTCTTTATCTGATGTGCACGAATTCTTATTCTGGCTCATCTTACAAATAAGCAGGGCGAGTTCAGTGCTCAAATGTTCAGCAGGAAGAATATAAGAATCTTATATGGGTGTGAGGGGTAGATAGAAAAATCCGTCCCAATGGTCACTGTCCAGCATCACGAGGCTTGCCGAGTGATGCCGGACAGTAATCCCGAAGGACGGATTTTTCTATCCGCCCCTCACACCCATGTCTTAGCGCGGATTTTCAATGCTGCAGTCACTTCGAGTAGCGACGTCCCCCTTACTGTGATGACACTACAGGAATGTTTAGTGACGTCACGTAATGTGCTGTGGCGTCAACCTTAACGACGGCGCATATGAGGTCGTACTCAACCAGTGCATTTATCGATTTTTCGTAAGAACACCAGAGTAAAAACAGAATTTCTATCCCAATTTTATCCCAAGCTAAAACCATGGATTTCCTTATCTGATGTGCAAGAATTTTTGTTCTTGCTCATCTTACGAATGAGCAGGGCGAGTTCAGTGCTAAAATGTTCAGCATTAAGAATTTATAATTCTAGGAACTGGTCTCTCAAATCATACAAATCTACTCGTTTTGAGATTTTAAATCCTGAGACGTTAAAATTAAATTGAACGATTTAACGATCGTTTCTTTTGATATGTCTTTTTAATCGGCTTTACGTTATGGCATGTACTATTTAGTGCTTTTATGTGAGTCTTTATGCTGATGGCTTGATAACTGATACGATCTTTGATCGTGGGTATTTTACAAAGTTCAATCGAAATTCAATGGTGCGAACACCTTTCGGACCATTAAATCTGTTGGGGACAGGGGTTGTTCGAGCCACTGAGAGTTACTGCCAGGAAGAATAAAGGGGTTAATTTTAGGACATCTTTTTGGTGTTGTATAATAAAAAATGTAAACTGGGTGTACTCATTAGAATCGCCTCAATGAGGCGATTCTAATGAGTACCACAGAATACATTTGCAAGTTAAAATTCGAAAATCTCTTTAATTATCCCACACTACTTCTTATGTAGAGGAATTCTCTTGGGACTGAAAAATAGGTTAGACTCAGTCAGTCATGGTAAACGAGCCATCTGGGTTTGGGCAATCGAAGTTCTACTATAAATTTCTTTCACTATCGTATCCAGTTACTTACATGACACGTAACACAAAATCCAAGAAAATATTTTAATAAAGGAGCATTTAACACACAATTTATCCAGTATCTCGAGTATCAAAAGAGTATTCTTTGTAAAAAGTAACAACTAAACTGTCAGATACTTAAATGTATGATCGACATGTCTATCACACAACTAATGAGAAAAACATTAACACCATAATTTTATACGTAGTCGAAACTAATTTTATTCATATTATTATCAGTTTAATTGACCTGGCTATTATGGTTCCGTAAAGTATATGCATGATTTTAATGAATCACACATAGCGTGACATTTACACTAGTACATATTTTAATATTAAGTAAGTCTTCCTCTACAGTTAGAATTTAATTCGATTTTCTAGGACTAATGCTGTCAAATTACCGTAGATTATGTTGTTGTTCCGCGATCCTGGAAACGAAGATGACACTTTGCCATCATTTCAAGACTGCAAGTATAAGAATGATTTCATACGACACACGTTGTTCCCTAAGAAGAACCCAGCAAAATGTCGAAAATGACAGCTAATACCAAATTGGACAAAGGACTTGCTGCGCTTCAACGCATTCCGATCAGTTTCTACTGTCCTACTACTGTGATATCATTACGATAACACACCCGTGCGATATAGTGTGCAATTTTCACACCTCCAAACTGGCTACTTTTCTGATGAAAATCCGTGATATTTTTCTTATTTCTACTGCAAACATAGGTTGTGGGTGCTCGTTAGAACCGCCTCATTGAGGCGGTTCTAACGAGTACCCACAACCTATGTCTTGGAGCAGAAACAAGAAAAATAATGTTTACCCCCGTAAACCCCAGTTTTCTGTATATAAAGTGCGGTTTAGGGGGGTCTTCATTTCACGCACTTGTTCACGTGATGTGTTGTTTCTATGTATTGCACAGCACTTGAACTGAAGGCAAAGTAGGCTTTTTGTGGCATTTAAGCCCAAGTCAAAAACCCCAGTCCTTTGTACTGCTGGACACCATACCGCGGTTGTTCCTGTGCGGTTTAGCAAACTAAATTGTGTAGACCGCGATATACATTCTGATGATATTTTTATGAAAACCAAGAGTAAAACAAGCCTTCACAGGCTATTCAAATCCCCTCACACGAGATTAATCAATGTGGACAAGCACCATGCGCCCAGCACCCTGAGAAGTTACAGTAATATCTAACATTTGTATCAAAATAGAAGTGAAGGCAATGGCCAGGAATCGACACAATTGACACACAGCTCCGATCAGAGACACAAAAAGGAAAGAAGCACAAACATGAAACAACAAGACCCTAATGGAAACATCAATAGCGGAAAGCCAAACGTTGGCTATCCAAAACAAAAAAAATACAAGCGACACACACACACACACACACACACACACACACAGACACGTCCCCCCACCCACACCATAAAAAATAAACTGCGACAGAAGAACCTCCTTCAAACGATCAGTGAAACAAATTCCACGGGGGAGGGGGGGGGGGGGGCTTAAATCGAATTTACGTGGTGAACACTAAAATCAAACAACCAACGCTGAGGACTCGACAGCAGAATCAGAATCAGAATTGTTACTGGTGACACGCAAAATGACATTCATACACAAGGACCTGTGATATGGGAAGTTAGTCCGTCGCTCTAACCAAAGAGGTAAACTTAGCTACACAATCATCAGCACCTTCAGCCGTCGAAATAATCGAATCGGGAAGGGCATTCCAATATCTAATGGTTTGGGGGAAGAACGATTCTTGATAAATGTCCGTTCTTGCAGAAAGGGTCTGAAACGTCATTGAATGGTGCTTTATACAGTGCCTAGCTGGGGGAACAAGGTCATCTGTTGGGATGCTGACAGCACGAGCCTACTGTCTCTTCTCCTTTTCTTGAGAGACTCCCATCTCAATTTTCCTAGAATTCCAGTCATGCTCCCAGTTTCAAAGCAGTAACTTCCTGTCACAAATCTAGCAGCTCTATTCTGAACTTTTTCAATTTCTTCATTAAGGACAACTCCGCTTTGGTCCCAGATGCAACTACAATATTCCAAGATTGGACGACAAAGTCCCCTATATGCTGTCTCTTTCACATCCTGAGGACACTGATGAAGATTTCGCCTCAGGAAACCAAGTGTTCTATTCGCCTTTGTAAACATACTGCTTATGTGTGTATTCAATCTCAAATGGTGAGTGATTGTCTTACCAAGGTATCTAATGGAATTCACATTTTCGAGGACCGTTCCCTCTAAGGTGTAAGAAGCATTAATTTTATTTATTCTTTTCCTAGTTATCTGCATAATATTACATTTAACGGGTTGAAATCTCATGCCCCATTTTCGTGCCCAACATCCTAATTTATCTATATCCTTCTGAAGTTTCATTGAGTCCTCAGTATCTCTGATTTCCCGATAGCAAACACAGTCGTCTGCGAACAGTCTTCTTCCCGAGTCAATGTCAATGAACATATCATTGATGTACAGGGAGAATAGTGGCGGACCAAGAACAGTCACATGGGAGACCCCAGACAAAACTGGCGCCCATACTGAAAATTCACCATGAACAACAACACGCTGTTTTCTGTAGCAAAGGAAGGAATCTATCCATTTGAGGGTCTTCCCTCCGATTCCGTAACCAAATAATATGAATTTAAGTAGTTCACGAGGAGGGGTTTCGAAAGCCTTCTCGAAGTCCAGAATAAATGTGTCCACCTCCCCCCCCCCCCCACTTTGTCCAAGACTTTTGCCCAATCATTAATAACCGTGCTCAACTGAGTTTCGCAACTATGCCTTTTCCTAAATTCATGTTGTCTGTCCAACAAAAATTTATGTTCATCCAAGTGGGCCATGCTGTTTGAGCAGACTATGTGTTCAAGCAATTTACATAGAACACAGGTCACTGGTACCGGGCGATAATTGCGAGCAAGAGCCCTGTCTGCATTTTTGAAAAGTGGACAGATGTTCGTTAGGAGACATTCTTTGGGAATTTCACCCGTATCGAGAGTTCCGGACTCTAGGATGAAGCTCACCAGGCCCTAAAGCTTGAGTCTAACTGTTTGTTTTCTTTTGCTCCAGCATTTCAGTGGTTTCTTGCTGTCGAGTCCTCACCGTTGTCTCACCTCTGTGGTTCTTTGATTTCTATGTTCACGGAGATGTTGCACTGATGAGTTAGGAGGCCTTCATGCGGACTGAACAAATTATTTGTCTAAATCGCGACGGAAGTAAGGGCGAGGATTGTGGCCACGTAAAATCGATTTAAGCCCCCCAGTGGAAATCTTCCACTGACCGTTCCAAGGCGGCTCTTCTGTGGCGATTTATTTATGTTGTTGTTTGTTACTTACTGTGTGTATCACTTGTGTCTTTTAATTTTGGATGGCCATATGGCTATTTTGTGGGAAAGTAACTGTCCATATGGCCTTCCTTTGTTTAGGTTTCCATTATGGTCTGGTCGCTTAATGTTTGTATTTCTTTCCCTTTGGTGTCTTTTATGGATGGAGTAAGTTAATTGTATCAATTCCTGATCTTTGTTTTACTTCTACTTAGAAGGATTCAAGCCTTTAAGTAACTTGATCACTTCCGCCGAGGATACAACAATATGTTCCATGAAATGAGCCGATCTTCCAGTCAACGGAACCTCGTTGTACTCAGTTTTATTGAATGCATCATTGAATTAACCAACCAATTCCTCTGCCCTTTCAGAGTCCGATTCAGCGACCTGAAATGCTGGAGCAAAAGAAGACCAACAGTTAGACTCCGATGGACCCGACCAGAGACAGGCACCAACCAACATTACCTTGAATTAGATCTCGCTAATTCTCAGTAAGCCTTTACGCTGGAACCGTCATAGAATCTGAGGCCTGACACACCGGCGTGCAATTAAAGAGGAAATCAAAGTTGTCAACCGTGATTGAGTCAACTACCATCTATACAGTCTGTCGTATAACGTTGTACCGTATCTTTTTTTATCGAAGAATGATTTGACGAACTTTGGTGCCGAAGTCATTGCATTTATTTTTTTTCTGAATTTATATACTAAGTCACCATAAAATTTGGGTTCCAATAGACCTTGTTGTAGAAGATATTTAAGTGCAACGTTGAATTTTGAAATTAAATCGGAATGACGGCTATAAAAATTTAAAAGGCTTCGCGTAGTTTATGATACCGATAACCCTAATTAAGAAGAAGAGCAGTTAACAGTTTATTACGAGAGCTGAAGTTAGTTAAATGACTAGACACTCTAGCAAATCGAATTGCGAAATATAAACGCCATAGGATGCCGCACGAGGTACATCCCCATCCAAGAAAGGAAAATTTACAATCTCAACATCAAAATGATCGCGTTTATAATACATTTTGCAAGAAACATCTATAGCATATAGTAGCCGGCCTCGGTAGCTTAGTCGGATGCGCGTCTGACCGGTGATCAGGAGGACGCGAGTTCGATACCTACCGGGTTTGGCAACATTCTTACGTGGAGATTGATCATGAAATCTTTTCTACTGCCATTCTCTCCCTTCCGCTGATTCAAGAAGGGCAGTTGTCATTTTCTGGCGAAAGAATGTGCACTGTACTGGTTATCCACTTACGTATAAGCCTGCCCAGAAAAAAGTATGGATAGGTAAACTGACCGGCTCAAATATATATCAAAAAGTGTTGACTGGGCCGTATAACTCCCAATACTAACAAATAAACAAAACAAAAGATAGATGTAAATCCAAAAAACGGGGCCTCGGTATCAGAAGAATTGCTTTATTTAACTGCAGTTCTGGGGAGGGGGTGGGGGAATTTGACTGATAAAACCATCGAAATAAGTATTGTCAATATTAAATGAATCATCAAAATATATATAAGTTAAGCCACAGGCTTCAAACAGGACTAAATAAAATTAGTGTATACCGCAACAGAGGTAAGGGCGACGATTATGGCCAATTTAAAGTTGATTTAAGCCCCCCCCCCCAGTGGAATTCTTTCCACTGACCGTTCAAAGGCGGTTCTTCTGTGGAGGTTTATTTATGTTGTTGTTTGTTACTTACCGTGTGTATCACTTGTGTCTTATTATTTTGGATGGCCTGTGTATCACTTGTGTTTTTTTATTTTGGATGGCAATTTGGCCATTTTGTGGGAAAGTAACTGTCCATGTGGCCTTCCTTTGTTTAGGTTTCAATTTTGGTCTGGTCGCCTCATGTTTGTGTTTCTTTCCCTTTGGTGTCTTTGATGGGTGGAGTAAGTTAATTGTATCGATTCCTGATATTTGTTTTACTTCTACTTTTTCAATGTTTTCAGATTGGTCTTCAACAGAAAGGTACATCGTGAAGTGTCTTTCATAACAAAACAAGAAAACGTCAGCCACAAGGGGTGCGAAATTTTTACCCATCGGAATACCGACAACTTGTCTAAAAACTTAGTACCAAATCTTATATAAATATTGTCAAGTAGAGGAAGAGCGCTTCACACACTTTCTGGCATGACCATAAAGTATAATTAGTATGCTTTTCAGAAGTGGAAAAAAACAACATTTCTGACATTACACGCAAGATGGAAGGAGCATTTCCTATGAAATGTCCATTCAGATCATTACGTTTTTCTTTTATACGATTGTGAGGAAGTGTTGTGTAAGAGGTGGAAAAACTCATAAGTAGACAGACTGGAAGCACGAAAACATTTGAATTTTAATTTATCTTAAACTTCATTAGAATTTTTATAGACCAAAACAGATTTCTTTATGATCTTTCAAAGAATCCAGTTCTATCTTGTCGCAATATTTAATCACATGTTTGTGACGGCAGTGGTACAGAAGCTTGATTTTGCAATAAACCGTGCTTTTTAAGGTCTTTTATGGAGTTTAGGCAACCAAATTAATGAAGGAATATTGTCTTGGTCTTCTGTAACACATACAGCAAACTTTGTGACTGAATGACAAATGTGGTCATCAACTAAAGATCTCTCTACAGACAAAGTCTACAGTTCATAGACCATTATACCACCAAGTTCTTGCTGAAAAGTGTTAACATAGTGGAGCCGTTAAACAACGACCCCATTGTTAGCGGCCTTATCTGCTGGTCCAAAAACAAACTTCTTATGAAATTCTTGAATATCTAGTTTAAGGTGACGTAAAGACGTCTTAGGTTTAGGAGGCAATAAGTTTGCATTGTGAGGGCAGAAAGAAATTCGTTTATTCACTTAGTTTCAGAATGCTAAGTTTCCATTCTTTGAGAGCTTTATTCTCAACATACTCTCGTTTACACCATCGGTTACCAAATTCATTAAAGGCAGCAGCGATTTCATCTCTACACTTATTGAAATCTATTTTAGAAGGAATGGATATTTCGGTCCTTTAGAAATTATATTTCGTATCCTAGGATCAGGAATAATTTTTAAATTGCCAGTAATAATATGACCAGCAGAAGGATAGCAATACACTATTTTTTACAATCAAGGTATCAGGAGTGTTTATGTCAATATCAAGATCAGAAACAAGTTTATTGAAATTAAAAATGATAGATCTAACAGGTTTATTGTACTTATAGTAAATTATGGGTGTTTCAGTATTTTGAAAATAAGCAGGAATACATTGAAATCACAGGATTGTTTCGAGAGATACAAGGTAAATCTACAAAGTCCAAACCCTTAATATTAACGGATACGCTCGTATTTAGATGTAATGACGTTAATTTCAGAATCGATGGAAGAACGAAGAGCATGCTGAGTATAACCTCTAGCTGAAAGAGCAGCACCGTATAACTGATTTGAACTATCGTATAATTTATTAGCCTCCATTACGAAAGCACGGCTATACAAATACATAGTAAATTTACCCGCCAAAAGTTTTAGATGAAAATTTGTGGTATGTTTCATATTTCTGTTCAAAACATAGATTGGGGATACCAGTTAGAACCGCCTCGGCGAGGTGGTTCTAACGAGTACCCACAGTCTTTAAACAGAAATAAAAAAAAAATAATGTATACTCCTCCAAATCCCAGTTTTACTATATTAAAGTGGGGTTTAAGGGGTCAAATTTATATAGGGTTGTTTTCGTGATGCCGGTGTCATGAATCCGCAAAACAGATTTGGGTAATGAACTTAGAAATGCAAGCATTGAGTGGCGTCCATGATTGGATAATATTATGGACAATCACTTCAGCCTGCTGTTGTTTCTTTTAAAAGCACGTAATTTACGTTTATAATTGCCATCTTTGTCTGTTGCCGTGCTATCTACTTTTACGCTTTCGATAGTCGCGAAGCGAGGAAATATAAAAAAATCGGACATTTTAAATATATTACCAAAAATACATTTAAACCCAATGGTGTATGCAGGCACATGGGCGATAACAAAGCTTCTTTTCTAAAAACTTGACATTGAGCTAAGTACCATAAAAGTTGAACTTGCACGAGATGTTTTCAAACTTTACATTTGTATCCAAATCTATAAATAAATACAAGCGATAGTGATGACAAAGTTTTTCTAAAAGTAGCCACAATGATCGTGACCTTGTGCCCAGCACTATGGCAGTCAAACGTGCTCGAGATATTATCATAACCAACATTGGTGTGAAGTTATACTAAACTTTATCAATCAAATTATGTTGACATACATGTACGTACGTATGTAAAAAGAAAGAATGTACAATTACACGTGCTAATGCACAGGGTAGACCCTTTATCCTCTGGCCACTTTGTTGTGCAATGGGTAGGAAACCCTCTATTGAACATAAACTGTAATACTAATACGTGACCTAGTTTCGGAACCTCACTGACTCTGATTCGAACCTGACCAAGCAAACATTCTGACGGTGATCCATCAATATCCAATGCAAATTGCAGCCTCTATTGCATATGGAATGTTTTCAAATGATTTGACCTTGTGACCTAGATTTGCGACCTTCAGATTACCCATATTCAAACTTGTTCGTAAAATCATTCTTCGATATAAAAAGATTGGGTACAACATGGATATTATACGACAGACTGCATGCATGGTAGTTAACCCAATCACGGTTGGCAACTTTGCTTCCCTCTTTAATTGCACGCCGGTGGGTCAGGCCTCAGATTCTATGACGGCTCCAACGTAAAGGCTTATTGAAAAATAGAGAGAATGTTGGTTGGTGCCTGATGCTCTGTCTCTGGTCGGGCTCATCGGAGTCTAACTGTTGGTTTTCTTTTGCTCCAGCATTTCAGTGGTTTCTTGCTGTCGAGTCCTCACCGTTGTCTCACCTCTGTGGTTCTTTAATTTTTGTGTTCACGGAGATGTTGCACTGATGAGTTAGGAGGCCTTCATGCGGACTGAACAAATTATTTGTCTAAATCGCGATGGAAGTAAGGGCGAGGATTGTGGCCACGTAAAATCGATTTAAGCCCCCCAGTGGAAATCTTCCACTGACCGTTCCAAGGCGGCTCTTCTGTGGCGATTTATTTATGTTGTTGTTTGTTACTTGCTGTGTGTATCACTTGTGTCTTTTGGTTTTGGATGGCCATATGGTCATTTTGTGGGAAAGTAACTGTCCTTATGGCCTTCCTTTGTTTAGGTTTCCATTATGGTCTGGTCGCTTATTGTTTGTATTTCTTTCCCTTTGGTGTCCTTTATGGGTGGAGTAAATTAATTGTATCAATTCCTAATCTTTGTTTTACTTCTACTTTGTTATAGTCTGTATCTAGACAAATATCCTGACCAGCATTCACAAAGTTTCAATAAAACCAAAAAAAAAAAAAAAAAAAAAAATCTCTATTGCATCTACAAAGTTTTCATATTATTTGACATAGTTTTAACCTCGAATGAGCCATATTCGGATTTGCCCTAGTTTTCATCAAAACAAACATTCTAACGAAAATTCAACAACACCCAGTACAAAATGCAGCCTTTATAGCATACGCACTGCTTTCTTATTATTTGACCCGGTGGTCTAGTGTTTGACCCGAGGTGACCCTAAATACTTGACCTAGATTTCATCTGGACAAAACATCAGACCAACATCTACAGAGATCCATTGAAAAGTGCAGCCTTCATTTCAGTTACAAGGTTTTCATATGATTCGATCTCATGGATTAGTTTTTAACCTAAGGCGATTCAAATTCAAACTTGACTAATATTTCATACAGTAAAACTATCTGGCCAGCTTTTACAAAGATGCATTTAAAATATTGCTTGAACTAATTTCATTTTAGATTTAACCCAGTGACCTAGTTTGTGATCCCAGATGACCCAGTCTAAAATTCGGCCTAGATTTCATCTAGTCAATCTGATCAGATATACAAAGATCCATTGAAATCGCAGCCCCTTTTGTATCCACAATGTTATCAAATGATTGGATCCAGTGGCATAGGTTTGGCCCAAAACGACCAATATTCAAACTTGGCCTAGAAATTATCTAGAAACACATCCTGGCCAAGTTTCACGAAGGTCCAATGAAAAATGCAATCCCCAATGCATCCACGTGGTTTCCGTATGATTTGCTCTTGTGATCTGGTCTTGACACCAGATGACCCAGATTCGCACTTTGCCTAGCTAATCTGGGCACACACCTAGTCCTATCTTCATGAAGATCCAATGAAAAATGCAAGCTTATTGCATCCACAGCCGGCCCCGATAGTTCAGTTGGTAGAGTGTCCGCTCCGGGGAACGGTAGGTCACGGGTTCGATCCCCGGGCCGCGACATACCAAAGTCGTTAAGAATGGTACTAGCTGCTCCTCGCTTGGCACTCAGATTTACGGGGTAGAGCTAGGACTGGTCGACCCAGTTTCAGGATAATATGACTGGGTGTGGTATAATGTAATGTGTCTGGGACATGATACTTCAGTGAGGCAGCACTATAAAAGTGAGCATTGAGCTCCCTGTCGCAACCAGACACCATTGTGATATGACTGAACAAATGTTGAAAGTGACGTTAAACCCGAATTCACACTCACACTCCACAGTGTTTTCATATGATTTGACCTAGTGACATAGTTTTTGACCAAGGTGACCCGGTTTTAATATTTGACCTAGATATTGTCTAGACAAAAAATATGACTAATTTCCATAATGATCCATTGAAAAATACAGCCTCTATTGCATCAATAAGGTTTTCGTATGATTTGACTTATTGACCTAGTTTCTGTTATAAGATGACCCATATTTGAATCTGACCTTGAATTTATCCAGACGCACATCTTTGCCAATATTTATGATGATTGAATGAAAAAATCAGCCTCTATTGCAACACAATTTTCATACGCTTTGACCTATTGACGTAGTTTGGCCCCACCCATCGGGGCTGGAAGAAATAGATTGGGCTGTATTATGCTTCCACGCAGAGCGGAAACCGACCACACACGTGTACTGGCAGACCGCTTAGCAGGTCAAATGCCAAGCCTCTTTTTCTTCACAAAGTTAGGTAATTAAATAGCCACAAATATTATCCCGTAAAGCTTAACGCTTTAGGATCATGATTTAATTCCATGCTTGAACAACAGTTAATCAACAGATGGATATACCCCCTGTGGTAATATATGTTGTGAAAAGGTATTCGAGCAAGTCCATATTAAATTTTTACAACAATAAAATTATATCACCAGATAAATTATTGAATTGTACCATTTTTAATGATACAAACTAAGATTTATTTTGTTTTTGTAGAGTTTACCAATAACGAAAAGAAGACACTAGTTATACTGCGCCTCCGATCTGGGTCTGCACTCTTTTCTTTCGCCCAATACTTAAAATCATTAGGGTATATACATGCAAAGACGAACTATAACGATATAAACCATAACGAAAGAACCTCCTTTGAACGGTCAATAAAACGTCTTTTACTACTATAGGGGCTTAAATCGATTTTGTATGGCCACAATCCTAGCCCTTGGTTCTGTCATGGCTTAGACAAATAAAGTTATGCTCTTTAAAAATGTGGTTAATTACCACACTTTGCAGTAATGATAGTTTTGTTGAACACCTTCACAAGTTTTAGTGTAGCTTTAGAAGTTTCATTCACTTTACTCAGAGGAGACAATACTGCGCGTTGCATTAACAGCATAAGCATAAACGCATTAACTTAGACCACAATTAGAAAAAGGAATAAGTAAAATTGTTTTTCCGCATTTTTGATACATTTTTTCTCAGTAATGGCGTGGTACGCGTTGTCAATTTGTATGACGTGTTTTCAATATTTCCTTGTTTTTGAGAAATTGCCCGTTTGGCATTGAGGAACAAAAAATATAACAAATTGCCATGGTTTCAACAAGGTTAGCTACGATTTCAAAATGCCTGTTTCTGTTTATGGAGGATACGTATTGTATACATTGCAGAAAATCTGAATGAGAAAACGAATGTTACCAATTTGGTTTAACGGAGAGATAAAAAAAAAAGGTTGAATGTTTTAGTTTATCCGTGGTCAGCACTCCCAAGTTCGGACCTCCTTGATCAAACTAGTGGTTTTCTCATCACGTAAACAAGTCCGTGAAATGAACCCTAAACCGCTCTTCTTATAGGAGAAAATTGGGGAATACATTATTTTGCATATTTCTGCTCCAACACATATGTTGTGAGTACTCGTTAGAACCGCCACACTACCGCGGTTCTAACGAGCACCCACAACCTATGTTTGTTGTATAAGTAAAAACAAATCACGGATTTTCATCACAATGGCAGACATTTCGGAGATGTGAAAAAATGCATGGATGTCGCACGGGTGTGTTATTTTCTTTGGTATCATATTGTTGTGAAGCCCTTTACTCTGATTGATAGTTGTTTTAGTCCGTACATACTTGATGCCATGTACGTTTTTGTTGTAATGCATAATTGAGCCAGGATTCCTCCATGGGGATCGAACCTGCATAGTTATTTAGGCCGATGCATAAAACTTTGAAACTATCCGGAGTTTTATCTGCCCATGCCCAGCACGACTCTCTGCTTCCGTTACAGGGTGTTTTACTATACCCGCTTTTTCCAGCAAAAATTGGGTATATTGTTTTCGTGTCAGTCAGAGCCTAGTGTCTGTCAGTTCGCGGGTCTGTATGTATGTATGTATGTATGTATGTATGTATGTATGTATGTATGGATGGATGGATGGATGGATGGATGGATGGATGGATGGATGGATGGATGGATGGATGGATGGATGGATGGATACATGCTTGCATGTATGTATGTATGTATGTATGTATGTATGTATGTATGTATGTATGTATGTATGTATGTATGTATGTATGTATGTATACACGTACGTCCTTCACATTGCTTTGGAATGAATCTCCTCTGAAACTGGTTAAGGTACACGTTTAAAACTTTGCCTGTGTATAGTACATGTGATGTAGATGGCACTGGGATACTTTTGGTGTGACCTTGGCCTCAACATGACCCCAAGGTCAAAGGTCAAAAAGTATTACTTTGCCATATATTTAGTGCTATTCATAGGAAAAGCGAGTATTTGCGATGGTATACATCGACTGCGCGGTCTAGTTTTTTTATTAGTTTATAAGTTTTTATATTGATTCGTTATATGTTGCTGGTACATATGTTGGCGTGTCTTGTTTGATGGAAATGTTTTAAGTCTTAATCGTCTTTAGAGAGCTTGAGATGGCTACGATGTTTGTTCGTGGCAATTCAAGAGTAACGTTTTCTTTCAATTTCAAAGATGTGACCTGTGAAGATTAGTTTACAGTCAGCTTGTATACCGAATGAGCTACCATCACGAAACACGCCTTTTTAATGTAACCCCCTTGAACCCCAATTTCATATAACAGAACTGGGGTTTACATGTGTTAACCTAATTGTTCTTACTTCTGCTCTAAATATCACTTCTTTTCATCTTGACATCACGAAAACACGCCTATATGGTTATGACCCCCTTGAACCCCACTTTTGTAAAGCAAAACTGGGGTTTGGAGGGATAAACGTTATTTTTCTTATTTCCGCTCTAAAATATAGGCGGTTCTAACGTGTACCCACAATCTATATCTTGAGCAGATATAAGAAAAACATCACGATTTTTTATCTGTAAATGTTCATATTTTCAATGTATTTGTATAGGCGTGTTTTCGTATTTACTTTTCCTTTTTCGTTCGGCCGTAAATATTCCAATGTATTTGTATTGGCGTGTTTTCTTAATGACTGCCTGTATTCTGTATTTTGTGGATGCTGCAGCTTGTAGAAATACTTATTCCGTCTCTGGTCGATACACTTGTCTATGGTTGGGCCAAAGGTAGTCCACTTGTTGGTTTTCTATTGCTTCAGCATGTCAGTTATTTCCGGCTGTCGACTACTCATGGTTTATTGATCTCTGCCCTTTTGACTTTTATGTTCTCGCATTACGATAACACATCCGTGGGATATAGTGCATTCTTCATACCTCAAAAAAGGTCATTTTTGTGATGAAAATTTGTGATATTATTTGTACTCAGAACATAGATTTTGGGTGCTCGTTAGAACCGCCTCATTGATTCTTACGAGTACCCACAACCTATGTCTTGGAACAGGAATAAGGAAAATAGTTTTTACCCCCTTAAACCCCAGTTGTCTCTATATAAAGTGGGTTTAGGGTGGTCTTTGTTTCACGGACTTGTTCACGTGATGCTGAAACGTCGCAATGATGAGTAAGAAACCCTTCGCGGCCTCAACAGGTTAATTTGTCTTAAGCACGACAAAACCAAAGGCGAAGACTGTGGCGACGTAAAATCGATTCAAGCCTCCAGTATATCCCACTGCCCTTTCAAAGGCGGTGCTTCTTTTGTGTGTTAATATTGCCGGTGTTTTCTTTAGTTGTATGCGCTGCTAAGCTATTCTCTTTTAGATAGCCGTATGACCATTTGTGGGAAAGTAACTGTCCGTTGGGCTACCTAAAAATGAAATTATGTTAGCAATACATACATGCCAAGGCGACGTACAACAATAATACACCACAACAGAAGAATCGCCTTGGAACGGTCAGTAAAATGTTTTACTGAGGTGCTTTAACCAGTTTTACGTGACCTCAATCTACGCCATGGTACAAATGATTTATTCAGTCGGCATAAAGGATTTCTAACTCATCAGTACAACATATCTGAGAACATAAAATAGAAAACAATAAAAAATAAGAATAAATTTAAATGAATAGAAAGCGAAGGCTAAGATCAAGAATCGACACAATTACCGCAGACCTCCCATCCGAGACATCGAAGGTGGGGAAAGGACATAACGATAACTCACCCGTGCGACAAAGTATAGTTTTAACATCTCCAAAATGGCTGATTTTCTGATGAAAATCCTCGATATTTTTCTTATGCTCAAAACATAGGTTGAGGGTGCTCGTTAGAACCGCCTCAGTGAGGCGGTTCTAACGAGTACCTACAACCTACATGTATGTCTTGGAGCAGAAATAAGAAAAAATAATATATATACCCGTAAACCTCAGTTTTCTCCATATAAAGTAGGGGTTAGGGGGGTCTTTATTCCATGGACTTGTTTACGTGATGAGCACGAACATAAATTAACGTCATTATAATGAAACCGCCACAGGCAGGAAGCCAAAAATGACTGTTACTTTCCCAACAAAATGGCCAGACGCTATCCAAGATAATAAGATATTAGCAATTCACACAAGAAAACATCGCAGGCTACACAGGGACTTACTTGTAAACAAGCTTGGGATTATGCTTTTCGACCGAATTGAAGACAACAATATAGAATCTTAACGTTTCAAAATTCCTCAAATAATAATAACTTGGGCAATTTTGCAAGCTTAATTTTCCCTACATCATAGTGTAGTTTATATGTTTTTGTCCTGCGGGATCATTGATTCCATTGTGGAATTTTGAAAATATTTGAGGGTCACTGATAAGTCCTAAGTGGACGAAACTAGCTAGTTTGGCCAAGAAAACATGTACATGTCATGTTTTCCAGTTCGGTGGTGTATTCCTTGCTTCCAAAGGATAACCCGTTCTAGAATTTATGTAACGTCACTACAGCTGGTGTCTGGGAATGTGTGGCGGCCGTAAAAAGTCTTCCTGCCATACATAATAGTGTACTTTATATTTTCTTGTCCTTTGAGATCATTGATTCCATTTTGGAATTTCGAAAATATTTGAGGGTCACTGAAATTGGCCGAAACTAGCCAGTCTGGCCCAGAAAATATGTACACTCCACGTTTTCAAGTTCTGTGGTGTGTTCCTTGCTTCCAAAGGATAACCCTTTCTAGAATTTATTTAACGTGTCACTACAGCTGTTGTCTGGGAATATGTGGCGGCCGTAAAAATCTCCCTGCCCTACATGATAGTGTAGTTTATATTTTCTTGTCCTTTGAAATCATTGATTCCATTTTGGAATTTCGAAAATATTTGAGGGTCACTAATGAGTCCTAATTGGCCAAAACTAGCCAGTCTGGTCCAGAAAACTCCATGTTTTCCAGTTCTGTGGTGTATTCCTTGCTTCCAAAGGATAACTTTTTAGAACTTATACGTTTTCGACACAGATGATCTCAAGTGGGGAATTTGATATCTATGGTGAGTATGTTTTTTTCATTATCTAATAATTTCCATGCGTTGATGGAAGCAATAGGTTATTTTCTTAGCCGAAGTAACAGCTGAATTAAAATCCATACCAGAATTAAAAAAAAAACAAAAAACAACAAAACAAAAAAAAACAACAACAAAACAACAAAAAAAAAAAAACCGTCAAAATCAGTACAGATTCATTAATTTATCTGATGACCCTGTGCGAATAGTTGCAAGCATCGTAGATTCATAACAGAAAGGTCATTGGAAACCTTCTCATCTTGCATCCAGTATATGATATTGACCGATATTAAAGATGGACCTGTTTTAACTTTAATGTGGACAAACTAGTCTACTTAAGGAACTCGAGAACATGAAAAGGGTTTAATGATGCCATCGTGTCGAAAGATTAAACGATTAAACGTCGGCACAACACCTATTTGCATTACGCAAACACGCCTATACAAATACATTGCCACCTTTATCTCCGAAAAATGAAAATTTTATGATGAAAAATTGTGATTTTTTTCTTATTTCGGCTCAAAATATAGATTTTGGGCACTCGTTAGAACCGCCTCGATGAGGCGGTTCTAACGAGTACCCACAATCTATATTTTTTGAGCAGACATAAGAAAAATAATGTATACCCCCCCCCCCGGAAACCCCAGTTTTACTATATAAAGTTGGGGTTCAAGGGCTTCAAAATAATATCGGCATATTTTCGTGATGGTTTAATGATGCCATCGTGTCGAAAGATTAAAAAAATTAAACGTCGGCACAACAACTATTCGAAATTAAAACAAACTAAATGAGTTTGTAAATGCAACGGCATTTTCACTATCATAGACATTCCGCATTTTGTGTCTTTTGTAGAAGCCTTCGTGGTGTAGTTGTTATGCTACCCGCCAAGTTAACCAGGGGTCGCAAGATCGATCCCGGGCTTCTCCAGACTTTCGGATTAGTCTTTAAACCGAGACCCCGTCTCCGTGTGACCTAAGCTGTTGGTGAGACGTAAAACTCAAACACTCGCTCGCTCGTATTTTGTAATATTATTTGTGTAGGTTTCAGTCTTCGCTTTTTCCTTTTGTATCATTCGCGTATGCACTGATACATGTTTTTATTTCCATTTTTACACACGGGCACGTGGTATCGCCTTACATATTCTGGTATGATTCGTTTCATATGGTCGATCTTTTGCCTCATTTCCTGATGCCTCCAGTTGACCGGTCTGACGAGCTACGTCGGTCGGTGTGTGCTCGGAGGGGGATGTGCTGTGTTTGCCGGGTCTTGTCCATTATCCGTTTTGGTTTCAGAACTTTAGGGTTGAGACACACTGATGAAGATTAAATATCAGAAAGGCCTGTGTGTCACTAAATTTGGTATAGTTACGCCTTGAATCCTAATTTTTCATATCGGTATTTGCCGACAAGATATTAAAAGATACCTCGAAAGTACTTTTTGTGATGTATAGCAAACAAAAGAATTATTTCATCATTAATACGGAACTTTGTTTCCAAAATTAGTTCATAATATACTAATGACAATACAATTTAGTCGCCTTCGGGTTAATATGTTGCATTTATATAAAACAATGACAGCGATAGTGTATTTTAGATGGGAGCTGGATTTTATCATAGGGTGATAAATATTAACTGTCAAACTGGATTAATGCGTGTTAAATTAAGCCAGCGCACGACAAAATCTACAATAAGACCTGTGCGACCAGCTAAGACTCAGATCAGCCTATGCATCCGCACAGGCTGATCAGAGTCTTCGCTGGTCGCATGAGCATTCTATAGCATCTGGGCTATTCATACGGCAAGAAGAGAATGCTCCGACTAGGCTGTCCTGACGAGCCAGCTGAACTGAGTCTTCGACCATAGTAACGGGTCTTATTGCAGGTTTTGTCATGCGCCGGTGCAAAATTATTATTTTAATTATGTTGCTCGTAATTGAGGCGGGCACGGTTCCGCGGTATAACAAAGAAAATAACGAAGAACCTAACAAAACCATAACAATCTACTAACCGCCAAAGGGGCAACTGTGCCAATGGACAGAAAACATAAAATATGCTCTGAAAATATTGCCACAAAACTAAAGGCCCAAGTGGGTCAAAATCGCTCACCGGGTTGAGGCTGATCATATATTCCATTGTGCCTTGGTGGCCAATTTGTCTCTCAGATCACATTTCTGAATCTGCATGCTTCTGATTAAGTTTCTGAACAACTTAGTCTGATTTAGGATTCAGGAAAAGATGATGTTGATGCAGAGGGGAAGTGTATAGTTTGGCAGGCCAGAGCTTTCGTTTGCACCTGGCTTTGGCATGTTGGGTTATTAAATAGTAATCCAAGTCAACCAATCATGTGAATACAAGCGTTACACAAACAAAGCTATATTGTATATGGCCACTTGCAAAAGAGCCTTCTTGTGGCGAGTTTGACATGAACTGACAAGACCTGAGCTGCCCATCCCTGTAAATCATATATGCAACTACTATACAGATGCAAGATGGCCGCCATCTGGGATATTATTATGCAACAATTATAGAAATTCTGAATAACCATGCCACCCAAATGGATCCCTTTAATTTCAACTCAATGCAACAAACCATTCGGTAGCAGCTGTGAATGGAGGATTTTCCAAATGGCCAACATGGCAGCCACTGGGATACAAGAACAAAATGGTACTAAGCAGTCTGAATTTCCATGTCAACCCAATGTCTTCCATCATTCGGCTCAATTCAACTTGATGTGGTTTGAAAATTTTCAAGCTGACCAACATGGAAGCTACCTTAAATAACAGAACAAAACAATTGCAGCAATTCTGAATCTCAGCAACTCTGAATCTCTATGTGGCCCCAATGCATCACGTAAACAAGTCCGTGAAATGAAGACCCTCCTAAATCCCACTTTATATAGAGAAAACTGGAGTTTACGGGGGTATACATATTTTTCTTATTTCTGTTCCAAGGCATAGGTTGTGGGTACTCGTTAGAACCACCTCAATGAGGCGGTTCTAACGAGCACACACAACCTATGTTTTGAGCATTTATAGGGAAAATATCAAGGATTTTCATCAGAAAATGAGCCATTTTGGAGATGTGAAAAATGCACTATGTCGTACGGGTGAGTACTCGTAATGTGCCTCCTATCACGATTCAGCTAGCTCCTTCCAATCTTGGGTTCAGGAGAAGATGTCGTTTCAAGGATTTTATGTTTGTCGCCATGGTGGCCATTTTGTATATCGGAATGAAACAAATTTAGCAAATCCGAATTTCCATGTCACCACAATGTCTCCCATCAAGTTTCAGCTCAATCCAACCCTTGGTTTGGGAAGAGATGATATTTGAAGAATTCCAGGATGGCCGCCATAGAGGCAATCTTTGATATCGGAACAGAACAATTTTAGCAATTTCGCCCAGATACCTTCCATGAACCGCTGGTTAGGCAGATGTCGTTTGAAACAAATCAAGATGGCAACCATGTCAGCCATCTAGGATATCAGAATGGAATGATTTTAGCAAATCTGAATCTCCAAGTCGCTCCGATGCCTCCCATGAAGCTTAAGTTTGATCAGACCTCTGGTTTGAGATTAAATACAGTTCGAAAATTTTCAAAACGGCAGCCATGGTGGTCATCTTCGATATCAAAACGAAACAGTTTTCGCAAAATAGAAGTGGAGGCAATGATCAGGAATCGAAACAATTAACCCACGGCTCCCATCAGAGACACCAAAGGGAAAGAAACACAAACATGAAACAACAGACCCCAATGGAAACATCAACAAGCCTGAATGTTCATGCCATTCTGATGCCTCCCATCAAGTTTCAGCTCAATTGGACCTTCGGTTTGGGAGGAAATATCGATTGAAGAATTTCAACACGGCCACTCGGATATCGAAAATCTGAATCTCCATGTCATACCGATGCCTCCCATCAAGTTTGAGCTCAATTCGACCTTTGGTTTGGGAGGAGATGGCGTTTGAAGAAATTAAAGATTATCACCAAAGCAGCATCTTGGATATCTGGACGGAAGGATTTGAGCTAATCGGAATCTCCATGTCACTCCCGTGCGTTCGGGGGGAAATATCATTCAAAGAATTTCAACATGGCCGCTTAGATAGCGGAACTGAAAGATTTTAGCAAATCCGAATCTCCATGTCACCCCAATGCCTCTCTCTTCAAGCTTTAGCTCAATTAGACACTTGGTTCGGGAGATGTCGTTTGAAGAATTTCAAGATGACCGCTGCGGCCATCTTGGTTATCGTAACGGAGCGATTTTAGTGAACATGAATTCCCATGTCACCCCGATGTCTCCCATCAAATTGCAGCTCAATTCGACTTTGGCTCGGGAGGAAATGTCGGTTGAAGAATTTCAACATGGCCACCATGGCTGCCATCTTTGATACCGGAACACAACGATTTTAGCAAACCTGAATCTCAATGTCACTCCTATGCCTCATATCAAGCTTCATCTCAATTCGACCTTTGGTTCGGGATAAGATGTCGTTTGAAGAATTTCAAGATGGCCGCAATGGATATTGGAACGAAACGATTTTAGCAAATCTGAATTTCCATGTCACCGCGATGCAACCCATCAATGTTCAGCCCAATATGACCATTGTTTCGGGAGGAGATGTCGTTTGAAGAATTTCGAGATGGCCGCCACGGCGAACATCTTGGATATCGGAACGAGCGTTTTTAGTAAATCTGAATCTCCATGTCATCCCGATGCCTCCCATCAAGTTTCGACGTTTGGTTTGTGAGGCGTTGTCGTTTGAAGAATTTCAAGATGGCCGGCATGGCCGCCCTCTTGTAAATCGGAACGGTACGACATAGCAAATCTGAATCTCTATATCATCTCGATACCTCCTATCAAGTTTCAGCTAATTTGTCGTTTAAAGGATTTCAAGGCGGCTGTCATGGCGGTTATCTTGGAAATCCGAACAGAACCATTTTAGCAAATCTGAATCTCCATGGCAACAGGATGTCTTCCAACAGGTATCAGGTTAATCTGACTGCCAGTTCGGGAGAAGATGTCGAAAAAGTGAAAATATAACGACGAACGGGCGGACGACAGACGACGGACAACAGGCAACGGCATAAGGTAACCTCGAACTTGCTCCATGTGAGCAAATGACGTGTGGCTAAATATAGCCTTCATGGTTTTCAGTGGATCGGAAAAGCAAATTATTCCTACGTATGGTACGTGCTACGGACAGCATGCTCTATCATTAATTATCTGTCTAAAGTAGATTATGCATGGCCTATAGGTTTCTAACCAGTCTCTGACAACTGGGTCAGGGAGTCAACTGTTTGGCTCAGTGGCTAGAGCATTGGCCATTAACCCAAGCTGTATATATTCTAATCCCACTTGAGGCAGGGAATTTTCGGTTATGCATCTTTCCTATGTTAAGATATATGTTAGATGGGGGCTCGTCCGGGATCAAATTTTACCTCACCGAAAAGAAGCCACCCCCACCCCACAAAAACGTCTTACCGACCGTTCCAAGGTGAATCTTCTGTTGTGGTTTATTATGTTTATAGTTCTTCTTTGCATGAGTGCATTGTTACTATCATTTTATTGTTGATAACCGTTACCATTTTGTAGAAAAGTACCTGTCCTTTTCGCTTCCCGCCTTTCATTTAAGGGTTGGTGTTTCTTTCCCTTTGGTATCTTGTATGGGAGTTGTAATGCAACTGTGTCGATTCATAATCTTTGTCTGCATTCCTTTATGATTCATGAAGAGGACCGCAATTTCTACCTTAAATAATCCAACTAAGTAAATTATGTTATTCCTTGTAAATTTATAACCCATCCCTAGCAATAACGCCAGGGAGTCGACTCAGGGAGTCGACACTTGGGCTCATCAGTTAAACATTGGGAGAGCGGCCTGGGCTCGAATTCCACCTGACACCGTTTATTATTATTATTTTTTTTTTTTCGTATTTATGCTTCTTTCTCCTGTTGTAAGATATATTCCAAGGACAAAAAACATAGTTTGCACCATAGACACCACAACAATAGTAACAGGCCGGCCTCGGTAGCTCAGTCGGAGGCGCGTCTGACTGCTGATCAGAACATTACGGAAACACGCCTATTCAAACATATTGGTAAAATTTTACCACCAAAAGTGAAAATTTTCAGATAAAAAATCCTGATATTTTTCATATTTCAGCTCAAAACATAGATTGTGGGTACTCGTTAGAACTGCCTCATCGAGTACCCACAATCAATATTTTAGAGAAGAAATAAGAAATTATGGTTTACCCCTGTAAATCCCAGTTTTACTATATAAAAGTGGGATTCAAGGGGGTCAAAATTATATAAGCGTGTTTTCGTGGTGAGGACGCAAGTTCGATACCTACCGGGGTCGGCAACATTCTTTCGCTACTACCTCTTCCTTCTGATTTTATGCAACTGCAGGAAGTTAAGGATGTTATATTATCCTGATAATGTATGACTTTGCAAAATGCACCAGGGAATGCAAATGAACTGAATTATGCATACTAACGTATGTGTTGAACAATAAATTGCAGTGTCTTGAATGTTTAAGGACATTGCCTTTGTTCAAAGACTTACCTACGTCAGACTTTGCGTAACCACCAAGCCGTTTCATTTCCGATGAAATACCACTAAACCGTTGATACATCGAACAATTTCCTTCATCAATTAAGCTGTTGGCTACCACGCCATATATCGCCAATATGAGTTCAATTAATGATATGTCAAGAATATAAGAATCTTATATGGGTGTGAGGGGTGGATGGAAAAATCCGTCCCGATGGCCACTGTCCGACATCACGGGGCTTGCCGAGTGATGTCGGACAGTGATTGCGAGTGACTGATTTTTCTCTCCACCCCTCAAACCCGTATAGGATTCTTTTTCTTGCATACCTTCCATTTCGTAGCGCGGAGTTTAATGCTGCTCACTTCGGTACCGACGTCCGCCATATTGTGATGACAGAACTGGAATGTTTAGTGACGCCACGTAACGTGCTGTTACGTCAACCTTAACGACGGCGCATATGAGGTCGTATTCAACCAGTGCATTTATCAAACACGCGAGAATATTCTATTTTGGGTAAGAACACCAGGGTTAGAACAGAATTTCTATCCCAAGCGTAAACTATGGATTCCCTTACCTTGTGTGCAAGACCAGCGCGAACTATCCAGTTACTCCATATGTTACCACTAGCAAATCATCCATGGCCCAACCGGCCCCGATAGCTCAGTTGGTAGAGTGTCCGCTCCGGGGAACGGGAGGTCAAGGGTTCGATCCCGGGCCGCGACATACCAAAGTCGTGAAAAAAGGTACTAGCTGCTCCTCGCTTGGCACTCAGATTTACGGGGTAGAGCTAGGACTGGTCGACCCAGTGTCAGGATAATGTGACTGGGTGTGGTATCATGTAATGTGTCTGGGACATGATACTTCAGTGAGGCAGCACTATAAAAGTGAGCATTGAGCTCCCTGTCGCAACCAGACACCGTCGTGATATGACTGAAACATTGTTGAAAGCGACGTTAAACCCGAATTCACACACACAATACTCCGAAATTTCTACAGCAGCAAAACAAATACCCACATTTACCTAGCGTCCCTTTTAAGGGACGTTGACAAAGTGTAGACCCAGATCAGACGCCGCAGAACTGGGCAACTGATCTGGGTCTTCACTGTTTGTTTAAATAGTAAAGATCTTGTACAACTTACATTAAACAAAACACACCTGACACCTCTAAATTTGAAATTGGACAACTCCAAACTTATACGAGTATGGTGGAAGATTCCAATGTCATATATGTGTTAACCCTTTTTGTAACAAATGGAATCGTCCTCCCTATATGAAGCAGGTGTCCATTTCAAAATTAAGGGGTGGGTGGGTGGTGTCAGGTTGTGGTTTCTTCAAATTTTATTTTGAAAATGGCCGAACTTTGTGCAAACAGTGTAGGCCCTTATCAGCAGAACTGAAACCGACCCGCACAGGAGTACAGGTAAACCGTTTAGAGGATCTAGGCCTGCCCAGGCAATGCGGTGCGAGTCGGCCCGTCCGTGCTTATAAACCCTATTGGTTTCACTGGGTGGCAGGGCTTGGGATTTCATTTCGCCTCAATGTCGGGTAAAAGTCCCACAAAATTGGAAGCAGCGTCCCCAAAATGACCTATAAAGTGTTGACGGGGCCGTTAAACCTCAAATCAAACAAAAACAAATTGACCCAATTTCATCCATTCGTGCATCAGAGCCTTTTGGGGGCCTGCGCCCTTAAAAATAAGGAAGGTCACCAAAATCTAATCTAATCTGCGGTATCTTGTAATAATATATTGAACCAAGTTTCACCAAAATTAATCGATTTGTTCATGAGATAGAGAGCAGACAGGCCGTTTTTGGCCCTAAATTGAATGTTTTCGGGAGCTTGTGCCCTTGAAAATGAGGTAAAGGTCATCATAGCCTAATAGCAATTTTCCTCAATCCTAGTAATATAGCCCTACATAAGTTGTCGGTATTCGTTAGAACCACCTCAGTGAGGCGATTATTACTAGAACCCAAAACCTATGTTTGAAGTATTAATAAGACCAATATCTGGGATTTTCATCTGGAAAAAGAAGCCAGTTTGGAGATGTAAAAATACACTAAGTCGCACGGGTGTGTTATCGTAATTCTTGAGGAAGTCATTTCTTTTCTATACATAACTCTGTATTTTGTATTGCTATTTGTCTTCATTAATTTTCTTTTTTCTTCCTAATCGTAATTTTTCATCAATCGCTAGACAAGATAGCTAATCTATTCGCACATCAGTGGTCGTTAACATATAAAGATGCAATTGGATGACCTTGAGCTTCATGCAGCGAGAAGAAGTTTGGGTAGGACCATTATAAAACACCACGCAAGTTGTAAAGGTTACTGCCTTATCATCACGTGAACAAGTCCGTGAAATGAACACCCCCCTAAACCCCACTTTATATAGAGAAAACTGGGGTTTAAGAGGGTAAACATTATTTTTTCTTATTTTTACTCCAAGACATAGGTTGTGGGTACTCGTTAGAACCGCCTCAATGAGCACCCACAACCTATGTTTGTAGTTTTTATAAGAAAAATATCGCATATTTTAATCAGAAAAGTAGCCATTTTGGAGATGTGAAAAAATGCATTATGCCATACGGGCGTGTTATCGTAATGTGATCTGGAAAATACATAACACTATGATAACACGTCCGCATGCCCTCTTTCATTTCTCAAAACAAACGACAATTTTCTGAGAAAGAAATGTGTAACGTTTTTTAGTCTTCTTTTATTTACACTTCAAAGATACGTCGTGGATGTTCGTTAAATCCGCCCTACTGATTCGGTTCTAGGGACTGCCAACAGCCTGTGTCTTGGAGCAGAAATAAGAAATATACTCACCGGAAAAAGAAACTATACACTCAGTTTTAAATTGTCACTGGCAAAACATCTTAATGAAATTTGAATTCCAATTATATAAAGTATCATCAGTGGCATGTCTGCTTTATCGAATAAAATGTTTAATGATAGCTACAATTTAACGGGTAAAGCCACAGGTTCAACGCAAAGGTCCAGCTCTTGCTGTTTAAGTTTCCATTGAGTCAAACATTTGGTGTCGCGAATGTGATTCCCATTTTTACCAGTTATTACTCATCATCTAACAATGAGATTATTGTTTACAAAATGGAAATTTACACAATGGTTGAAAAGTTATCGACCTTTAAATATTGGACCAAACGACCGGAAGTGAGCGAAAAGTATGGCATTTCTGATTGCAGATTTTGTTTTAACCAATATTTAAGACACATATGAAGATGCTAAAACGATTGAAGGCACTTTTTGGTCTTTTTTGGCTTGCAGCATCATTTTGAATATTTCGCTGAAAAAAAAGCAGTTCTTGGGGTTTCAATAAAATGTTTGTTTCTCGATAATGTTTAGATTTTATGTTATTTTTTATTCCTTGCTTTTAACGTATTACCTATTCGGAAATTTGTTGAAGTCAAAATTCGATTACAAACAGATTTTGTGAAAAATGCACTTTTTTACATTTTCCCCAAAAACGTTTATTTTGAACACCAGATTTTCTTTACATTGTTACAGGATTCATGTTATAGTTAGTCAAATCCTTAATCAGTAAATTTTAACTAAATTATCCACTTGTTTTGTCAGGCGAGACATTTTAAAAGTGTATAGTTTCTATTCCCGGTCAGTAGATAATGTCTACTCCTATAAACTCCAATTTTCTTTTAATTAAGAAATAGATCAGCCCTAACTGTGATTTGTTGTGTAATAAATCACAGTTTGGAGGTCAGTTGTAAAGTAGAAAAATCACGAGCGCGTAGCGCGCGTGATTTGTCTACTTACAACTGACCGACAAACCGTGATTTATTACTCAACAAATCACTGGCTAGAGCTGATCTATTTCGATTCTAACACGCTGAAAATCGGCAATAATGCTGTTGTTTCCTTCAAAATCTCACAATTTTTCGCCATTGTTAGAACAAATCCCGCTAAAATTATCGACTGAAACACAAGCATTTATATCCTTTTCTAACGTTTTCGATGCGAGAAAATGACGTTACACCGTCTAACGTTAAGTTAATCGACTAGTGACGTCATAAATTTGCAGTTTTTAATGACGTCACACGTCACGCTCTTCCGAGCTGTGATTTGTTGCAGAATAAAACACAGTTATTTTGCATTGCCTATACTGGCGCGCTGTGTTAGAATAAAGTGGGTGTTACAGAGGAGTTTATTATACGGACTTGTAACGTGACAATTATTTGTAGTTTTGACGTACTGCAATATCCCATCCTGTATTTCGGTACAGGCGAACATGAAAAAAAATGAATTCTGGTCTATGTTTTACATAATCGTGACAGATGGTACTGTACTCGAATACATCCATAGATAATTCCCTCATGGGACGTGACTAATCATTGATTATATGTCACACTACATGTAACAGTGTATGAGCCGCGACAAAGATAATGTGTCTACAGATCTGCACAGTGTGAATTTGCAGGAACACGTTACAGAGGTTACAATGTTATAGGCCTCGGGCCAATACAGCAGACCTCGGACGAGTAACTTGGCCAATACACACTTATTGATTAATGACAATTTTATTAATTGAAACAATTAAAAAAAAAAACATGATTATTGATTTTTGACCTCCGGTTAAATAGAAGTGGAGGCAATGATGGTACCATCTGGTTGATCTGGTGAAAAAAATGATGATAGTCAATTAAAAATATAATGTTATTAACAAGGTAATGTCGTATAGGCCTTGGTTCGGTGTATTGGACCTCTTAGTCGGGGATTTGAAATTCGTAGCACACGTATTTAAGGAGTTTAATGCACCTTATTTTCTCACACTTAACTATGGTATGAATTTATTGAGAGGTCTCTCACCATCTTGAAAATGGAGTTAGGAAATCAAAAAAGTGGGGAAAAAGACATAAAAAGGGGAGATAAATGTACCTACCCTCTTTTCTCATTTGAACATCCAAACGACATCTACTCTTAACTACAAGGCCGATTGGAACCAAATTACATGTGAAGCCGCCATGGGGTGGAAGATCAAACATATATTCTGAATGTCGGGGTCACATAATCAAAATGTCCACCATGCCCATATATGGTAAAAACCTTTGAAATCGCCCGTTCTCAGGAACCAATAGACCGATGACCTTGAAACTTGATATACTATATTGGGAACCCGGTCCCTTTCACATTTGTTCAAATGATGGCATTTAGTTGACCTTGACCTTTCTTACGTCAAGGTCACATACGATCACTTAGGGTTCTGTATGAAAAACACAGGATTTTCTGGTTCTGTTGCAGCTTATGACACCAGAGTTGATATTTGCAGCCAGTTAAATGATCCTGGGACCATAAAATTACATATTTCTATCTTTTCCAAAACTACTGTGCTAACTGATACCAAATTACATAAACTGCATCAGTGTGGTCGAGAAATCAAAGTTTGTTTGAGGGATCTTTGTGATTGTCACACCAATAAGGAGATTCGACAACGACGCCAACTGTCAACGACGCTAATGGGCCAAAAGTATTTTGAATTTTGCATCTCAGGAAATACAAGACCTTGGTATGCAACATTTTGGACTTTAGACCTGCTGAGATTGTTCAAAGCTGACCATAATGTATGTAACGGCAACAAACAAAATGGTTGATTTAAAAATAATTTGACAGCAATGGTCCTGCGATTGGCCTCTACTAAACCATTATGGTCGATTAAAATAAATGGCCACCAAGGGTGGGATAATTTATGCTCATTTGAGCTCTGGTGAACGTAGTTTCCCATGGGCTGCTTGTTTATAACTTTGTGTTCAGGCTTTCTCCTTTACTGATTGCGCTTATTGCTTAGCTGCATTTTCCAGCCTTCACAAACCATTTATTCGATAACCAGTGGTAGTTTGGTATGAAGTTACCATGACAGCAATACCTCTGAAAGACGACAATGTTCAGTGACCCTATTTCAGTCTTTTTTCAAAGGGTTGGCAGAATTTCGTCCAGTATTTCATAATTGAAGGAAAGACATATTTTAATCAGTTTACGCCTCTGAACAATCCAGCCTCCTTTTGACTGAAGGTCTGCGAAATTTGTCTGCCAACAAAAAAGAAACATTATATAGTATTTGCATGGTAGAACGACGATTTTACATAAATGTTTTATAGGTACCATTAATTTGCTGCAGAAAAAGATACTCTACTAATATAAATATCAGCATCCAACTGCGGATTTGATATACTTCAGCTTATTTACTGATTGAATGACTCTGGTTTTGGTTGATCTTTTGGCAAACATGCGCAAATTGTGGTGACCAAGTTACATGAAGATGCAGAAAAGGTCAGTCGAGAGTCTGTGTTGAACCCGATGTTCCCACCCTTCTTGACAAAAGTGTAGAAGAAGAAGCTTGATTTACATATGAATCGTTACATTTATTATGCCAAACATCGCCCCTGTCCAAAATATCTGACCTATAAGGTGTCAACCTCAAGTAAGTTAACCTTTCATTCAGTTCCTTTTATAAGTACGAATGCATTTCCAACAGAACGCCTGAAGGTAGGTGCCTGATGCTCTGTCTGTGGTAGGGCTAATCGGAGCCTAACTATGGGCTTCCTTTCTAGCAGCATTCTAGCTAATCCATGCTGTTGAGTCCTCGTCGTTGTCGCATCTCCTTATTCGTTTGATTTTATGCTCGCGGAGATGTTGCATTGATGAGCTAGAAATCCATCGTGCAGACTGAACAACTAATGGGTTTTAACCAAGACAACCAAGAGTGAGGATTGAGGCCACCTTAAATCAATTAAAGTGTCCACCCCAAACCCCAACATCCGTAAAACTTCTTACTGACCCCATTCCAATGTGGTCCTTCTGTTGTGGTTTCTTATTTTTATAGTTGGTCTTTAAGATGTATGTATTGCTAATGCCGTATTTATTTTGGATAGCTGCTTGGCCATGTGGGGAGATAACTGCCCTTCTGGCTTTCCATTCGTAACGTTTCATTTTGGTGTTTTGACTGGGAGGTGCGGGGTATTTTGTATAGGTTCCTGATCATTGCCTACACTCTGTTTGTCAAATCATGATAACCCATGATGGCTTGACACAGAAGGCCCCTTTGGCAAATCTGTATGGGACAATTGGGGTGGATGGGTGAGGCAAAGGTGACGTTTACCTTGCGTAAATAGGGCGTCCAACTGATATTGGCTTACAGCTGGACAAGACCTGCTGTTCTTGCAGCAGGTAATGGTAGAGGGGGAATACTGTTATTTCTTCTGTTTCTGCATTAATATATTTATTTTCCTCTTTCTCTTCTGTCCCTCACTTTCATCTGCTCTACTATCTCTTCTATCGCTTTTCTAACGGAAAAGACACAATATGACCAAAACGGTTGGACGTGCCTTTAAACCCAAAACAATCAATATATGGCACAAAATATCAGTTAAAGGAAGTAGTAAAAAAGTAGATGAAGAACAGATTAATCAGTGCATCACATGAACAAGTCCGTGAAATTAAGACCCCTTAACCCAACTTTATATAGAGAAAACTGGGGTTTACGGGGTAAACATTATTTTTCTTCTTTCTGTTCCAAGACATAGGTTGTGGATACTCGTTAGAACCGCCTGATCCGGTAATAACGAGCACTCTCAACCTATGTTTTGAACATTTATAACAAATATATCAAGGCTTTTCATGAGAAAAGTAGCCATTTTGGAGATGTGAAAAATGCACTATGTCGCAGGGGTGAGTTATCGTAATGCGTGACAAGAAACACAGGATAATAAAGAGCTAATGGTGAATAGAGGGACAAGGTTGTCGAAGGCAGGTTGTCCAATGAAAAGGTAGAAAGTAAGTGTAGGTGACATCTTAAGATGCATTTACAGATTATACCAATACTCAGGGGAAAGGGAAGAAGGAAGAATGTTCAAGGGGTGGCTTTACATTACATTAAAGCTCGGTTACTATTTAGTTTTAATCGTTCGACTTATCAGATAATAAGGTACCCAGTAAGATTTCAATAGAGACCTTGTAGTGGCCAGTAACATTCACGTGTTTAAAATATAATAATGTCGATGTTAGTTTGGGAGCCTTCAGCACAAACTGGAATCTTTGGATAATGAATCTTGAAATATACAATGTATTTATTAAATGTTGATAGATTCAAGTCACTAGTTTAGAGAATCACTTGATAGTTCTTCGCTGACAAATATGGTTGGTGATGTACATTCACCTCACTGAATAAAAACCAGGAGGAAATGGTCATCAGTAATTTTTCAAAATATATCTGTTGGCTCCTCTTATGATACATCTGTGACCAGCCAGTAAAATAATTTATTTTATGTATGTTTTAATATGGGTTTTTATCACGATCTGTAACACAGCAGGAAAAAAACAGCAAAAGGGTCAATAGGTATCTGAGTCCCTTGTTCATGCCCAGATTGACACAGATTCATCAAGTTTCACATGCATATGCAAAAATAACCGTCCTGCATACTGACCGAAAAGAAATTGTTTCAAAAATACTAAAAATCCTTTAGCGCAAAAATAGTGTAAAAATTACCAAATTTCTGGGGGTAAAATTCCAATGGTCAAAATTTATGGTAACACCGGATGTAGTTACGTCAAATCATGAATTTTGGTATCTTCGAGTAATGACAACTATTTTGGCTGATGCAATAAATCAACATTCAGTTGTAAGCGCCAGCTACACATAACTAAACATAATCCAACCATTCCATTCGCATGGGGGTGGGTGTAAACTCGTAGACTTTTCAACCCCTTTTCCCCACCAGATTTGCTAAATAATCACATGTCACATAGGTTAGGCTTCTATCTCAATGAAACAGCACAAACAAAGCGTGAGAATTTTGGGTGCATTAAATTTTTCGAAATCTGGTCTCAAATCCCGGACTATCTGCCAATAACATTATAGGTCCGCGGTCTGCTGAATTGGACAAGGCCCTTCAGTGTCGGTCCAATACAGCAGACCTCGGACCTGTACATGTAACAGGGCGAATGCGAAATTACTTGGTTGATGACAATTTTATTGATTAAGTTCAATAAATAGTCGTAATGGCCTTTTTTTCGTATTGGTCCTCATTTTCTCAAATTGGCCCTCTTTTTCTCGTATTGGTCCTCTTTTGCCTTTTTGACCCTGTTTGTTATTTGTATAGTGCATGCAATTGTCGCTATATAAATGCTATACTGTTGTGACTGCTAAACCATCACGTGAACACGTCCGTGAAATGAAGACCCCCTATACCCCACATTATATAGAGAAACGGGGGTTTACTGGGGTATACATTACATTTCTTATTTTTACTCCAAGACATAGGTTGTGGGTACTCGTTAGAACCGTCTCAACGAGGCGGTTCTAACGAGCACCCATGACCTATGTTTGCAGTATTTATAAGAAAAATATCAGGTTTTTTATCAGGAAGGTAGCCATGTTGGAGATGAGAAATATGCACTATGTCGCACGGGTGTGCGATCGTGATGCAAAATACGATAACACATCCGTGTGACAGCGTACTAATATATTCTTTCATAGCATCTAATTGTTTGTTTTTTCTGATAACAAATTGATATGTCCGGGAACTGAAGTAAGAAAAATAATCATGTATACCCCCGTAAACCCTAGATATCTTTATATACAACGGGGTTTACTGGGTGTTCATTACAAGGGCTTGTAAACATGAAGCAAAAAATTCCAATTATCCATCACATTACGATAACACGCCATGCGATAGTGCATTTTTCATATCTCCAAAATGGCTAGTTTCCTAATGAAAATTCGTTATATTTTTTCTTATTTAAACTGCAAACATAGGTTGTGAGTGCTCGTTAGATGTTCATTTACCGGACATGTTCACGTGGTGATCAAAGACATTTCGAACGATTTGATTGGTTGAAATATTTTTTTTACTTCGATAAATTCCATCAGCAATATTCTCAGTTCTGTTTCACAGAGTGACAGTTAGTAAGATAAATTGACGTCAAAGAGCACGTTTAGAACCCGTGCGTGACGTCATTGTAAATAAACGACGATAACAGTGTTCGATTAAAATATAGAAAACTAATAAAAACGTAACTGTTAGAACACAAATAAACTATTAAGTTTATAGATTTGACGTTTTGTTCGCCTGGTTTCTTTAAAAGATGGCAGCTTCTAATTGAATAATCATTCCACCGTGGCCGTTCGTAAGTTCATTCGTACGCTTCCAAAATAATGCCTAAAAATACCATTTTGGAGACTCTTACTGCAAAATGTCCATTATTTGTACCGAAAACCCCAAAACGGCTGGTGTAGATCAAATGCCGCTGAAAGTCTGATCTGGGCCTACGCTACTGGCCAATAGTTTAGCTATTTTAAAAATAAATGTTGAAGCAAACCCAACGTGGCATCCCTAAGTTTTGAAATGATCGTGTGTATAATGTTGCAGATTCCATTCAGTACAAAATGGGTATTAGAAAATATAGAGTTCAATTATATTCGCCCTGGTTAAGAATGTCATTATCAATAGAGAAGTTATTTTGGTTATAAAAATAACATCCCATTTCTTTGAGGACATAAAACTGGCTGGTGTTTTAGGGCATACACAATCGAACGAGTAGGATTTAACGGACACACCAATCTAAAACTAGCGGGCAAGGGTAAAACAGTGCATGTCCAGATCAAATGCCACCTTCTGCGGCGTCTGATAGGGGACTACGCTGTTTGCAAACAGTTTAGCTATTTTCCAAATAAAGTTTGAAGAAAACACAACCTGACATCCCTAAATATTGAAATGATCTTGTGTTTATTTAGGTAGCAGATTCCATTCAGTACAAAATGGGTTAAAAGTACTCAGTATTAGAAAATCTAGCAGAGGTCAATTATATTCGCCCTGGTTAAGAATAAACATTTAGCATTTTTGGGGTGTTTCTATAAATAAAGAAGATAATTTTGTTGTAGAAAATATCCTATCGCATTTTTTTGACGACATAAAACTGGCTGGTGCCTTTTAGGGCATGTACAATCGAATGAGTTGGATTTTAAGGAGAGACCAATCTAAAAATAGTAGTTGAGGGAAATACCGGTGACCAGCGCGATAATAGGACGTTTCGTGCTGGAGACGATTCGCTCCAAAATATAAAAAACCGGGCGATTTGTCCTAGGACGCAATTGTTCCTATCCCGCAGTTATTCTACTTAGGTGTTCTAAGCGAGAATCAAGTGACAACGGAAAATCAAGTGATAACAAGTTTATTGATATTTTGTTAATATAGGAGGCGATGAAAGATACCAGTTTAGAAAACTATTTGCAACAGATTCGGATTGATTTGTTTCTGATGTTCTTGTTAACATGGATATATCATTTATAAATTTATATAGCTTAATACTTGCAAGATATGATAAAGAAATATAAACTTTTTTGTCTAAAATCGAAATTAACAACAACCACAACAACAATGTAACCAGCTGTAGTCAATGACTTCTTTTAAAAAATTCTGCTTTGTATCAAAGATATGAAAACCGTCAAGTGTACAAATTTTCTGGGTCAGATTAGCTAGTTTCGTCAAATTAGGCCTCATCAGTGACAGCCAAGCCCTATTCAAGCCCTATTTAAACTAATATATTTTTAAGCCTGATTTTTAAAAACTAATTAAAGATTACAAACCATCGCCCTATCAGCACTGTCAGTGCTTTGATTAATATTTCGATGACATACATGTAGTTGGAATTATAAGGAATGGATTATCATTTTTGTGAATTTTATAGATGCGTTAACTCCGGCGAATCACTCACACACTTAGCATAAAGCCCTTCAAGCAGTGTGTGGGTGATTTGCCGGAGTTTACGGGCGTACACATCGATAAAATCGACAAAAATGAAATTAATTCCTATACTAAAAGCAGTCATTTCACGACAAGAAACGAAGAGAGAGAGAGAGAGAGAGAGAGAGAGAGAGAGAGAGAGAGAAGGAGGGTGAGTAACATACACACAAAACTACAAAACAACGCATACGCACCTAAAAACATAATTTTGGCCGGTTAGTCAACTTTTGGAAGCATATTTCATTGCATTACGAAAACACGCCTATATTATTTTTACCCCCTTGAACCCAACGTTTATATAGTAAAACTGGGATTTACAGGGGTAACCCTTATTTTCCTAATTTCTGCTCTAAAATATAGATTGTGGGGACTCGTTAGAACCGCCTCATTAAGACGGTTCTAACGAGTACCCACAATCTATATTTTAGAGCAGAAATAAGAAAAAGATCACATTTTTTCATCTTAAAATTTTCATTTTTTCGGCGATAAAGGTTGCAATGTATTGGTATAAGCATGTTTTCGTAATGGTCTACAATGGAACTGGCAAATGGCAGATCCAAGGACATTCCTCGAATTATATCTTACTCCAGATAGATGATATTTGAGTTTTTGAAACAGAAACAAGTCGCGTGAGGGGTTGGGGCAGTTCTGGCAAAAGAAGAGGATATTGTAGGACTGAGACCTTTTCTGACTCCAAAAATTTGGTCATCGGGATTCGTAGTGTTTCTTCAATTTTCTTAGTAAAACATTTTTATAGAACGTTGCTGTAACTGTCCTGATATAGTAGTCGCAGATAAGATAGACTAGGCGGAGCTATTCGGGTGTTGTCAACATATGTCAAATTCGCTTAGTCCACCAGAAGAATCGGTAGAGTGCCTTTCGCATGCTTTCTGCAAGCGAACCAAATGACCATATACTCCACAGCCTTGTTTGTGTTACAGTTGAATTCACATAATCGGATGACTTTGTTTACCTTTTTGTTAATAGATCATTCCAAAGGCAGGTATACAAAGGATAGCTCCGCCTAGTCAATCTTATCTGCGACTACTATATGTGGCACCAGAATTTGGATGGCGGGGCCCTTATTAATGAAAGAAATTACAAAACCTTCTTTACCGTTCGTGTTCATTGGGCAATAATTAATCATCTCGCATTTTTGTGGCCCAAATGCAGTTGGAACACTTCCGCTTTGTTTGAAAGAAGTAAATCGAGGTCTCATCAGTCAAAAGCCTTTATGCTATATTTTGGATACATTTTGTTTTGTTATTGCATTGGTTATATTGCTATATGGACCCTATTTTGTTCCTCCGCCAACAAATGGGGGCGCCCCTCTTTAAATTATTGTTTAAGTTGTAAATACGTCTTTACAGTACCATGAAGGTCCGCCCAATATATATCGTATTCCGCACGGTGAATTTCCACAGGTTTTATACTGAGTTGCGATCTACATTTTACATAGGCCCTAATTTCAATCTCTTTTCCCAGTCATTTTGTCTATAGTGTAATGAATACTCTAAGTATAAGGGAATGTACACTGAACAAAAGTCGGTGTAGTTGTGAGCAAGGTTTTGTCCTATATTGCTCTTTAGTGTTCACTCTATCAACACAAGGTGCTTTTGAGCACACATTGCACGACTGGTGCAGAATACCTTAGGCTGGCTCGTGGTGGGGCTTCAACTCCGGAATTTACGAACATTCAATTCTCGCTGTCAGTTCATATGCACATTCTGACACAATATCCGTATGAATGAGTCATAGCTCAAAAATGAGTTATGACAGCGACATACAAAATTACTAGGTATGAAGTCCAAATAAGCCGGTAGATCCCTTAGCCAGGAGACAATCTTCAATGTTCACTGACAGCACTGGTGGGCCGATTGAATCTGGATGTTTGCTGGAAAAATGATACTGAACGGTGACATGTACTGTTAACAAATTTCTTTAAACCTTACAAAATAGAGTGAATGAAATGATCAGTAATCGATACAATTAACCCCCACCTCCCATCAGAGACACCAAAGGGATAGAAACGCAAAAAAAACAACAACACAAACATGAAATAACTAGACCAAAATGGAAACCTCAATAGCGGAAAGCCAAAAGGACTGTTACTTCCCCACAAAATAGCCAATTTGCGACCCAAAAACAAAAGGATATAAGCGATACTCACATTCAAAGACAAAGTTTAACAAAAAATAATCAATACAATTACTCCCCACCTCCCATTAGAGTGTCCAAAGGGAAAGAAAAACGAACACGAGTGCTACATCTCCATAAAAACGAAAACGACTACAGAGGTGAAACAACTATGAGGACTCGACAGCCTGAAATAACTGAAATGCTGGGGCAAAACAAAACCAACATATAGATTGCGGTGGGCTGGACCAGATTCTGAGCACTGGGTACCAACCGACATTAGCTAAAATTTACGTAAACCTTTACGCTAGAGCCATCATAGCATCTGAGGCCTGAAACGTCGGCACGTAATTAAAGAGGTAAGCAAAGTTACCAACCGTGATTGGGTTAACTACTACGCATGCAGACTGTCGTATAACATTTATTTTGAACCCAGTCTTTTTATATCGAAAAATGATTTTGCGGGATCGGGTACTGAAATAACCCTCTCATTACGATAACACACCCGCGCGATATAGTGCAATTTTCTGATCTCCAAAATGGCTACTTTTCTGAAGAAAATCTGTGATATTTTCTTATTTATACTGCAAACAAAGGTTGTGGGTACTCGTTAGAACCGCCTCATTGAGGCGGTCCTAACGAGTACCCACAACCTATGTCTTGGAGTAGAAATAAGAAAAATAATGTATACCCCCGTAAACCCCAGTTTTCTCTGTATAGACTGGGGTTTAGGGGGGGGGGTCTTTATTTCACGGACTTGTTTACGTGATGCCCAGTCTTTTTATATCGAAAAATGATCGGGTACTGAAATAACCCTCTTACGCAACGCGGTTATTTTCTATATGTAATCGTTGCTTGGATTTCCTACAAACCAGTGATAACTACGTGGAGTTTACATTACGATAACACATCCGTGTGATATGGTGCATTTTTTCATACCTCAATAAAGGTAATTTTTCTGATGAAAATTTGTGATATTTTTCTTATTTATACTCAGAACATAGGTTGTGGGTGCTCGTTACAACCGCCACATTGAAGTAGAACTGTTAACCCCCGAAAACCCCAGTTTTCTATTTAAAAAGTGGGGTGTAGGGGGGCTCTTTATTTCACGGACTTGTTCACGTGATGAGCAGTGAAACCTTATACGTTTTATAATTTTGGGTCGATTAACAAATGATGTACATAAAAAGGACAACGAATCATGAATTATTGAATGAAGGCGCTTAGCAGGGTTCACTTTTAGCTCAACGTTCACATGTCAGAGATCTGCCATTCAATCATCGAACAGATCCGTGGTTGTTACCTGATGCCAGGTAACACACGGTAACATACCCGTGTGACTAGGGGCATTCTTACAAATGATGATGATTTCGTGTTTAACGACGCGTCAACCCTCTTTGTGGGTTACAAGCGTCAAGCGGTTAATGGTTAAGCGGCATAAAGAATTATGAGGATATTAAAAGTAAAAAGGTAAGTATGATATATAAAAAAATCTGAAACAGTTAAATCTTATGAAAAAGTCCAATATCTTTTAAGAATAAAATAATATTATCAACAGGTACATCTTGAAACAATTGTTGCAAAGTGTCAGCTTTGAAGTATAAGTCACGGGACTGTGAAAAGTCTACACATTCATTTAAGATATGTTTCACAGTGAATGGCTGATCACATCCTACACAAGAAGGCTGATCATCACCATTCAAAATATAAGAATGAGTAACTCTAGTATGGCCAATGCGCAGTCATGTTAATACTACATCCTCTTTCCTGGAAACTGTGGAGGAGAGCATTTTGTTTCAACGACAGGTTTAATGGCATGGAGTTTGTTATTTATTGTAGGTCCCATTCGCCTTGCCATTCCGACAAGATGTATCTGTTGATAAATGGTTTTAAATTTCTTAAGAGGAATTTTAAAAACAGACGGATCAAGATTGAGCGATTCCTTTGCTGTCTTGTCAGCACACTCATTGCCGACAATGCCAATATGGCTCGGAAGCCAACAAAACAAGATTTGGTGCGTTTTAGAAATTTCATGATGTTTTTCGATCAGTTTTTGTATTTGAGGATTTTTAGATGATGAATGGTCTAAAGCCTTAAGCACAGAAAGTGAATCAGAAAATATAATTGCTTTCTGAATTGTTGATGAACTGATAAAATCTAAAGCTAGGTCTATTGCTTTGGCTTCAGCTGTAAAAATAGATGAACCATCTGGAAGGCGCAAGGTTTAAGGCGTATCTTTAGAAACATACGCACAACCTACTTTATCTCCTTCTTTGGAACCATCAGTATAGACTTGCTGGTAATCATTGTAACGTGACTGCAGTACCTGAAAGTTTTGTTTGAGAAGTATCGGATTTGATTCGGATTTTTTGCCATCATGTAAGTCAAACAGAATAGAAGGTTGTTTAATACACCAAGATGGAACTTCGGCGGTTTCATGTTTTTGAATATTTTTAAGGTCGATACCTGAATTTTCTAGCAGTGGTAAAATTCGTAATCCAAAAGGTTTGGTTGCTGTGGGTTTAGTTTCATACTTATCTACAAATTCAGGTGGAAATGAAATTTGGAATGCCGGGTTAGATGGATTAGCAGCAAGTCTGATAGCATACTGAAGAGAAAGTTTCTCTCTGCGCGAGGTTTTAAGATGGTTCAACCGCTTCTACATAAAGGCTTAATACGGGTGAAGTACGGAAGGCTCCCATAGCCAAACGAAGGCCTTGATGATGAATAGTATCCAAAGATTTTAAATAAGACATTCTGGCAGAACCATAAACAACAGACCCATAATCTAATTTAGATCTTATCAGAGACCGGTAAAGATGTAATAAAGTGTACCGATCTGCTCCCCAACTTGTATGGGCTAAAACTTTCAAAAGATCCAAAGCTTTTAAGCATTTCGCTTTAAGATATTTAATATGGGGAATAAAAGGTAACTTTTGATCAAATATGACCCCAAGAAATTTGGCTTCTTCTACAACAGGAATTTGTGATCCGTATAAAAACAAGGAAGGATGTTCGTGTTTCTTCCGTAGCTTACAAAAATGAACACACTGCGTTTTCGACTTGAAGAACTTGAAACCATTTTTATCAGTCCATTCTTCAATTCTTTTTAAATTTTGTTGTAACTTTCGTTCAATTGTTTTCATATTTTCTGAACGGTAACATATACAAAAATCGTCAACATACAAGGAACAATAAATTTTGTCGTCTAAACATTGTACAATATTGTTTATTTTGATGTTAAATAGCGTAGTTGAAAGAATACTACCCTGTGGGACACCCTGTTCTTGATCATAGAAATCTGACAGAGTAGACCCCACACGCACCTGAAACATGCACTCCCCTAAAAAGCTTTCAATAAAACTGGGAAGTTTTCCTCTTAAGCCAATGTTATGTAGATCTTTCAATATTCCATAACGCCATGTTGTATCATATGCTTTCTCCAAGTCGAAAAAGACAGCTACTACGTGTTCTTTGTTAATAAAAGCATTTCGTATAAATGTTTCTAGTCTTATTAAATTGTCGTTGGTACTACGTTCCGAACAAAAACCCGATTGATATTCTGAAATGAGGTTGTTGGACTCTAAGTACCAGACTAATCTCTTGTTAATCATTCTCTCCAATGTTTTACACAAACAACTTGTCAAAGCTATCGGACGATAATTTGTAGGTTCTGCATGATCTTTCCCTGGTTTCGGAATTGGTACAACAGTAGCTACACGCCAGCTCTCAGGGCAGACCCCCGTTTCCCAAATATTATTTAAGATATCTAAAAGTATTGAAAGAGAATTTTTTGGCAGATGCTTAAGCATCTGATAATGAATTTCATCGGGGCCGGTTGCCGTATCGTGTGATTTTTCAATGGCTTCCACGAGTTTGTTGTATTCTTCGTGATTGTGGGATTTGAAGTTTAGATTTCTTTTCTCTTGGTCCTTTTTGTAATTTCTAAATGTGTCAGAATAATTTCGCGATGATGAATTTCTCAAGAATGTGCTACCAAGAGTATCTGAAATATCTTTTTTAGTTGAAGCTATTGTGTCATATTCAGTATTTAAATGTGTAAAACAAAGGACTTTGCTTTTCCTGAAATGTTTCGTACCATATCCCAAACATTTTTAATTGGGGTTTTGTAGTTCAATTTTGAAACATATTCCCTCAATGACTTTCGTTTTGAAGCTCGGATTGTTCGCCGAGCTTTAGCTCTAAAAACTTTTACGTCGTTTAGCTTTTCTGAAGTGGGACTTTTGCAGAACTTATTTAGAGCTTTTCTGCGTTTTCTGATAGCTTCTTTACAGTCATTATTAAACCAAGGCTTGCTTTTCTTAGTATTTGTGAAGGTCTTTGGTATGCATTGTTCTGATATATTAATAAGCGAATCTGTGAAATCAGAAACAATGTCAGATGATTCATTAAAGTGATCAATTGATAACTCTTCTTCACATAAATTATGGAATAATTCCCAGTCGGCTTTATTCATTTTCCATTTCTGGTTACAGTCCTCATCTGGTTCGTTTACGCTCTCAATTATAACAGGGAAGTGATCACTTCCGCACTGATCATCATGAACAGACCAGTCATAGTCCAAAAGGAGAGATGGGTGACACAAAGAGAGATCTAAAGAAGATAAATGACCTGTTGCAGGGTGAAGATAAGTGTAAGATTTATCTTTCATCAAGCAAAGATCGTTCTGTGCAATAAAATCTTCAATAAGTACTCTGTTGTTGTTATCTTACAACCCCATTGAACGTTGTGACCATTGAAGTCGCCAACTAAAAGGTATGGCGACGGAAGTTGATCCAGCAATGCCTGAAGATGTATATATACGGAACAAATTGTAGTTTCTTTATCAAGAGAAACCGATACTGCTACAGCTTGCAGATCTGTTTTTAATTTGATCTCTCTTTGTGGTAAACAAGATTTTACAAGAATTGAACTGCCACCAGATGGTCTGTTTCCATCAGATAAGATGTAGTTATATATATTGAAACCTTTGAGATCGATTTTGTCATCAGCTTTTAAAAACGTTTCTTGTAAACAAAAGACCGATGGGTTTAATAAAGAAAGAAGTAATAGGAGTTCATTATAATTTGATTTGAGACCTCGACAATTCCACTGTATTATTATGTGTTTTAAATCCATTTTAAGGAGAGATGTTCCTAAGACTAGACACTATTTTGGATGTGTTATTGGTGATATTGATCTGTTATTGCCACCCTTTGGTGTTGGTGACCTAGATCTGTTATAACCATTTCGTGGTGTTGGAGATTCAGTTAACTCCATATCACTGTCACTCAAACATGCGAATCTGTTATGGTTTTTTTAAGTTGTCTCTAGAGCATTTGCGTTGTCTGTCCGATTTAATGTGTTTTTGACATTGTTGTTTTTGAGATTGTTGTTTTTTGTTTTTTTTTTTTAAATCATTTTTCATCATTTCCAAAGTAGAGTTTTTTCAAAATTTTGTCTGTTTTCATTTTCTTGTATTGGCTGTGGTAGGGTGTTACTGTCTGGATTTTGGTAAAGTTGGTTTGATCTTCAGTCTTGCTTTTAGTTTTTAATTTCTGTAAAGGTTCAAGCCCAGGAATCGGATCAGTTTGAGTGACAGCATCGGCAACAGGTACCTTTTTAACAGGTGCCTGTGCGATGCTAGCGTAACTTACTCCGGGAATCGGGGTAGGTGACTCAACAATTTTTCGCGCTTCAGGAAAGGAGATATTTCTGGTAAATTTAACTCTAAGGATTTCTTTTTCTTGGTGCCAGATTTGACATTCTTTAGAGTTAGCGTTGTGATTTTCTCCACAGTTCACACAGTGTGGGTCATTTGGACAATTTTGTTCTGTGTGATTGGCTGGTTTGCCACATCTTGCGCAGATAGGGTCTTTGGTACACCTATTTTCGAGGTGACCATATTTCTTGCAATTGTAGCATCGCAGCGGATTTGGTATGTAAATCTCCACGTTAACCCTAAAGTATGCTACCTTGATTGTTTGCGGTAGAACTGGCGTATTAAAAGTAAAGACAAGGGTGTTGGTATCTTTTAATTCACCGTTTCGTTTTGTTTTAAATCTTTTAATAGCAGTTACTCCTTGAGATCTAGTGCCATCGAGAATCTCCTCCTTGCTGCAATTCCTCAAATCGGGGCAACGGATTACCCCCCTTGAGGTATTCAGCGAGGTATGTGGAAATACTCGCACTTTCAGGTCGTGGAAAGTAGTTGTGCGAAGGACATTCTCCGCATGTGCTTTTTTAGTGACCTCAATGAGTAACTGGTTTGATCTGTTCAATTTTTTGATAGATTTTGGTTCCCCAGCTAAACCACAAATAACTTTTTGTATGACGAAAGGTGAGAGCGCGGAAATGCTTTTGTTTTCTTCTGTGCTTTCAATTATCAGGAAGCGCGGAAATTGTTGAGTCGTGGTGTTGTTTGTTGCGTTATGTTCTCTGTCATCATCGGTGTCCGTATCATATTTGTCTGCGTTCGGTTTTTTCCGTTTGGAAGCCATGATCAAAATTTCGTTTGTTTCGTCTTCCATGATCTCCGCCCACCTTGGAGCCCCACAAGGGAACACTTTCAGTGAGTGGATTTCCTTCCTCACAAGTGTTAGAGATACACGGAAGATATTCTCGTACGAGCAAGAAGCTGCACGATTGGTCCGTATAGCCGCCGCCTTCTAAAAATGGAAAGGTTGTGAAAAGACTTTATGAGCAAACGGTGTGTATTCAGGTTGATACTAAAGACAAGGAAGAGAAAGTAAAAGGTTATTTCTAGGGCTTGGCACGACCAGCCGATTGACCGTGCCGGACCGCACGGCCACCCGTCTACACCGAAAAGCCAGGCCAAAGATCGTTTTGGGTACCTGAAGCACCGCCACCTAAGGTAACCCTCAACCTCCCGGATCCATTCTTCCGGCTTACAGGACGCCACCCACGGCAAACGGGTGGTACTTCCTTTAGCCTTCCCAGTGGGCACAAAGACCACAGCGGCAATGTGCCCAGTGGGAATTGAGCCCCCAGGGCCACGGCAAGGCGGGCATTCTTACAAATATCCAAAATGGTTTCTTTCCTGGTGACAATGTGATCTTTTCTCACTAACACTCAAAACATAGATTGCATGTGCACGCAGGCTTGAAACGCCTCGTCGAGGCGGTTCTAACGAGTACCCACAACTTATGTCGTGGAGCAAAAATAAGAAAAAAACGTTTACCTCCGTAAACCCCAATTTTCTCTGTATAAAGTGGAGTTTACGGGGGTGTTCATTACATGGACTTGTTATCGTGGTATGGTCCTATTTCCATGACTTGAATACCTTATTGACCATATGGCATCACGATAACAAGTCCGTGAAACGAAGATCCCTCTAAACCCGACTTTATATAGAGAAAAGTGGGGTTTACGGGGGTATACATTAACTGCCTTATTTTTGCTCAAAAACATAGATTGTGGGTACTCGTTAGAACCGCCTCCGCCTCATTGAGGCGGTTCTAACGAGCACCCACAATCTATGTAGAAAGCAGAAATAAGAAAGAAGTAATCATTTTTACCCAAAATTTGTCTCTTCTGACAACATGTCGGACGCCATTATTTCACACGGACCTAATGGGTAGTTCGAGCGACTGATGTTTAATCATAGCTCCAGACCATGAGACTTAATCCCAGCGGGCACATGACGTTATTGAGACGTCACATCAACGTCGATACAGCGCCATGACGATTATGCAACGTCACATCTACTTCGGTGCAACGTCGTGCCGTCGTTGATTTGACGTTGCCCTAGCGACGTGTGGGGATCAAAATTTCTTTACTATATTCTTTCAAATAAAGCTAGATTGTGTGTACTCATTGGATTGATTCTTAAAAGCACACATACTATGCCATTTAAAGACAAAGTTAAGAATACCTCCCTAAAATATCAATAGATATGGTTATCAAGACCTACAAGAAGCATACTCTAGAGACTCGATAAAAAATAACTAATTTGAATTACCCACGGTAAACAAAATGGCCGTGTTCGAGTTATTAAGGTTTCACTGTTATTAAGACCACGTCTCTCGAAAGGTTTCTGAATAGCAATCTTAAGTGCACAGCCACGGAATCTGGTCAATTATCGCATTTTTGTTCATTGCTTGAGGAATTGGTAAAAATTTGAAGCGAAGGCAATGATCATGAATCGATACAATTAACCCACAGCTCCCATCAGAGACACCAAAGGGGAAGAAACACAAATATGAAACAACTAGACCGTAGGCCTAATGGAAACATCAATAGCGGAAAGCCAAAAGGACAATTACTTTCCCACAAAATGGCCAATTGGCTACCAAAAACAAAATAATACAAGCGATACTCACACTCAAAGACAAACCATAACACAAATACCCCTCCACAGAAGAGCCGCCTTGGGACGGTCAGAGGAACGAATTCCAATTGTGTGTGTGGTGTGTGTGTGTGTGTGTGGGGGGCTTAATTCGATTTTACGTGACCACAATCTTCGCCCCTTACTTCCGTCTCAATTTAGACAAACAACCCGCCAAGCTCGCACGGAAGCCTCCCACCCCAACAGCGCAACATCCCCGCTAAATCAAAACCAAACAACCACAGAGAAAACAACGGCGAGGACTCGACGGCAAGAAACCACCGAAACGCCGGAACAAAAGAAGACCAACAGCCAGACCCCGACGGGCCCAACCAGAGACAGAGCACGAGGCCAACGAACACAACATAACATTAAATACTCTCTTATTCTCAGTAAGCCTTTTCGCTGGAACCACCACAGAATCCGAGGCCCGATCCACCGGCACGCCACCAAAGAGGGAAGAAAAGCTGCCGACCGCGCGGGCCAACCACGTAGCATGCAGCTCGCCGCATAAAGTTTATGTTGTACCCTGTCTTTTTTTATCGAAGAACAATTTTACGAAATTGGGTGCTGAAGTCATGGCATTACATTTTATACATTTTGTTCTGAATTTATATACTAAGCCACAACAAAACTCGGGCTCCGACAGACCCTATCGCAGAAGAGACATAAGTCCGACATTGAATTTGGAAATTAAATCGGAAGACGTCTATAATTTTTTGGAAAAGGCCCTGCGTAGCCTGCGCAGGTCAATGTCCGTCGTCCGTCGTGCGGCGTCAACAATTTACTCTAAATGGTAACTCCTTCAAACCCTCGGGCCAATTTCAATCAAACTTCAAAGAAATGTTGCTTAGGTGACCCTCTTCTAAAGTAGTTAAACTAATTAGGCCACCAGAGCTAAAATAGAAAAAAAAAACACTTTAAATAACAAATCCTCCTATACCAATTGACAAATTCCATTCAAATTTCACAGAACGGTTGACTTTCCCGACCAAGATAGCTAAAGCGGTTCAGCTTCGATGAACAAAATGGCATTCAAAGTTTAAAATAGAAAAACGTTCAAAAATTTGCTTTACACGCTATCTCCTCCTTAACGCTTGGGTCAAATTCAATCAAACTTCATATGAATGTTGCTTATGTGATCCTCTATGGCAATAGCTTAAATATTTCCGGCCCAATGAACAAGATGGTCGACAGAGCTAAAATAGAAACAAATCTTTAAACGACAACTCTTCCTAAATCATTTGGCCAATTTCATTCAATCTTCATTGGAATTTTGCTAAGGTGACTCTCAACCAGCAATATCTATAACTGTAACTCTCCGATGAACTAGGTTGCCGCCAGAGCTAAAAATAATAAGAAAATAATAAACGACAGCTGTTCCTGGACCCTTGGGCCAATTTCAGTCAATCTTCATAGAAATTTTATTCAGGTAACCCTCTACCAAAATAGCTAAGACGGTTACACTCCCATTGGCAAAATGGCTGCCAGAGCTTAAAATTGAACAATCTTTAAACGACAACTCCTCCTATACTCACGGTTTCATTTCAGTCAAAGTTCAAAGGAATGTTGCTTAGGTGACCCTCTACCAAATTAGGTAAAAAGTTTCAGCTGTGATGAGTAAAATGGCCACCAGGGCTAAATATATAGAACAAGAGGACCATGAGGTCATGATCGCTCCCCTGAGCCCTGTGAATTATTTGGTCCCTTTTTCCCCATGTAAGTGACTAATATATCTTTGGCACTGATAAATATCAAGGGCAGATGATGCAATAACCACAATTGGTAGAGTGACTGTTGTTCTTGTCCATAATATGCTTCCTTTCGTGTTTTATATATCGGTAAAAAGTTCAAGATATTCGTTATTGCAAACGAGAAAAAAGGCAAAAAAAAAATCCATTTAGGGCTGATTTCTCAAGACGAAGGATGGTCAGAGTTGTGGTCCTTGGCTATATTATGCTTTCTGTCGTGATCTATATATCTGAGAAGTTCCATCCATATATTCCATTAGTAAAGCAAAACATTTAATTGGAGTTGTTAACGGCAAAAACTCTGTCAAATTTTAACGTATTTTGCCAATTAACAATCCCAAACCCAAACATGCGTCCTGTAAAATTTAAATGAAATTGGTCATGTGGTTTTAGAGAAAATGTATTCTAAAATGCCAATGGACCGGCAATACAAGTGACCTTTCACAGAGGCCAAGGTCACAGAATGAACTTGACCGTAAGCGTTCACAGACATTCATTTTGTACCTATTCTCATATCATAGACCATAATATTTTTCGAAAACTGTATTGATTTACCTATTTCCCATTGGAATTGGCCCAGTGGTTTCAGAGAAAATGTATTTTGAAATATCAATGACCCTGCAATCCAAGTGACCTTGAGCTTGACGTTAAAAAGGTCATGATTAGCCTGGTCTTGCTAGTACTCACCCAATGCCACATACCAAGTTTCAGATCAATCGGCCCAGTGGTTCTGGAGAAGATTTTTTTACGGTTTTTACCATATTCTGGCATGGATCAAGTCACCTGGAACATTGAAATAAAATTTAGTTCACTTATGGCCCTAAGGCTAAACATAAAATTTAAATAAAATTGGTCCAGTGGTGTTAGAGAAAATGTATTCTAATATGTCAATGGACCTGCAATACATGTGACCTTGGGCCAAGGTCACCGAATGACCTACACAGTAAGTATTCATAGACATTCATTTTTGACCTATTCCCATATCAAAGGCCACAATATTGTTAGAACAATGCGTTGATTTACCTATTTCCAGTTGCAAAGCCTAAGGAGCCAAATCTGACCTTGACGTAAAATAAGTCGAGATCAATCTAGGGTCATCATCTTGCAAACTTGGAAGTACTTAGTCTCCCAATGCTACATACCAAGTTTCAGGACAATTGGCCCAGCAATTCTGGAGAAGAAGACTTTTAACGTTTTTTCCATATTTGGGAATGGCGGCCATCTTGGTCATGTGACCTGGAACATTTGAATAAACTTTTGTTTCCTTACTGTCCTTGCCACAAAATTTTCGAAAAGTGCATTGATTTACATATTTCCCTTTGAAAAGCCTATGGAGCCAAATTTGACCTTGGCGAAAATAGGTCAAAGTCAACCTATGGTCATCATTTTAGCAAATTGGGTAGTAATCAGTCAGTCGATGCTAGATACCAAGTTTCATGACAATCGGCCCAGTGATTCTGAAGAAGTAGATTTTTAAGGTTTTTATTATGTTTTGGCATGGCGGCAATTTGATCATGTGGCCTGGACCATCCGTATAAGGATTTGTTCCCTAAGTGTCCTAAGGCTGCATTTAAAATTTAAATGAAAATGGCCCAGGGGTGTAAAAGAAAATGTATTCTAATATGTCAGTGGCCCTGCAATACAAATGACCTTGGGCCAACGTCACAGAATGACCTTGACCATTGGAATTCATAGACATTGATCTTTTACCTATTGTCATATAACAGACCACATTTTTTTTTTGATAAATGCTTTGATATTCCTATTTCCTATTGAAAAGCCTTAGGTGTCAAATTTGACCTTGACGTAAAATAGGTCAAGGTCAACCTAGGCTCATCATTTTTGAAATTTTGGTAGTATTTAGTCACACGATGCTACATACCTAGTTTCAAGACAATTGACAGAGTGGTTCTGAGGAAGAACATTTTATAAAGTTTTTAGCATATTCGGGCATGGCGGCCATCTTGTTCATGTAACTTGAATCATTTGAATAATTTTTGTTCCCATACTGTTCTTAGGCTGCATGCAAAATTCAAATGAAATTGACCCGATGGTTCCAGAGAAAATATATTCTAATATGTCAATGAACCTGCAATACAAGTGATCTTTGGCCAAAGTCACCGAATGGCCTTGACCTTAAGCATTCATAGACAATCATGTTTTACTTATTCTCATATCATGGACCACAATATTTAACAAAACAAGCCAAATTTGACCTTAGCGTAAAATCAGTCAAGGTCAACCTGCGGTCATCATGTTTGCAAACTTGCTAGTACTCAGTCACACGATGCTACATATCAAGTTTCAAGACAATCGGTCCTGGAGAAGAAGATTTTTTAAGGTTTTCGCCATATTTGGGCATGGCGGCCATCTTGGTCATGTGACCTGAACCATCCGAAATTGTTTTTGTTTCCATAGTGACCTAAGGCTGCATATAAAAAATTTATGAAATTGGCACAGTGGTGTAAGAGAAAATGTATTCTAATATGTCAATGGATCTGCAGTACAAGTGACCTTGAGTCAAGGTCACCGAATGACCTTAACCCTAAGCAGTCATAGACATACAGTTTTACCTATTCTCATATCACAGATCACAATATTTTTTTCCCAATGAAAAGCCTAAGAAGCCAAATTTGACCTTGGCGTAAAATAGGTCAAAGTCAACCTACGGTCATCATATTTGCAAACTTGGTAGTACTCAGTCACCCGATACTGTATACCTCAGTTTCAAGACAATCGGCCCAGTGGTTCTGGAGAAGATTTGTTTTAGGTTTTTACCATATTTTGGGCATGGCGGCCATCTTGGTCATGTGAACTGGACCATACTTGCAAACTTTTGTTCCCCCATTGCCAGGGGCTGCATACGAAATTAACTTAAACTTGGCCCAGTTGTTTCAGAGAAGAAGTCTTTTGAAAATTGTGGACGACGGAGGCCTACCATGCTATATGCTCCTCTGGAGCCTTTGGCTCAGGGGAGCTAAAATGTTAACAATTTGCTTTATATGCCAATTTGTACTCAACCCTAGGGCCAATTTCGATCAATCTCCATAGGAATCTTGCTTAGGCGGCCCTCTACCAAAATAGCAAAGACGGTTCCGCTCCGATGAGCAAAATGGCTGTCAGAGCAAAAAATAGGAAAAAAAAAAAACTCAACAATCTTCGTAAATTCTACTCCTCCTAAATCCTTTGGCCAATTTCAAACAGTCTTCGTAGGAACGTTGCTTAGGTAACCCTCTATCAATAGCTTAAAGCATTTTACTCTGGCTAACAAGATGGCTAACAAAGCTTACAGTAGAAACACCTTTAAACGACAACTCCGCCTATACACACGGGCCCGCGGCACCCGCCCATCGGGGCTTAAAGAAATAGATGGACTGCATGATGCTGCCACGCAGAGCTGAAACCGACCACACACGTGTACTGGTAAACCGCTTAGAGGATCCAAGCCTGCCCAGGCAAAGCGGTACGAGTCGGTCCGTCCATGCTTATAAATCATATTGGTTTCCCTGGGCGACAGGGCTTGAGATTTCGGGTTAAAGGCCCACAAAATTAGAAGCAACGTCTCCAAAATGACCTATACAGTGTTGACGGGGACGTAAAACGTCAAATCAAACAAAACATACGGGCTCATTTTAGTCAAACTTCACACACACGTTGCTTAGGTGACCCTTTTACCAAAATAGCTTAACCATTTCAGCTGTGTTGAGTAAAATGGCCGCCAGGGTTTAGAGTTTATCTCTGGCGGCCATTTTACTCAACACAGCTAAAATGTCAACACTTTGCTTTAAATGTCAATTCCTCCTCAACCCTGGAACGAAATATCAATAAATCTTCATAGGAATGTTGCTTAAGTGACGCTCTACCAAAATAGTTAAGACGAACCCTTCCGATGAGCAAAATGGTTGTCAAAGCTAAAAAAAAATGTCAACAATTAGCTTTGAATGTTTCTTCTCATAAACCCTTGGGCCAATTTCAAACAATCTTCACAGGAATGTTGCTTAGGTGACCCTCTTTCTAAATAGCTAAAATCATTTCACTATGGTCAACAAGATGGCTATCAGAGCTTAAAATAGAAACATCTTTAAACAACAACTCCTCCTATACCCTTAGGCCAATTTTACTGAACCTTTACCTAATAAGCTTAAAAAAGTTGGCTTGGATGAATTCAGTGGCCACAAGAGCTAAAACGTAGAAAATCATCAACAGACAGAGACTCTGTCTCTGGTTGGGCCCATCGGAATTTAATTGTTGGTTTTCGTTTGCTCCGGCATTTTAGTGGTTTCTTGCTGTTGAGTCCTCACCGGTGTTTCATCTTTGTGGTTGTTTGATTGTTGTGTTCACGGAGATGTTGCACTGATGCGTTAGGAGGCCTTCATGCAGACTGAACAAATTATTTGTCTAAATCGCGATGGAAGTAAAGGCGATGATTGTGGCCACGTAAAATCGATTTAAGCCCCCCAACCCCCCCCCCCCCACCCCAGTGGAATTAGTTTCCGCTGACCGTTCCAAGGCGGTTCTTCTGTCGCGGTCTTTTTTGTTATTGTATGTCTTTGGGTGTTCGTGTCGCTTATATTATTTTATTTTGGATAGCCTATTGGCCATTTTACGGGAAAGTAACTGTCCGTTTGGCTTTCCGCTGTTGATGTTTCCATTGGGGTTTGTATTTCTTTCCGTTTGTGTCTCTGATGGGAGCTGTGGGTTAATTTAATCAATTCCTGATCATTGCCTCCACTTATATTTAAATGCCAACTCGTCCTAAACTCTTGGGCTAATATCGGTCAAACGTGGTTGGTGCCTAATGTTCTGTCTCATGTCGGGCCCATCGGAGTCTAACAGTTTGTTTTCTTTTTCTCCAGCATTTCTGTGTTTTCTTGCTGTCGAGTCCTCACCGTTGTTTCATCTCTGTGGTTATTTGATTTTTGTGATGGGTTACGAGGCCTTCATGCGGACTGAACAAATTAATTGTCTAAATCGCGACGGAAGTAAGCCCATGCCCAGTGGAATTCGTTTCACTGACCGTTCCAAGGCGGTTCTTCTATTGCGGTTTATTTTTGTTATGGTTTGTCTTTGAGTGTGCGTTTGTTTCGCTTATATTATTAGTTTTGGGTAGTCAGTTGGCCATTTTGTGGGAAAGTAACTGTCCTTTTGGCTTTTCGCTATCGTGTTTGCGTTTCATTTCCTTTAGTGCCACTGTTGGGGGTGTTGGTTAATTTAATCGATTCCTGATCATTGCCTTGACTTTTTACAGGAACGTTGCTTAGGTGACCCGCTACCAAACTAGCTCAATCATTTCCGCCGTGATGAGTAAAATAGCCGCCAGAGCTAGAGATAGAAACCTGTGGACACTTTGCTCTATCTGACGATTCCTCCTCAACCCTTCGGCCAATTTCAAACAATCGCCATATAACTGTTGCTTAGGTGACCCTCTACCAAAATTGATAAAATCGTTTCGCTCTGATGAACAAGATGGTCACCAAAGCGAAAAATTGAAAAACAAAATCTTTAAACAACAACTCCTCTTATACTCATGGGCAAATTTTATTCAACCTTCAAAGGAATGTTGTTTAGGTGACCTGATTAGCTAAATTCGTTAAGCTTCGAGGAAGTAAGTGGCCACAAGAGCTAAAAATTGAAAATCATCAACGAATTTATTTAAATGCCAACTCCTCCTAAACTCTTGGGAAATAGCTAAAATCCTTTGGCTGGGATTAATAAAATGGCCGCCGAAGCTAAAGTAGAATAAGGTAAGCGATTTGCTTTAAATCCAAACTCGCCTTAAATTAGAAATTGATTTAAACTTCACCGGATTTATGCTTAGGCAACACTCTAACGAATTAGCTAAAATTGTCATGCTCTGATGAACTTGATGGCCGCCAGAACTTTCAGAAATCAATTTTTCAGTTTTGAAATCAGGTGAGCGATTCAGGTTAATTTCAATAAACGTGTTTCAGATCTTAATATTGATACTAACGCTCCTGATACCTGATATTGTCAGGACTCATTGTATTGCAATCCTGCCGCTTGACATAGAATTACTCGAAATTGAAAATATGCCAGATTCCAGGATGCGAAATATAATTAAACAATTTCTAAAGGACCGAAATATCGATGTCATTCTAATATTGATTTCAATAAGCGTGGGAAGAAATTGCTGGTGCCTTAAATGAGTTCAGTAACCGATTGTGACAGCGAGAGTATGTTGAGCATAAAGTTCTTAAAGAAAGGAAAGTTAGCAATTTGGAACAAGTAAAGAAACGCATTTCTTTTTATTCTCAAAACACTAACGTATTACCTCCTAATCAAGATAAACATTCTGGTTACATTCTATGAAAACTGACGCAAAACTGAGGCGACTAGAGAAGGTTTTAAAGAAATAATAGCTAATGAGCTAGTTTTTGATTTCCGGTAATCCATATTCAAACCTGAGCACTATGGTAAATTTCTGATACAGTATCATAAAGGATTCAAACAAAACAAACCTTAACCGAAAACGTTTTTAGCAGAACCACGGGCGAGGATTCTGGCCATGTAACGTCGACTTAAGCCGCTCCCCCACCCCGCCCCAAGGTGAAACAATTTTTAATGACAGTTCCAATGTAATTTGTATATTCATGCATGTATTTCTTATATCGTTGTATGTTGGTTAGCCGTTTGGTCATTTTTCAAGAAACTAACTGCCCTTTTGGCTGTCTGCTTGTGATGTTTTCATGAGGTTTTAGTTATTTCATGTATGTGTTACATTTATTTATGGTCTCTGATCGGAGATGTTGAGATGTTCGATCGATTCCTGATCATTGCCTTCACTTCTAGTAAATACCTTGGTTGTTCGACGGTGGGTCATGCCTCAGATTCTATGATGGCTTCTACAGCTAGTGGCGGCTAATGTTATGTCTGATTCATGATAATATTAATATATACATAACCATTTTACCATGTATTTTATTATGACACACTGTTTAGCTAGAAAGCCTCCATGCGGATCAATTTGTTATTGTTATTTTGTTTGATACTGTACTGGAACTGAGGTCGAGGTTGAAACTTCATTAACTCCGGAGTTGAAAACCCACAGTAGTTTTACTACTGAGCGTCCCAAGGCAGTCTTATTTGTTATTTGGCTATGTGCCATTGGTTAACGTTTCGGTTGTTTTTGTGTGTGTCTATAGGTTAGACGGCTGCGTTTTTCATGAGTGACCTTTACTTGCTAGTTTGGTCCAGCCTTTTGTGATTCTTTTGTGGCGATTTATTTATGTTGTTGTTTGTTACTTACTGTGTGTATCACTTGTGTCTTTTAATTTTGGATGGCCATATGGCCATTTTGTGGGAAAGTAACTGTCCATATGGCCTTCCTTTGTTTAGGTTTCCATTATGGTCTGGTCGCTTAATGTTTGTATTTCTTTCCCTTTGGTGTCTTTTATGGATGGAGTAAGTTAATTGTATCAATTCCTGATCTTTGTTTTACTTCTACTTTTTATTAGTAGCTCTGACTGAAATTGTTCGGGCTATTTATGCCATTATACCTTCACCTTTGTTTCGTCACAGAGGTTTAATTTGACGCACTCGTTTTCTGTTCTTCTGTGATTATTTTGCTTTTATTTGTAGCTCTGATTGTCATTGTTTGCGCTTTTCATGCCTTCACGCTTGTTTCCACACAGAGACTCGTTTTCTGTTATGATGATTTCGTGTTTAACGACGCGTCAACCCTCTTTGTGGGTCATAAGCGTCAAGCGGTTAATGGTTAAATTGCATGAAGAATTATGAGGATATTAAAAGTAAAAAGGCAAGTATGATATCTTATGAAAAAGTCCAATATCTTTTAAGAATAAAATAATATTATCAACAGGTACATCTTGAAACAATTGTTGCAAAGTGTCAGCTTTGAAGTACAAGTCACGGGACTGTGAAAAGTCTACACATTCAATTAAGATATGTTTAACAGTGAATGGCTGATCACATCCTACACAAGAAAGCTGAGCATCACCATTCAAAATATAAGAATGAGTAACTCTAGTATGGCCAATGCGCAGTCGTGTTAATACTACATCCTCTTTCCTGGAAAACTGTGAAGGAGAGCATTTTGTTCCAACGACAGGTTTAATGGCATGGAGTTTGTTATTTATTGTACGGCCCCATTCGCCTTGCCATTCCGACAAGATGTATTCGTTGATAAATGGTTTAAAATTATTAAAAGGAATTTTAAAAACAGACGGATCAAGATTGAGCGATTCTTTTGCTTTCTTGTCAGCAATCTCATTGCCTGCAATGCCAATATGGCTCGGAAGTCAACAAAACAAGATTTGTTGCTTTTTAGAAATGACATGATGTTTTTCGATCAGTTTTTGTATTTGAGGATTTTTAGATGAAGAATGGTCTAAAGCCTTAAGCACAGAAAGTGAATCAGAAAATATAATTGCTTTTTGAAATGATGAAGAACTCATAAAATCTAAAGCTAGGTCTATTGCTTTGGCTTCAGCTGTAAAAATAGATGAACCATCTGGAAGGCGCAAGGTTTGGTGCGTATCTTTAGAACCATACGCACAACCAACTTTATCTCCTTTTTTGGAACCATCAGTATAGACTTGCTGGTAATCATTGTAACGTGACTGTAGTACCTGAAAGTTTTGTTTGAGTAGCAGTGGATTTGATTCGGATTTTTTGCCATCGTGTAAGTCAAACAGAATAGAAGGTTTTTTAATACACCAAGATGGAACTTCGGCCGTTTCATGTTTTTGAATTTTTTTAAGGTCGATACCTGAATTTTCTAGCAGTGGTAAAATACGTAGTCCAAAAGGTTTGATTGCTGTGGGTTTAGTTTCATACTTATCTACAAATTGAGGTGGAAATGAAATTTTGGATGCCGGGTTAGATGGATTTGCAGCAAGTCTAATAGCATACTGAAGAGAAAGTTTCTCTCTACGCGAAGTTAAAGATGGTTCACCTGCTTCTACATAAAGGCTTAATACGGTAGAAGTACGGAAGGCTCCCATAGCCAGACGAAGGCCTTGGTGATGGATAGTATCCAAGGATTTTAAATAGGACTTTCTGGCAAAACCATAAACAACAGACCCATAATCTAATTTAGATCTTATTAAAGACCGGTAAAGATGTAATAAAATATACCGATCTGCTCCCCAACTTGAATGAGCTAAAACTTTCAAAAGATTCAAAGCTTTTAAGCATTTCGCTTTAAGATATTTAAGAAGGGGAATAAAAGATAACTTTTGGTCAAATATGACCCCAAGAAATTTGGCTTCTTCAACAACAGGAATTTGTGATCCGTATAAAAACAGGGAAGGATGGTCGTGTTTCTTCCGTAGCTTACAAAAATGAACACACTGCGTTTTCGACTTGGAGAACTTGAAACCATTTTTATCAGTCCATTCTTCTATTCGTTTTAAATTTTGTTGTAACTTTCGTTCAATTGTTTTCATGTTTTTTTAGCGGTAACATATACAAAAATCATCAACATACAATGAACAGTCTGTTTTGTCGTCCAAACATTGTACAATATTATTTATTTTGATTTTAAATAGCGTAGTTGAGAGAATACTACCCTGTGGGACACACTGCTCTTGTGCATAGAGATCTGACAGGGTAGATCCCAAGTGGACTTGAAATACACGCTTACCTAAAAACGTTGAATAAAACTGGGAAGTTTTCCCCTTAAGCCGAGGTTATGGAGATCTCTCGATATTCCATAACGCCACGTGGTATCATATGCTTTCTCCAAGTCCAAAAAAGACAGCTACTACGTGTTCTTTGTTAATAAAAGCATCTCGTATAAATGTTTCTAGTCTTATTAAATTGTCGTTGGTACTACGTTCCGAACGAAAACCTGACTGGTATTCTGAAATGAGGTTGTTGGATTCTAAGTACCAGACTAATCTCTTGTTTATCATTCTCTCCAATGTTTTACACAAACAACTTGTCAAAGCTATCGGTCGATAATTCGTAGGTTCTGCATGATCTTTCCCTGGTTTTGGAATTGGTACAACTGTAGCAAAACGCCAGCTCTCAGGACAGACCCCAGTTTCCCAAATATTATTAAAGATATTTAACAGTGTTGAAAGAGAACTTTTTGGCAGATGCTAAAGCATCTGATAATGAATTTCATCGGGGCCGGTTGCTGTATCGTTTGATTTTTCAATGGCTTCCACTAGTTCGGATAAGTTTAAAGGTTTGTTGTATTCTTCGTGATTGTGGGATTTGAAGTTTAGATTTCTTTTCTCTTGGTCCTTTTGGAAATTTCTAAAAGTGTCAGAATAATTTCGCGGTGATGAATTGCTCAAAAATGTGCTACCAAGAGTATCTGAAATATCTTTTTTAGTTGAAGCTTTTGTGTTAAAACCAGTATTTAAATGTGTAAAACTAGGGGACTTTGTTTTTCCTGAAATTTTTCGTACCATATCCCAAACCTTTTTAATGGGGGTTTTGTAGTTCAATTTGGAGACATTTTCTCTCCATGACTTTCGTTGGAAGCTCGGATTGTTCGCCGAGCTTTAGCTCTAAAAGCTTTAACGTCGTTTAGCTTTTCTGAAGTGGGACTTTTGCAGAACTTATTTAGAGGATGTTTGCGCTTTTGTATAGCTTCTTTACAGTCATTATTAAACCAAGGCTTGCTTTTCTTGTATTTGTGGAGGTCTTTGGAATGCTTTGTTCTGATATATTAATTAGTGTATCCGTGAAATCAGAAACAATGTCAGATGATTTATTTAAGTGATCAACTGATCTCTTCTTCATATAAATTACGGAATAATTCCCAGTCGGCTTTATTCATTTTCCATTTCTGGTTACAGTCCTCATCTGGTTCGTTTACGCTCTCAATTATAACAGGGAAGTGATCACTTCCGCACTGATCATCATGAACAGACCAGTCATAGTCCAAGAAGAGAGATGGGTGACACAAAGAGAGATCTAAAGAAGACAAATGACCTGTCGCTGGGTGAAGGTAAGTATAAGATTTATCATTCATCAAGCAAAGATCGCTCTTTGCAATAAAATCTTCAACAAGTGCTCCTCTGTTATTGATATCTTTACAGCCCCATAGAATATTGTGACCATTGAAGTCGCCAACTAAAAGATATGGCGATGGAAGTTGACTAAGCAATGAGTCAAGATGTTCGGGCTTTAAAGAAAATGAGGGTGGAATATATAGAGAGCAAATTGTAGTTTCTTTATCCAGAGAAACCGATACTGCTACAGCTTGTAGGTCTATTTTTAATTTGATCTCTCTTTGTGGTAAACATGATTTAACAAGAATTGAACTGCCACCAGATGGTTTGTTACCATCAGAATAGATATTGTTGTATGTATTGAAACCCCTGACATCAATGTTGTCATCAGTTTTTAAAAACGTTTCTTGCAAACAAAAAACCGATGGGTTTAATAACGAAATAAGTAATAAGAGTTATCCTAGTATTTCTAAGTGCAATGCCAAGAGGTGCAGATGTTGTTCGCATTTAAGCACTGCGTCTACCGTTACTTCATCTGTAAACGGTAGACGCTTCTCTGTAGTTAACATGTCTGATTTGACATGGCAGTCTACAGATTTAATTTATCTAATTACTTGACGTGCTGCAAACTGTAATATGCAGTACGTCGGTCAAACTAACCGCATGCTTAAAACTAGATTGAACGAGCATTATCGTAGAATGAGTAAGCCTAAGAAAACTGACACTTTCTTGTACCGTCACTTTCGACGTACAGGTCATTCTGTAAATAACATTATTATACAACCAGTGGAAAAACTTTATTACGATGCAAATTCTACATCTAGATTCAAAATAATCAAAAGACATGAAGCTGAACTGAAATGGATTAAATTTTTACAGACCCCTTTTCCACTGGGATTTAATGACAACATTTATCATGAGGGTAATATTTCCAGAATGCCGGACTTTGATATTTTCACACTCCTGGAATGTCGAAAACGCAGAACTAGATCTCACGGCACCAGGAAAAATGGCAACTTTAAACGTAAATCACGTGCGTTTAAACGAAACAATACTAGACTGAAGTGACTGTCAATTATATTATTAAATCATGGACGCCACTCTATGCTTTCATTTCTAAGTTCATTACCCGTTTCTGTTTTACGTCTTCTGGACACCGAGGCGAATAAATTCTACGATAGTTCTCATCAGTTATATGATGCGGCTCTCTTAACTAGAGGCTATACTCAGCATACTCTCCGTCCTTACATTGATTCTGAAATTAATCATAAACGTCATTTCTTCAAAATATCCTTCATTAATAAGGGTATGGATTTTATAGATTTGCCCAGTATCTTCCGTGAGAGATCGGTGCTTTCTTCCATTCCTGCTTATTTTCAAAATACTGAAACACCTATAATTTGCTATAAATATAACAAACCTGTTAGATCTATCATTTTTAATTTCAATAAACTTGTTTCAGATCTTGATATTGATACTAAGACTCCTGATTCATGTGATTGTAAAAACTCAAAGTATTGCTATCCTGCTGCTGGTCATGTAATTACTGGCAATTTGAAAATTATTCCTGATTCTAGGATAAGGAATATAATTTCTAAAGGACCGAAATATCGGTTTCCTTCTAAAATTGATTTCAGTAAATGTAGAGATGAAATCGCTGCTTCCTTGAATGAATTCGGTAATCGATGGTGTAAGCGAGAGTATGTTGAGTGTAAAGCCCTAAAGGACTGGAAACTTAGCATTTTAAGACTAGTGAATAAACGCATTTCTTTCTATTCTCAAAATACTAACTTATTACCTCCTAAGCCCAAGACGTCTTTACGTCATCTTAAACTAGGTATTCAAGAATTTCATAAGAAGTTTGTTTTGGCCCCTGCAGACAAGGCCGCTAACAACGTCGTCGTTGTGTGACGGCTCCACTATGTTAACACGCTTAAGCAGGAGCTTGGTGGTACTAAGGCCTATGAACTTCAGCCTTTGGCTGAAGAGAGAGCTATAGTAGATAAACATGTTTGTCTTTCAGCCACCAAGTTTGCTGTGTGTGTTAACGAAGGCCAAGACAAGCTTCCTACGCTATACTGGTTACCAAAACTTCATAAAAAAACTTACAAAGCACGGTTTATTGCAAATTCTAGTTCTTGCACTACCACTGAACTTTCTAAATTATTAACTTCCTGTCTTACTGCTATTAAAACGCATGTAATTAAATATTGTGATAAAGTCTTTGAAAGATCAGGAAGAAATCTGTTTTGGTCTATAAAAAATTCGAACGAGGTTTTAAATAAATTGAAATCTAGACAGTTTCGTGCTTCTAGTCTGTCTACCTACGATTTTTCCACTCTTTACACTACACTTCCTCATAATCTTATAAAAGAAAAGCTTAATGATTTAATTGAATGGGCTTTTCACAGAGAAGATTCTCTCTATCTTGCATGTAATGTCAGAAATGCATTTTTCACTTCTAAAGAGCATAAGAATTATACACTTTGGTCATGTCAGAAAGTGTGTGATGCCCTCACCTTTCTACTTGACAATATTTATATTAGATTCGGTACTTAGTTATTTAGACAAATTGTGGGTATTCCGATGGGTACTAATTGCGCACCTCTTGTGGCTGATCTGTTCTTGTATTGTTATGAAAGAGACTTCATTTTGTCGCTTTCCATTGATAACCAATCTGAAATTATTGAAGCTTTTAGCTCTACTTCTAGATATTTAGATGATTTATTAAATATTGATAATACCTATTTTGATGGTTTGATCAGTCAGATTTACCCCCTAGAACTTCAGTTAAATAAAGCAAATTCTTCTGATACCGAGGCCCCGTTTTTGGATTTACATCTATCTATTGTAGATGGATTTGTTTCGTGCAAAATTTATGATAAACGCGATGACTTTGATTTTGAGATTGTAAATTTTCCTTTTTTGGATGGTGATGTTCCTCGTGCGCCATCCTATGGCGTTTATATTTCGCAATTAATTCGATTTGCTAGAGTGTGTAGTCATGTGGCTGACTTCAACACTCGTAATAAATTATTAACGGCTAAACTCCTTAATCAGGGTTATCGGTACCATAAACTACGCAAAGCCTTTTCAAAATTTTATAGACGCCATTCTGATTTAATTTCAAAATTCAATATTGGACTTAAATCTCTTCTGCAACAAGGTCTATCGGAACCCGAATTTTATGGTGACATAGTATATAAATTCAGAAAAATATATAACCGCAATGACTTCAGCACCCAATTTCGTAAAATCATTCTTCGATATAAAAAGATTGGGTACAACATGGATATTATACGACAGACTGCATGCATGGTAGTTAACCCAATCACGGTTGGCAACTTTGCTTCCCTCTTTAATTGCACGCCGGTGGGTCAGGCCTCAGATTCTATGACGGCTCCAACGTAAAGGCTTATTGAAAATTAAAGAGATAATGTTGGTTGGTGCCTGATGCTCTGTCTCTGGTCGGGCTCATCGGAGTCTAACTGTTGGTTTTCTTTTGCTCCAGCATTTCAGTGGTTTCTTGCTGTCGAGTCCTCACCGTTGTCTCGCCTCTGTGGTTCTTTGATTTCTGTGTTCGCGGAGGTGTTGCGCTGGTGAGTTAGGAGGCCTTCATGCGGACTGAACAAATTATTTGTCTAAATCGCGACGGAAGTAAGGGCGAGGATTGTGGCCACGTAAAATCGATTTAAGCCCCCCAGTGGAAATCTTCCACTGACCGTTCCAAGGCGGCTCTTCTGTGGCGATTTATTTATGTTGTTGTTTGATACTTACTGTGTGTATCACTTGTGTCTTTTAATTTTGGATGGCCATATTGCCATTTTGTGGGAAAGTAACTGTCCATATGGCCTTCCTTTGTTTAGGTTTCCATTATGGTCTGGTCGCTTAATGTTTGTATTTCTTTCCCTTTGGTGTCTTTTATGGATGGAGTAAGTTAATTGTATCAATTCCTGATCTTTGTTTTACTTCTACTTTTCATTATAATTTGATTTAAGACCTCGACAATTCCATTGTATTATTTTGTGTTTTAAATCCATTTTACGAAGAGATTAAGACTAGAAACTATTATGGAGCTGCAATTGGTGATATAGATCTGCTACCACCAGCTCCTGGTGTTGCTGACCTCGATCTGTTATTGCCACTTGGTGATGATGGAGTTTAAGCGAACTCCATATCACTGTCACTCAAAGATCCGAATCTGTTCTGGAATTTTATATTGTCTCTTTCCATTTTACGTTGTCTGTCTGTTTGTTTAAGAGACATTTGCTTTTTCGGATCTTCCGATCCCTTAGTAGTTCGACCGGAGTCAAGTTCTCTTTTACATGCGGCGCTGGCCTCGGTACGGTCGCTGTCGACCGATCCGAAGCAACCTGGATTGCGCCATTTGATAACTTGATTGAACTTTGTGGCGCTGGAGTAGATTTACTCCATGCACCAGATTTTTTCAGTTCAGCTATGTATGAATCAACAGTCTGTGTTGCGGAGCTGGACACTTTTACACCAGCACCCTTTGTGATGCTGGCGTAACTGGTGGTTGGTGTTGCGTTTCGATCCTCAACAATTTTCCGCGCTTCTGGGAAGCTTATCGCTCTTTTGGAATTTTACAGTGAGTATTACTTTTTTCCATGCCGGACAATCTCGAGAGAAAACAGCATGTTTGCCACCACAATTGATAAATTTGGACTAATTCTTACAGTTTTGATTATTATCAACATGTTTGTCTTTACCACAGTTTGGACAAAGTTGTTTCTTCTGACATCTGCTTTCGTGGTGGCCAAAAACCTGACATGAGTAACATCTGAGAGGGTTTGGTAAATATACCTCTACGTTAACCGAAAGATATGCTACTTTGATTTTCTTGGGCAGAACTGGTGTTTTAAAGGTCAACACGTAAGTACCTGTTGGCTTCAATACACCATCTCTACGAACTTGGATGTTGCGTACTGCAATGACGCCCTCAGATCTCAAGTTGTCAATTATCTCTGCATCGGTGCAAGGACGTAGCTCTGGGCTGCGGATGACACCTTTACACGAATTGAGTGTATTGTGCAGAGACACCTTGACCTTGAGATCAAAGAGTTTTGTGGTACCAAGCAGGCGTTTAACCTGCTGTTCTCGCTCTACTTCCAAAAGGAGATTACCTGACTTAAGCTTTTTGGTGCTTTTTGGGTGTCCGGCAATGGACATAATACTCTTTTCAATGACAAAAGGCGATAAACTTGACACAGTGCGAGTTTCTTCGACTGATGTCATAACCAAGAAGCGTGGAAAATTTAAGATCTTTGGTGCTTCAGACTGCTGACTAGACTGTTGACTAGATTGGTGACTGGGATCATCCGTTTCGGATGAGTCCTCGTCTTTTTTACGTTTAGATGCGTGAGTGCGTTTTTTTTCCATTAGGCATAAGGAAAAAATTCTAGTTTCGTCCCAAGTGCTCTCCGCCCTCCGTGGAGCCCTACAAGGGAACACCATAATGGAGTGGTTATCCAACTCGCAGGTGTGAGAGATACACGTGAGATATACTCGTATAAACAAAATGCCTACACCGCCTTCTAGAGATATAAAGACAGAAAAGGGTAAGGTAAATTGGCATATGGTTGGTATCAGGAAATATACAAAAAGAGTTGAAGAGAAAGCAAAGCGACCAGCCGATTGACCGTGCCGGACCGCACGGCCACCCGTCTACACCGAAAAGCCAGGCCAAAGAGGCGTGTTGGGTACCTGAAGCACCGCCACCTCAGGTATTCCTCAACCTCCAGGATCCCTTCTTCCGGCTTACAGGACGCCACCCACGGCAAACGGGTGGTACTTCCTTTAGCTCTTCCCAGTGGGCACAGAGACCACAGTGGCAATGTACCCAGTGGGAATTGAGCCCCCAGGGCCACGGCAAGGCAGGAAGTCTAATACCTGGGGGTCGTTTTCTGTTAAGTCTCACTCAAGAAGCTAGACAAAGGCCAAGGTAATGATCAGGAATGCATTACACCTTCCATTTTTGACACCAAAGGAAAGGAATGGAAACACAATTATTAAAGAAATTTAGCGTAATTAAGACATCACAAGCGGAAAACCAAAAGAAAAGTTTCATTACCACATAATTGTCAAGCGACTATCCAAAATAAGTTGATATTGCAGTACGTACGTGCGAAGACAAACCGTTAAAGTAACACACCACATCAGAAACACCGCCTTGGAAGGGCTTTTTGGTAGTTAACCCAATAACGGTTGATAGCTTCGCTTTTTAATTGCATACTAGCGGGTTGGGGCTTCGGCCTCAAGACTTAATATTTAAGTAAGTGTCGATTGGTGACTGATGACGTGTCTCTGGTCGGGCCCACATGTTGTTGGTTTTGTTTAGTTTTCTATTGGTACCATAATCTTTGACCTCGTGACCTTGACCTTGACATTTGACCTACTTTTTTAAAAACTTAAACATATTCCATAACTTTTGATTGCTAAGTGACAGGGCTTTCATATTTCACAGGTGCATTCTTTTTCATAATACTTTTCCAGTGGTACCATATTTTTTTACCTCGTGACCTTGACGTTTGACCTACTTTTTAAAAACTTTAACATTGGCCATAACTTTCAATCGGTAAGTAATAGGGCTTTCATATTTCACATGTGCATACTATGTCACAAGACCTTTTTCAACAATCCCATAATTGTGGACCTTATGACCTTGACCTACTTTTTAAGACTTGAACATTGGTCATACCTTTCGATTGATTAGTGATACTGCTTTCATATTTAACATGCGCCGTCCGTGGGCATCAGTGTTTCACACACACACACACACAGACACACACACACACACACACACACACACACACACACACACACACACACACACATCTTTTTTATGCTACGGTTTGTCTTTGTGTCACTTATATTATTTTATTTTGGATAGCCTATTGGTCATTTTGTTGGAAAGTAACTGTCCTTTTCTGCTTTCCACTATTGATGTTTCCATTAGGGTCTGTTGTTTCATGTTTGTATTTTTTACATTTTGGTATCTCTGATGGGAGCTATGGGTTAATAGTATCGATTCCTGATCATTGCCTCCACTTCTATTTTACTGGTGAACTGTATCCTATGATTGTGGCATCTTCGTTTGTATTCATTACATAAACCTGCCTATACAAATGTATAGAAATTTTTCCACTAAAGAAAGCGAAAATTTTCAAATAAGATATCTCGTATATCCTTTGAGCAGAAATATGAAAAATGATGCATGCCCCTATTTTACTATATAAAAGTGGGGTTTTTATGAGGTCAAATTATATAGGTGTGTTTTCGTGATGAAACTATTTGCGAGAAATACAAAACGTATTGTGAATCCATGGATGGAAATATCCTGACACCCATTAACCTGGAAATCTAGTTGCTACATTTTCAGGCAAGGTGTTTAGGGTATTTGGTTATTGACTGAGTTCGAGATCTCACCAGCTTGGCTATAGTTGCTTGGAACCAGTCAACCACAGTAACCCTAATAGGCTGGTCAGTCTCTGGTTGACCATACTTATCATTCAGCCACCAAGTTTGATGTCTGTGTTACAGAAGGTCATTCATTACAAGCTTCCTACGATATATTGGTTACCCAAACTTAATAAAAAAGAATATACAATACAAATCACGGTTTATTGCAAATTAAAGATTTTGTACCACCACTGAACTCTCCAAATTGATAACTTCATGTTCTACTGCCATCAAAAAACATGTGCTAACATATTCTGACAAAGTCTTCGAAAGATCAGGTAAAATCTGTTTCGGTCTATAAAAAATTCTAATGAAGTTTTAAATAAATTGAAGTCCGAACGTTTTCGTGCTTCATGTCTGTCTACTTATGATTTTTCCATCCTTTACACTACACGTCCTCGTAATCTTATAAAAGAAAAACTTAATGATTTAATTGAATGGACATTTCATAGGGAAGACTCCATATATCTTGCATGTAATGTAAGAAATGCCTTTTTCACTTCTGAAGAGCATAAAAATTATACTTTATGGTCATGTCAGAAAGTGTGTAAAGCTCTCACCTTTCTACTTGACAATATTTACATAAGGTTTGGTACTAAGTTATTTAGACACGTTGTGGGTATTCCGATGGGTACTAATTGCGCACCCCTTGTGGCTGATCTGTTTTTGTTCTGTTATGAGAGAGACTTCATGATATCCCTTTCTGCTGAAATTTCTTTTAGATATTTGGATGATTTATTAATAAGTTCTGAGGTTAGATCCTTTGGAAGCAAGGAATACACCAAATAATACCTAATGATAATACCTATTTTGATGGTTTGGTCAGTTCCCCCAACCCTCCTCAGAACTTCAGTTTAATAAAGCAAATTCTTCTGATACCGAGGCCCTGTTTTGGATTTACATCTATCTATTGTAGATGGGTTTGTTTTCTGCAAAATTTATGATAAAAGCGATGAATTTTATTTTTAGATTGTAAATTTTCCTTTTTATGTCTATTTGTTTGTTTGTTTGTTTGTTGGTTTTTACGTGGACAACTTCACCTTGGTCATAACTTTTGAACCATTTGAGGTAGAACATTCATATTTGGCATGCAGGTTCCTCGTGACAAGAGCTTCAAATTCATGCAAAACAATTGACCTGTGTCCTTGACCTTTGAACTACTTAAAAGAAAAATATAACATTGGTCATAACTTTTGAACCGCTTGAGATACAGCCTTCATATCTGGCTTGTATGTTCCTTGTGACAAACGCTTTACATTCATGCAAAATCGTTTGACCTGTAACCTTGACCTATGACCTACTTTAAAGAAGAAAATAGTAAAGTTCATAACTTTTGAACCATTTAAAACACAGCATTCATATTTGGCATGTCAGTTCCTTCTGTCAAGGGCTTCCCAACTGTGACCATGACCTTGAACTGTGGACAACCTTGAAAAAAATGGCCATGCCCGGGGACATTTTCGTATTTCACAAACACATTTTGTTTGGATGGTGATGTTCCTCGTGCGCCATCCGATGGCGTTAACGTTTCGCAATTAATTCCATTAGCTAGAGTGTGTAGTCATGTAACTGACTTTAACGCTCGTAATAAATTGTTAACTTCTTAATCTGGGTTATCGGTATCTTAAACTACGAAAAGCCTTTTCTAAATTTTATAGACGTCATTCTGATTTAATTTCAAAATTCAATATTTGACTTAAATCGCTTCTGCAACAATGTTTATCGGAACCCGAATTTTATGGTGACTTAGTATATAAATTCAGAATAATATATAACCGCAATGACTTCAGCACCAAATTTCGTAAAATCCTTCATCGATATAAAAAGATTGTGTACAACTTAAATGTTATACGACAGACTGCATGCATGGTAGTTAACCCAATCACTGATGACAACTTTGCTTTCCTCTTTAATTGCACGCCGATGGTCAGGCCTCGCATTCTATGACGGTTCCAGCGTAAAGGCGTACTGATAATTAGAGAGATCTAATTCAATGTAATGTTGGTTGGTGCCTGATGCTCTGTCTCTGGTTTTTCCCATCGGAGTCTAACTGTTGGTTTTCTTTTGCTCCGGCGCCCCGCCCATCGGGGCTTGATTAAATATATGGGCTGCATGATGTTTCCATGCAGAGCTGAAACCGACCCGCACACGAGTACTGGTAAACCGCTTAGAGGATCTAAGCCTGCCCAGGCAAAGAGGTGCGAGTCGGACCGTCCATGCTTATAACCCCCTATTGGTTTCATTAGGCGGCATGGCTTGAGGTGTCATTTCATCTCAATGTCGGGTAAAAGTCCCAAAAAATTTGAAGCAGTGTCTCCAAAATGGCCTTACCAGTGTTGACGGGGACGTTAAACCTCAAATCAAACAAACAAAATTTTTGCTCCGGCATTTCAGTGTTGTTTTTTTTTTGCTGTAGAGTCCTCACCGTTGTTTCATCTCTGTGGTTGATTGATTTTTGTGTTCCCGGAGATGTTGCACTGATGAGTTAGGAGGCCTTCGTGCGGACTGATCAAATTATTTGTCTAAATCGCGACGGAAGTAAGTGCGAGGATTGTGGCCACGTAAAATCGATTTAAGCACCCACGTGGAATTCGTTTCACAAACCGTTCCAAGGCAGTTCTTCTGACGCGTTTTTTTTTTTTTTTTTGCTATGGTTTGTCTTTGAGTGTTTGTATTGCTTATATTATTTTGTTTTGGATAGCCAATTGGCCATTTTATGGGAAAGTAAGTGTCCTTTTGGCTTTCCGTTATTGATGTTTCCATAAGGGTTTGTTGTTTCATGTTTGTGTTTCTTTCCCGTTGGTGTCTCTGATGGGAGCTGTGGGTTAATTGTATCGATTCCTGATCATTGCCTTCACTTCTGTTTAGAACGGTCAGCAACATATGCCACTGGGGGCTTTAAGATCGTTTACCGACCGAGGTTAGGGTGTTGATCCCAACAATGAACATTAAATATTCGGTTTGCATAATTATTTTCTAACTCAATCAATGCATCACCACAGAAACATAAATTCAATCACTGAGCCGAAGCAAAAATGAGAGCTGCTGTCCGACGCCCTTTCACTGTTGGCCATAGCTAAAATCATTAGTTAATCCATGATGGGCCCAGCGAAAAGCATAGCATCTGGCCTCAGCCCTCTTTTAAGATTTGTACTAAGTTATTTAAGCAAATAAGGGTTGTTCACATGGATACTAACTGTTATTGTTTTGTCATGAAAGAAACCTCTTTATGTGCATTTCCTTTGAAAACCAATCTGAAATCAGTTTTAAGCTCGACGACCAGATATTTTGATGATTTATTAAATATAAACAGTAGAAACTTCGATGGTTTGATCACAAATTTATCATCCAGAACTTCAATAAATAAAGCAAATTCTTCTGATATCGAATCTCCGTTTTTGGATTTACATTTGTCTATTTTAAATGGGTTGTTTCCTTGCAAATTGTATATTAAAACACGATAAGTTTGATTTTGAGATTGTAAATTTGCTTTCTATCGATGGTGATGTTCCTTGTTCGACATCCTATGTGTTTGTGTTTCGCAAATAATTTGATTTGCCAGCGTGTCTAGTCATGTAACTGACTTCAACACGTGTAATAAATTGTTAACTGCTGAACTTCCTATTCAGGGTTATCGGTATCATAAACTACGCAAATAAAAATCAAAAATGAGTTCCTTTAAGAGCAATGAAAATATTCATAAGAAAGAAGATGGGTCATACTACGTAGTTTCGGCTAATAAAGCCTCATCAGTGACCCTGTAATGAATAAGCCTTTTCAATTGTTTTAAGGTGTCATTCCGATTTAGTTTCAAATGTCAATGTTAGATTCCGCATAGATCTCTTTTGCAAGAAAGCCTATCATACTCTAATTTTATGGTGACTTAGTATTAATTCAGAAAAAAAATTCTTGTAATGATTTCAGTACCCAATTTCGTAAAATCATTGTTCGTTATTAAATGATTGAGTACAACATAAGTGTTATACGACAGACTGCTTGCATGGTAGGTACCTAGTCAAGTGTGATAATTTTGCTTGACTTTCAATTGCACGCTGGCGGGTCGGGCCTCAGATTCTATGACGGTCCTGGCTTTGAGGCTTACTAAATTTTCGTTTTAGGTAATGCTGTTTTGGTAACTGATTCCCTGTCTCTGGTCGGGCTCACTGGCGTCTAACTGTTGGTGTTCTTTTGTTCCAGCATTTCAGTTATCTCATGCTGTCGAGTAGCTCATCGTTGTTTAATCTCTGTAGTCGTTTGATTTGTATGTTGTCGGAGATGTAGCGCTTTGGACTGAACAAATCACATGTATTTGTCTTAACAACTAAAGCACGACAGAACCAGTGGGGGGATAATGTTCACCTAAAATCGATTTAAGCACCCCTCCACTCCCACCTCCCCAGTGAAATACTATATACTGACAGTTCCAAAACGGTTCTTCTGCCACGGTTTGTCATTGCATTGCTTATATCTTTGTTTATTTGAGATAACTCTTTGACCATTTTGTAGGCAATTAACTGTCCTTTTGGCTTTCCGCTTGTGATTTTCATCAAGGTTTTGTTATTTCGTGTTCGTGTTTCTTGCCCTTGTGTGTCACTGACGGTAGATGCTGGGGTGTGTATCGATTCCTAATCATTGCTTTGACTTCCATTGTATAAACACTATCTTTCTATGAGAGTTTATGTTAAAGTGGTTATCTTAATAATAATAATAATACATAATAATAATAATAAAGGCGAGGGAGCAGTTACTGTGTTTGGGCGATTCGGTTGTGTTTGCATTTATATGCTAACTGTAGGGTTAGGACAAATGGTTTCCAGGGTCGCCTTTAGTCCTGGCCTCTCCTAGCAGGTCAATGTTGTCACAACCGCGTACCCCAACACAGTATTTAGCTCAAACATACCGTGCTTCAATTGTGATTTGAAATGAAATACATACATACATACATACATACATACATACATACATACATACATACATACATACATACATACATACATACATATATACATACATACATTCATACATACATACATACATACATACATACATACATACATACATACATACATACATACATACATACGCACTGAGTGACGGAGACCGAATATAATGTACATAAATTACACGGTATGTAAAAAAAGATGGGGTCGGATAGGGGAGGAGGCGCCGACCAAAAAAAAGTGGTTATCTTAAAAACTAATAAACACGACGGTCGTGTCAAGCGAAAAGTAGTCGCCGAGCTTTGTTGCCAGCGAAGACATCCACTTTATGTGCGACCGCTGACTAAAACCTTCTTCGTCCAACCTTTGAAATATGTATTTTAATTAAATAGGTGCATGTAAGCAGGCTGATGTTTGTCTTCCATTCCGAAAACACGCCTATACAAATACATTGTAAACTTGACCGCCGAAAATTGAAAATTTTGAGATGAAAAAATGTGACATTTGTCTGATTTCTACTCAAATTATAGATTGTGAGTCCTCGTTAGAACCGCCTCATTGATTGTACCCATAATCAATATTTTAGAGCAGAAATAAAAAAAAATAAAGTAAGCCCCTCTATCTCCCAGGTTTACTATATAAAAATGGGGTTCAAGGGGGGGGGGGTAAACATATATAGGCGTGTTTGCGTGATGGCTGAGCAATGCTTAAGACACCATTTTTCTTTGCGGAATCAAATTGAAAGATGAAAGAATAAATTTTGACACACTTAATATCCCGAAATAATAAAACTTGCCTCAATGTGTCATTTTAAGTATTTTATTCGCCTACGGTAAAATAAATCTGACATTCCCTCACTTTTGGGCAAATAATTATAGTTGTTATAGCATACCATGCAGTGGCCACTGTTAACTAGTTTTTGGCTTGCATACCGGAACAGCTGGGGTAAGACAACAGTGGGATAGCCTCGTGCAAGTGTTATGTATCACGTCTTGTTGCATGGAACTGTATCCCAATTTAAATAACTAAAGTGCCCATCGCTTGTCTATATATGAAATCCCCTCTATGTTACATTCAGCGGGTATCATGTGCAATGATGTTTAACCCTTTTTCCCAGGCCTGACTTTCGAAAGGAGATTTTAGCACCTTTGATTTCGGACACAGCTTTTGTTGAGAATAGGATTTCAGGCAAAATCATCAGACAAACCTTTATGCTATGACTGAGACCACAACTATTGTAACTTATGTATGGATTCCTCTTGAGAAAAAGGTGACACATATATGAGCCCCGCCAAGCGAATTTGTGCCTTCGAGCATTCCGTCATGACAAATTTTAACTGCGCATGCCCAGCCATTCAGAGGGGCCAGGGATATGGCTTTCTCTCTGAAGGTTCCTCTTGATTCACTGCTTGTATGAGCGAGCAGCGAAGGTTCTGGCGAGACTGCGCGGATGCGCAGGCTCGCCTGAACCTTCGCTGCTCGCATAACCGATAAGTACCAAAATCGCTTGACGGGGCCCATATATTTTTATCATCATGATTATGCCCCAATCCTGAATGATGACACTCTGTAAAAATACGAATAAAACCTTGACATCAAAATATCTCAAGAAGTATTAAAGCTAGAGTCTTGATACTTAGAAAATGTATTGGTCGTCAGATGTAGATGACCCGATTAACATTTGATTAAATTTTGAAAACAAAATACACGAGTTATTGCCCTTAATAAATTTCGACAGTTTACCTTGTCAGCAAAATATCTCAAAAACTACTTGAGCTAGACCCTTGAAACATGCTGCATAGATTTGACGTGATTAGTAGATGACCTGAAATATCTTTGAATAAATTTTGAAAAATACTTCATGGGTTACGGCCCATGAATTTGGTCATTTTTGCATTGTCAGCATCATGTTTGAAAAAAGTTCAAGTCAGCCCTTTTCTATATGGTATTAGATTGCCAGTGTTGAATAAATGCCCTAATTAACTTTTGAATACATTTTGAAAAAAATAACTTCGTGAGTTATGGTCCTTTGTATATTTGAGTAGTTGTACGTTGTGGGCAAAATATCTCAAAACCATTGGAGCTAGGGCCTTGATAACTTGCGATTAGATTAGTAGTGTTGAGTAGATGACCTGGGCAACTTTTGAATAAATTCTGAAAATAGTTCACGAGACATGGCCCTTTATAAAGCAGATCCCTTTTAACTTGTCAGCGAAATATGTCAAAAACCATTGTAGCTAGTGTTTTAGTATGTAGTGAATAGATTGCTAATTGTACGTGTGTGAACTGAGTAACTTTTGAACAAACAGAAAACAATAATAACTTTGAACAAATAAAAAAAACAATAGTCCATGAGTTATATTTCTTTGTAAGTTTTTACCTTTTCAGCAAAATATCTCAAAACCATTGCTGCTACCTGAATTTTGAAGTGAAGATTGATAGTTATAAGTAAATGACCAGATGGACGTTTACAAAAATTCTAAAGGGCATTTTACCTTGTGAGCAAAATATGTTAAAAACCGTTGCAGCTAGAGCCTTGATTTTATTGATTAGATATCTAGTGACAGGCAGATTACCTGATTATAATTTGAATGATTTTTTGTAACTACTTAAGAGTTTATTTATTTATTATTGATTTCTTGACAACATATATACATACAAAGTACAAATGTACATACATATGCATCAAAGGATTGGATTTAGGCTTAGCCTATACGTATCCTCTCCTACGTGATAGTTACGCATGTCATTGCCGTTTTTTTTATATAATTGGCAAATGAGCGTGAGAGAAATTTAGGCGTGTTTTGGCCGACTGTAATATGGTTACGAGATATAGATAAGGGAGATAAATCAGTGGAAACCTCATGCAATTATTAATAATTTTAATGAATACACTCATTCTGTTATTCATAGCAGCCCTACTTATTGGTTTGTTTGATCTGAGGTTTAACGTCCCCGTCAACACTGTATAGGTTAAGAGTTAACACCCTTTGTACATTTTGGCATTCTTACCTTGACAGCATAATATCTAAAAAAAGGTTAGAGCTAGAGCCTTGCTGTTTTTGATTAGATTGCTAGTGATGAGTAGGTAACCTGATTAACTTTTGGATAAAGTTTGACAAAAAACATATCATGAGTTACGGTCCTTTGTACATTTGAGCAGTTTTATGTTATCAACAAAACATCTCAACTTGAGGCCCATGGGCCACAGTGCTCACCAGAACTCAGGCGGGCACTGCCAACTGGCAGCCATGTATGGTTTCAGGTTTTAATTTATTGATTATAAAGTCTCCCAAACAAAGCCCCATTTCCAAATGAGCACCAATGTGGACTCTGTATCTGACATAATAGGCCTTTTATGAGGAGGAGGGATGGGACATGGACCAAATAAGAGTTAACACCCTTTGTACATTTTGGCATTCTTACCTTGACAGCATAATATCTAAAAAAAGGTTAGAGCTAGAGCCTTGCTGTTTTTGATTAGATTGCTAGTGATGAGTAGGTAACCTGATTAACTTTTGGATAAAGTTTGACAAAAAACATATCATGAGTTACGGTCCTTTGTACATTTGAGCAGTTTTATGTTATCAACAAAACATCTCAACTTGAGGCCCATGGGCCACAGTGCTCACCAGAACTCAGGCGGGCACTGCCAACTGGCAGCCATGTATGGTTTCAGGTTTTAATTTATTGATTATAAAGTCTCCCAAACAAAGCCCCATTTCCAAATGAGCACCAATGTGGACTCTGTATCTGACATAATAGGCCTTTTATGAGGAGGAGGGATGGGACATGGACCAAATAGAGCCCAGGTTGGTATCACTGAATCCATCTTATCATAAGGAACAAGAATATATATGGTTTAGGGGTGGGGATGTGTACAGTTCCTGAGATATAAGGCCCTTTAAGCTGTGGAGTGGAGCATGACCCTGGCAGACCCCAGGAAAGCCAAGATTGTTGTCGCTGAATGTGTCTTATCATAAGGACCAAGAAAATATATTGTTTAGGGGTGGGATTCTGAACAGTATCCAAGATATGAGGCCCTCTTATGTAATGAGGAGATGAATGGCCCCTGTGGGCTGCCAAGTTGGCGTGACTGAAGGTGACAGTCGAATCATAAGGAACAAGAATAAATATGATTATGAGGTGGGGATCTTTATGGTGTCTGTGATATATGGCTTTTTTAAGTGGAGGGGTGGGCCATGGCATCAGCATGTTGCCCTAGCACATAGGAACCCAGGATGATGTGAGTGAATGAGTCTTATTATAGGGAACACAAATATACATGTTTTAGGGGTTGGGATCTGAACAGTTTCTGAGATATATGGCATTTTATGAAGTGGAAAGGTGGGGCATTGCCCCAGCACACCCCCAGAGACCCCTAGGTTGGTATCACTGAATGTGTCTTATCATAAGTAACAAGAATCATATGGTTAGGGGTGGGGGATCTGAATGGTTTTTGAGATATTGGGCTTTTACGAAGTGGAGGGGGTTGGGCATGGCCCGGGCACATCCCAGGGCACCCCAAGATTGGTGTCAATGAATGCGTCTTATCATAAGAAACAAGAATATATATTGTTTTGGGGTGGGAATCTGAATGGTTTCCGAGATATATCGCATTTTATGAAGTAGGGGGGGGGGGGTGGGGGGGGGGGGCATAGCCCCCGTGTGGCCTGTGAGACCCTTAGGTTGGTATCACTGAATGCGTCTTATCATAAGGTACAAAAATGTATATGGTTTAGGGATGGGGATCTGAATATATGGCATTTTATGAAGTGGAAGGGTTGGGCATTTCCCATTTCTGTATTCCGGATTCTTGATACCGAGGCGAATAAATTCCACGATAGTTCTAAACAGTTATACGACGCTGCTCTTTTAACTAGAGGTTATACTCAGCATGCTCTACGTCCTTTCATCGATTCTGAAATTAATCACAAACGTAATTACATCAAACTATCCTTTATTTATAGGGGTTTCGATTTTATAGATTTACCTAGTATCTTCCGGGACAGTTCGGTTATTTCATCCATTCCTGCTTATTTTCAAAATACTGAAACACCCATAATTTGCTATAAATACAATAAACCTGTTAGATCTATCATTTTTAATTTCAATAAACTTGTTTCTTATCTCGAGCAAATTCAAGCTCATGTACCACCACTGAACACTCCAAATTATTAACTTCATGTTTTACTGCCATCAAAAAAACATGTGACAAAATATTGCGGCAAAGTCTTCGAAGGATCAGCTAGTAATCTTTTTTGGTCTATAAAAAATATAATGAAGTTTTAAATAAATTCAAATCCAGGCGTTTTCGTGCGTCAAGTCTGTCTACTTATGATTTTTCAACCCTTTACACTACACTTCCTCATAATCTTACAAAAGAAAAACTTAATGATTTAATTTAATGGGCATTTCATAGGGAAGACTCCCTCTATCTTGCATGTAATGTAAGAAATGTTTTTTTTTTTCACTCCTGAAGAGCATATAAATTATACTTTATGGCCATGTCAGAAACTGTGTGAAGCTCTCACCTTTCTACTTGACAATATTTACATAAGATTTGGTACTTAGTTATTTAGACAAGTTGTGGGTATTCCGATTGGTACTAATTGCGCACCACCTGTGGCTTTATTTTGCTATGAGAGGGACTTCATGACGTCCCTTTCTGCTGAAAACCAGTCTGAAATCATTGAAGCTTTTAGAACCACTTCTAGATATTTGGATGATTTGTTAAATATTGATAATACCTATTTCGATAGATTGATCAGTCAAATTTACTCCCACCCCCAGAACTTCAGTTAAATAAAGCAAATTCTTCTGATACCGAGGCCCCGTTTTCGGACTTACATCCATCTATTTCAGGTGGGTTTGTTTCTTGCAAAAAATTTATGATACACGCGATGATTTTGAGATTGTAAATTTTCCTTTTTGATGGTGATGTTCCTCGTGCGCCAGTTTATGGCGTTTATATTTCGCAATTAATTCCATTTGCCAGAGTGTGTAGTCATGTAACTGACTTCAACACTCGTAAAAGATTGTTAACGGCTAAACCTCTTAACTAGGGTTATCGGTACCATAAACTACGCAAAGCCTTTTCAAAATTTTATAGACGTCATTCTGATTTAATTTAAAAATTCAATATTGGGACTTAAATCTCTTCTGCAACAAGGTCAATCGGAGCCCGAATTTTATGGTGACCTAGTGTATAAATTCAGAAAAATATATAACCGCAATGGCTTCAGCACCCAATTTTGTAAAATCATTGTTCGATATAAAAAAATTGGGTACAACATAAATGTTATACGACAGACAGCATGCATGGTAGTTAACCCAATCACGGTTGACAACTTTGCTTCCCTCTAATAGTTGCACGCGCGTGAGTCAGACCACAGATTGTATGACGGTTCCTGCGCTGAGAATTAGGCTTACTGAGAATTAGAGCGATCTAATTCAATGTAACATTGATTGGTGCCTGATACTCTGTCTCTGGTTGGGCCCATCGGAGTCTAACTGTTGGTGTTCTTTTGCTCCAGCATTTCAGTGGTTTCTTGCTGTCGAGTCCTCATCGTTGTTGCATCTCTATGGTTGTCTGATTTTGTGTGTTCACGGAGATGTTGCACTGATTAGTTAGGAGGCCTTCGTGCGGGCTGAAGTAAGGGCGAGGATTGTGGCCACATTAAATCGATTGAAGCCCCCAAGTGGAATTCGTTTCCGCTGACCGTTGCAAGGCGGTTCTTCTGTCGCGGTTTATTTTTGTTATGGTTCGTCTTTGGGTGTTTGTGTCGCTTATATTATTTTATTTTGGATAGCCTATTGGCCATTTTTTGGGAAAGTAACTGTTCTTTGGCTTCCCGCTGTTGAGGTTTCCATTGGGGTCTTTGGTTTGATCTTTGTGTTTCTTTCCCTTTGATTTCTCTGATGGGACCTGTAGGTTAATCGTATCGATTCCTGATCATTGCCTCCACTTCTATTTTTATATTGAGAAAACTTGGGTTGACAGTGCAATACATTGTTTTTCTTATTACTGATCCAATTTATAGGTTGCGGGTATACGTTAGAACCGTCTGATTTAGGCAGTTCTAATGGGTACCCTCAGTCTATGTTTGGGCTAAAAAGAAGAAACATATCACAAAAGCTCATCATAAAATATCCCTTTATGAGATAAGAAGAATGCACTGCGTTACCGCAATAGGAATGCTCTTGCCTCTGTATATCGAAAATTGCGTTTAAAGAGGACTAAATTTTTCCATATCATTACAATAACACATCCCTGTGACACACAGTTGGGCATCAGAGTGGCCTGCGTAGGTAGATTTAAAAACAAAATTCTCGTGGGACTACTTGCAATTTTTAGGCTTCCAATCGACTAGCCAATTTGACAGCTAATTCCTCAACTGTCGTTTACTTTCGAGCTTTGACAATGATTAATACGAAAAGTATAAATATGATTTTATTCCAGTAAATGTCTAAAACCCCGGATTTTTACAATCAGTGTACGCACATCAGGGGTTTGAAAATGGGGTTTGAAAATGGCAATTTTTCAACCCTACCAGTACGATCAGGAAAACTAAAAATACACAAATTTCATGTTCCTCGCGATTATTCTCACTTGTATCATCACCTCTGGCATAGATTCATCTATCCAGATGAAATTTTGTGCCACAATCGGTGAATGACCATTTTTTGAGCCATTTTTTTCTGACCACTTCCGGCCTGAGTCACCATGAAAATGTGTAGAAGACCGTTTCCATCTTTCCAAAATGGGCCCCAAAATGTCAGTTTCAGTTAAATTTGTGAAGAACAACTTACAAAATTCCTCTCATAATTCTTCAGCATGTTGATTTCAAGTCTTGTGATATAATACTATAACTCCTTAAACAGAAGTAAGCCACTCACAGTTTGTTTACAATTTACATTACTGGTGACACGTCAAATCATCAACAATATGTCACTGCACTGAATGTGAATGTGTAAACTTTCAGTTTGTTGTGACGAAATCATTGACGTCAAGGAAAAAGCATCTTCGCGAGCCAAGGATACGAAGTCCACTACGTTCCTTAACGTAGTGGACTTAGTACCTTTGGCTCGCGAAGATGAAGGGTACGCACCCAATTTCGTAAAATCATTCTTCGATATAAAAAAGATTGGGTAAAACATGGATATTATACGACAGACTGCATGCATGGTAGTTAACCCAATCACGGTTGGCAACTTTGCTTCCCTCTTTAATTGCACGCCGGTTGGTCAGGCCTCAGATTCTACGACGGCTCCAACGTAAAGGCTTATTGAAAATTAGAGAGATAATGTTGGTTGGTGCCTGATGCTCTGTCTCTGGTCGGGCTCATCGGAGTCTGTTGGTTTTCTTTTGCTCCAGCATTTCAGTGGTTTCTTGCTGTCGAGTCCTCACCGTTGTCTCACCTCTGTGGTTCTTTGATTTTTGTGTTCACGGAGATGTTGCACTGATGAGCTAGGAGGCCTTCATGCGGACTGAACAAATTATTTGTCTAAATCGCGACGGAAGTAAGGGCGAGGATTGTGGCCACGTCAAATCGATTTAAGCCCCCCAGTGGAAATCTTCCACTGACCGTTCCAAGGCGGCTCTTCTGTGGCGATTTATTTATGTTGTTGTTTGTTACTTACTGTGTGTATCACTTGTGTCTTTTGGTTTTGGATGGCCATATGGCCATTTTGTGGGAAAGTAACTGTCCTTATGGCCTTCCTTTGTTTAGGTTTCCATTATGGTCTGGTCGCTTAATGTTTGTATTTCTTTCCCTTTGGTGTCTTTTATGGGTGGAGTAAGTTAATTGTATCAATTCCTGATCTTTGTTTTACTTCAACTTAGTACCTTTGGCTTGCGAAGATGAGGAAAAAAATGACGAATTGAATCAAAGGTCGCAAACTACTGATTTTTTTTCAACTGAAAATTGCTCTCTCTCTCTCTCTCTCTCTCTCTCTCTCTCTCTCTCTGATCGATGGATTGAATTAATGTCTGGATACCTCTGTTTTTATTCTTGTTAAAAAAAACAGCATTCTCTCTCTCTCTCTCTCTCACTCTCTCCGTTGGATTCAAAGTCTGCATATTACCGTTTCTTTTTTGATTGAGAACAGGCAGTCTAGCCTCTCCCTCTCACTCTGTCTCTGACCGATTGACTGGATCAAAGTCTGCTTATTAATGTGTTTTTTTCTGACTGGCATTCGTCTCATCTCTACCCTCTCCCCACTCTCTCTCTCTCTCTCTCTCTCTCTCTCTCTCTCTCTCTCTCTCTCTCTCTCTCTCTCTCTCATATGTAAAGCATATATGGTGTATGTAAGTTATCGAGACACGCATGCGCGAACTGCTAAACTTGAAGCAAAAATAGCTCTCAGTCGACAGCAGCTTTCCCAAATAAAACACGCTCGCGACAACTCCCACTCAGCCGAATATGGAGGTGACCATTTTGTGGTGCCATTTTTTCCCAAGGCCGGTATCACAATACGGTGACGTCAAGAAATCGGGTGGTGCTGTTAACGAGGCGTCATCTCCGTCAGTTTAAGATCTCATGTTTTCTGCCTCAATTTAAAGGCTTAAAGGTGCATTATTGAGCTACCGGGTCTCAATTTTTGTTTCTAGTTTTTATCTTCAATGCATACTCCTTTGTCATGTGTACACCTTTGGAGCCAAATACAGCTTCAGAACTTTGTGAAAATTGTCGTTTTCATTCGTGTTTACCCTTCGCTCTGAACATGTGTTCGGAATTTCTGTTCTAAAATAAATATGTCACTTTACACATACATGGCGACAGTATCGTCTCTGAGTGTCGTTACTTATGGCATGGTATTCAGCGTCATATTTTTTTCCGATTCAGGCATGGCCTAGGCAAACAAGGCCAGACATGAACGTCGCATAACGTCATATATGGGGATTCGATTTTTGTCACGAACAAAAAATAGATCTAACTAGTGTTCGAAACCTAGTTAGGGAATCCCTCTCAAACTCGTTTACCTGTCATCATAATTGTTCGCATTTTCGCATAAAATGTATTCATTTGTATTGTTTTCAAGAAAAATACCGGCTATATATATTTTATTTTTGGAAGAATTTTTTCCTGCACCTTTAAGAAAAGACGATTCTCATTAACCGTCTTTGTTTTTTTTCACCATAACCGATCTCGGACCAGAATATTGAGGGCACAAACTCACCGGAAGTTCGAAAGGGGTTCTTTTTTATTTTTTTCTGACAAAATATAGTCCAAAACGGCGGAAGCAGATTGCGAATAGAATCATAGGAACATCCCTTGGTGACGTCCTACTGACAGTGCATACTTTCCTGTCTCCAAAAACGGTTATATTTATCATAACAATTTTCGATATTTGTCTTAATTTATTCCAAACATAGGATTTTGAAGATCGTTAGAACCGCTTCAATGAGCCGGTTCGTTCTAATGATTACACACAACCTATGTCTTTGAGCAGAAAACTAATGTGTATCCCATAAACGCCAGTTTTCTCAATATAATCCGGGGATTATGCCGGCGTTCATTTCACGGCAGGATTACGTGAAGTTGTGTTCAAAATCATATATTGTGGGTACTCAAAAACTGCCTGAATTGGGCGGTCCTACTAAACATACACTACACTATCTATATTTGCTTCCAAATTAAGAAAATAATAATAATAATATAAAAAACAACAAATATTGATAAAATGATCATAAAAATATTTTGGTGGTTTGAACTCCTTTGTTTTTTTCATGTAGGTTCGGATCACAGACGGAGGTGAGACGGCAATGCAGGCAGCCGTTCCAATTTTAGACCTTGGCCAGGTTCTCAATACACCGTACTCTAATTTTCAGACCTCCTTAACGAACACGACAATAGTGTCCGGAAGCAATATTGTAAATGTTTTTTACATTGAGGCATATTGTAGAATTAGACGCGGGGCCCTGTGCCGTAAATGGTTTGTGGCGAATAGGTTTGTATCTCTTTGAAAACCCCATACCAAAAATGATATTTACATAACATTAAGTTGTTCAGTGCACATGTTTAGTAACATGCTTAGTAAATCCACAATAATTCGTTTTTGCCATCGGAGCGATAAAAGACTGGCCCAGAAGTAGACGTCCGCATGTCTCGAATCGTGGACATGACATCCCCATGCATCTGACTAATTAGTTTCGTATTCAAACATTGCCTTCACTTCTATTTTGTATTCGGTTCTGTGTGGACGTCATAGCAGCCGAAACAGCTATGGTGACGCCAGGAACGTAGAGCAGTCGGATAAGTTTGTTTTTTTGATTTGAGGTTTAACGTCCCCGTCAACACTGTAAAGGTCATATTGGAGACGTTGCTTCCAATTTTGTGGGCTTTTTACCCGACATTGAGATGAAATGACATCTCAAATCCTGTCACCCAATGAAACCAATAGGGTTTATTAGCATGCACGGTCCGCCTCGCACCGCGGTTCCTGGACAGGCACTGATGAGTTAGGAGGCCTTCATGCGGACTGAACAAATTATTTGTCTAAATCGCGACGGAAGTAAGGGCGCGGATTGTGGCCACGTAAAATCGATTTAAGCCCCCCAGTGGAAATCTTCCACTGAACGTTCCAAGGCGGCTCTTCTGTGGCGATTTATTTATGTTGTTGTTTGTTACTTACTGTGTGTATCACTTGTGTCTTTAAATTTTGGATCGCCATATGGCCATTTTGTGGGAAAGTAACTGTCCTTATGGCCTTCCTTTGTTTAGGTTTCCATTATGGTCTGGTCGCTTAATGTTTGTATTTCTTTCCCTTTGGTGTCTTTTATGGGTGGAGTAAGTTAATTGTATCAATTCCTGATCTTTGTTTTACTTCTACTTTTTAGATCCTCTAAGCGGTTTACAAGTACTAGTGTGCGGGCCGGATTCAGCTCTGCGTGGAAGCATCATGCAGCCCATATATTTCTTCAAGCCCCTATGGGCGGGGGCTGCGGATAAGTTTGTAATGAGTTGCCTTCGAGAGATTGAGTTATGGCCTCGTCATCGTCGTCCGTACGTTGGCATGCCATTAACACCACACAGATGTCGAGCTAGACTGGCTTTTTGCACGAAACACAAGCTAAACTTGATTCCCCTTGGTCAATAACGTAACGTTATGTTTTCAGATGGATCCAGGTGTGTGTTGTATGGAGCTGACGGTAGTCAAAGTGTGTGCCTGCGTTATCTTAACAACTTCAATGTTGAACTTTATCTGTTTGTATGGATATACCTTCACTGTCTATTGGTTAATGAGCATGCAAACAACTTTATTAATTCGGTTTCTACAGTCTGAATAATCATATGTGTGTATGTATGTATGTATAATCGAACAGCTGTCCAAATCCAGAACACGACCCCATTATTCAAAGCATTGTTAGCTTATCGAGCCCATCAGTTATCAAATTGTTAATTGTTCTAGCAAGTATAATATCTCATATGCTGGTATTTTTGCTGTACAATGTGAGTAGCTTTTGCATTACTCATGTTTTCAGCAAACATATCAGCATATTCACCAGCAACGTCTCTAAAATGACCTTTACAGTGTTGACGAGGACGTTAAACCTCAGATCAAACAAACAAACAAAATATTTGTCACATTAAATTATCCTGATTTTGGCAGACAGTCATACACAACTTTAGTACCTTCAGTCATTCACCTGACAAACAAGATATCACATATTAATATTTATATATGGTAGCTAAGGTGTCATAGACTGATAATGGAAAGAATTATAATAACGGAAATAATCAAATTTAATTAATATAATAAGTTACATTGTAGTGAACAGACCCTCATCGCTCTTAAAATATCCATCACGCAAACATGCCTATATAATTTTGACCCCCTTGAACCCCACTTTTATATAGTAAAGCAGAAGTAAAACAAATATCAGGAATTGATACAATTAAGTTATTCCACCCATCAAAGACATCAAAGGGAAAGAAACACAAACAAGAAGCGACCAGACCATAATGGAAACCTAAACAAAGGAAGGCCATAAGGGCAGTTACTTTCCCACAAAATGGCCAAAATGCTATCCAAAATAAAAAGACACAAGTGGAACGGTCAGAGGAAATAATTCCACTCGGGGGGGGGGGGGGGGGCTTAAATCGATTTTACATGGCCATAATCCTCGCCCTTACCTCTGTCGCGGTATACACTAATTTTGTTTAGTCCGCATGAAGGCTTCCTAACTCATCAGTGTAACATCTCCGACAACATACAAGTGGAGGGGGTGGGGAATGGCTCCGGCTTAACCTGGGGGACCCCCATGTTGCCATTAAAGCATATGGCTCAGAGACTTTTACTGAAGGAACATTTCTATAAAAGTTTTGACAAAATATCTGCAATAACTTGGCAGCAAATGCCATTTTTCAATTTTCCCCATTATAAGTCTATGGAAAATCTAAGTTGCCATAGCAACCAAACTAAAGAGCCAAATTTTATGAAAAAAACACCAAAAAAAAAAAAAAAACAACAACAACAAAAAAAAAAAAAATCTGTAAAGGTAAATATGGTAAATATTTCCAAAAACTCTTAACCTAATAGAGCTTTCGGTTTCTGAGGAGATGATTTTTGAAGTTTTTTTTTCTATTTTTTTATTTTGGTTTCCATGGCAACCAATAGAAATGAGCAGTAGGCCTAAAATCATATGGCAGATTGTAGATTGCCTAAGGAACATTTCTTTGAAAGTTTTGTCAAAATATCTGCTAAGGTTTGGCAGTTAATGCCATTTTTCTATTTTCCCCATTATAAGTCTATGGAAATTCTAAATTGCCATAGCAACCAAACAAATGAGCCGATTTTCATTAAAAACACAAACTTTCAATCCCCCTTCCCTAGGATGCTACAGATGAAATTTGGGCTGAATCGGACCAGTGGCTTCAAAGAAGATTTCGTTTATAAATGTTGACGAAGACGACGCAGACGCAGACGACGACGGACAACTGCCTATCCTATAAGCTCCCCCGGAGCCTTCGGCTCTGATGAGCTGAAAACACGACAGAAGAACCGCCTTGGAACGGTCAGTGAACCGATTTTCACTGGGGGTTGGGGAGTGCTTAAATCGATTTCCCCTGGCCACAATCAACCCTTACTTCCGCCGCGATTTAGACAAATAATAAGTTCAATCCGCATGAAGGCCTCCTTACTCATTAGTGCAACATCTCCGTGAACACAAAAACAATAATCAACCAAAGAGATGAACAACGGTGAGGACTACCACTGAAATGCTGGAGCAAAAGAAAATCAACAGTTAGACTCCGATTAGCAAAACCAGAGACATAGAATCAGGCACCAAACAACATTACATAAAATTATACTCTCTCTAATTCTCAATAAGCCTTTACGCTGGATCCGTCATAGAATCTTAGGCCTGACCCACCGGCGTGCAATTAAAGAGGGAAACAAAGTATTCAACCCTGACTCGGTAAACTTCCATGCATGCAGTGTGTCATCTTTATGTATCAGAGAATGATTTTACGAAATCGGGTACGGAAGTCATTGCAATTATATATTTTTCTGAACTTAAATACTAAGTCACCATGAAATTCGGGTTCTGATAGACCTTGTTGCAGGAAATTTAGTCCAACATTGAATTTTGAAATTAAATCGGAATGACCCTATAAAATTGTGAAAAGGCATTGCATAGTTTATGATACCGATAACCCTGATTAAGATGTTTAGCAATTAACAATTTATTACGAGTGTTGAAGTCAGTTACATGACTAGACACTCTGTTAAATCGAATTTGTTGCGAAATATAAACGCCATAGGATGCCGCTTGAGGAACATCATCGTCCAAGAAAGGAAAATTTACAATCTCAAAATCACCGCGTTTATCATATTTTGCAAGAAACAAATCCATCTATAATAGACAGGTGTAAATAAAAAACCGGAGCCTCGGTATCAGAAGAGTTTGCTTTATTTGACTGAAGTGGGAGAGGGGATGGGGTGGGGGCGGTAAATTTGACTGATCAAACCATCGAAATGGGTATTGTCAATATTTAATAAATCATCCAAATATCTAAAAGTCGAGCTAAAGGCTTCAATGAGTTCAGATTGGTTTTTAACGGAAAAGGACATCATGAAGTCTCTATCATAACAAAACAAGAACAAATCATGCACAAGGGGTGCGCAATTTGTACACATCGGAATACCCACAACTTGTCTAAATAACTTAGTACCAAATCTGATGTAACTATTGTCAAGTAGAAAGGTGAGAGCTTCACATGCTTTCTGACATTACCATAAAGTAGAAGTAAAACAAAGATCAGGAATCGATACAATTAACTTAACCCACCCAAAAAAGACACCAAAGGGAAAGAAACACAAACATGAAGCGACCAGACCATAATGATACCTAAACTTAGGAAGGCCATAATGACAGTTACTTTCCTACAAAATGGTCATATGCCATCCAAAATAAAAAGACACAAGTAATACACACAGTAAGTAACAAACAACAACATAAATAAACCGCCATAGAAAAGAACCGCCTTGGAATGGTCAGTGGAAAGATCTCCACCGGGGGTCTTAAATCGATTTTACGCGGCCACAATCCTCGCCCTTACTTCCGTCGCGATTCAGACAAATAATTTGTTCAGTATAAATAATTTGAAAAGTATAATTTGCATGCTTATCAGAAGTGAAAACACATTTCTTACATGACATGCAAGATAGAGGGAGTCTTCCCTATCAATTGTCCATTTAACTAAATCATTAATCAAAATTTGAAACATTGAAAAAATGAAAATATATTAATTAGATGCCATTTAGTTCTTCAGACTGCATTTGTATTGTTTCATGATTGTGACTATAAAATTACATAAATTATAAAAGAATAATTTATTACTGCCATTGATCAATGTCGGAAATTCTATAACGTTGGGATTCCTTCTCACATATATTTAATAAAACGTTTTCTTTGTTCATGAACGAAAATGCATTCCATCGCGTAATCCAATCCGTCTCCAATCCCGTTGATACAAATTAAATGTGTAAGTATATTTCAAGAATTGATCGAATCAGTACTCAACGTATATCCCAAACAAAAATTGTTTGTAGTAGAGTCAACACCAGTTTAGGTAATTTTCGGCCAGTCAGTTTAACTATCCTCCCTTTTTCTTGGCAGGCTTACCCGTAAAGCGGATAACCAGTACAGTGCACATTCTTTCGCCAGAAACTGACAAATGCCCTTCTTAAATCAGCGGAAGGGAGAGAATAACCCTAGAATAGATTTTATGATCAATCTCCACGAAAGAATGTTGCCGTCCCCGGCATGTTTCAAAGTCGCGTGTTCCTGATCACTAGTCAGACGCGCATCCGACAGAGGTACCTAGGCCGGCGAAATAAAAGATGGACAAACACAACTTAATAAACAGCAAAGTCCATTACGATGACATACCCATGCGACAAAGTGTTTTCAAAATTATGGACAAACGTGTTTAATTTTACTCTGATCATCCTGACCTTCTTCCACGGACACGGACATCTAAATTATCTTTCCTACATTTGAAGCAGGGCATCCAAAAATTTCATGAGAAGTTTGTTTTGGCTCCGCAGAAGCTGCAAACAAAGTCATTGTTGTTTGACAACAAATTAAAACAAGAACTTAGTGGTGTTAAAACTTACGAACTGTTTTCTGTTGATGAAAAGGCAGTCGTCAATAAGCACTGTAATCATGTAATATACAAGTTTGCAGTAAAGTGTCAAGGAGAACCAGGAAAAGCGTCCCACGTTATACTGGTAGCCTAAACTTCATAAAAGACCTTATAAATCCCGTTTTTTTTTGCAAACTCCAGCTCATATACAACTACGAGGTTGTTGAAACTTTTAACGTCTTGCCTTACCGCCGTCAAAAACATGGAATCCGATATTATGAAAAGTAGAAGTAAAGCAAAGATCAGGAATCGATACAATTAACTTACTCCACCCATCAAAGACACCAAAGGGAAAGAAACACAAACATGAAGCGACCAAACCATAATGGAAACCTAAACAAAGAAAGGCCATAAGGACAGTTACTTTCCCACAAAATGGCCATTTGGCCATCCAAAATAAAAAGACACAAGTGATACACACAGTAAGTAACAAACAACAACATAAATAAATCGCCACAGAAGAACCGCCTTGGAAAGGTCAGTGGAAAGATTTCCACTGGGGGCTTAAATCGATTTAACGTGGCCACAATCCTCGCCCTTACTTCCGTCGCGATTTAGACACATAATTCGTTCAGTCCGCATGAAGGCCTCCTAACTCATCAGTGCAACATCTCCGTGAACACAAATAATCAATGAACCACAGAGGTGAGACAACGGTGAGGACTCGACAGCAAGAAACCACTCAAATGCTGGAGCAAAAGAAAACCAACAGTTAGACTCCGATGAAGTTGTTTATGACAGAGAAGGTATTAACCTATTTTGGTCTGGGAAAAACTGTGGTAAAGTTTTAAAGAAGTTGCAAGCCAGAGGTTTTATTGCTTCTGCTGATGATTTCGCTACACTGTTTACAACTTTACCTCATTATCTAATTAAAGATACGTTTTTTTCTTGATTGAACATACTTTTCAATGTGAGAATATTCCTTACATAGCTTGTAATGAAAATCGAGCTTTCTTCACTTCTAAAATTCATAAAAACTATAATTTATGGTCTTGTCAGAGACTTTGTGATGTATAGGCAGATTGTTGGAATGCCCATGAGAACTAGTGGTCCCCCACTGTTGCTGATTCGTTTTAATTGTGCTATGAGAGAGACTGTGTGATGACTTTATCACGTAAAAGTCAGGATGACATTATTGGAGCGTTCAATTCTACCCCTAGGTATCTTTGTTTGTTTGTTTGATTGGAGGTTTAACGTCCCGTCAACACTGTAAAGGTCATTTTGGAGGCGTTGCTTCCAATTTTGTGGGACTTTTACCCGACTTTGAGATGAAATGACATCTCCAGCCCTGTCGCCCAATGAAACCAATAAGGTTTATAAGCATGGACGGTCCGACACTCAACCCGCTTTGCCTGGGCAGGCTTAGATTCTCTAAGCGGTTTACCAGTACTCGTGTGTGGGTCAGATTCAGCTCTGCGTGGAAGCATCATGCAACCCATATATTTCCTCAAGCCCCGATGGGCGGGGGCCGCCCTCAAGGTATCTGGACAAATTATTGTATATTGATAACCCTCACTTTGATTATATGGGTAAGGACATCTACCCTGCCGAACTTCATTTAAACAAAGCTAATTCTTCCGTTACCGAAGCACCATTTCTGGATTTGAATTCATCAGTACATAATTAAATTACATTCGAACTTCAATAGCTCGAACTCCTTTGGGACCTCGAAAATCTGTTCGAGACAGGGGGAGTTCGAGCCACTGAGTGGTACTGTTAGAAGGCATAACGAGATACTTTAAGACATCTTTTCGGTGTTCCATAATGAATATGTATGCTGTGTGTACTCATTAGAATCGCCTCATCGAGGCGATTCTAATGAGTACACACAGCATACATTTGTAAGATAAAAGACTAAAATCTCACTAATTATCCCCTATTAGTTCTTATGTAGAGGATTTCGCTAGAGGCTCAAGAATGGGTTCGACTCATCCATGGTAAACGAGCCATCGGTGTTCGAGCCATTGAAGTTCTACTGTTTTTCGTCAAAAAATATGACAAACGGGATAATTTTGATTTCGATATATTTAATTTCCCGTTTCTACACGGGGATGTTCCCAGACGTCCTTCTTATGGCGTGTACATTTCTCAACTTATTCCTTTCGCTAGAGCTTCTAATAATGTTAACGATTTCAACAATCGTAACTTGTTCTTGACTGATACACTTGTATAACAAGGCTATCGGTATCATAAACTTGTAACCCATTTTCGAGTTTTTTCCATATGCATTATGAATTGATTGAAAATATAATGTCAGCGTGAAGGCACTTTTGCAACAAGGGGTGTCACAACTTGTATCTTATGGAGTTTTGCTCCATGTATTTAAGACAATTTTTAGGCAAACCTTATTTTTCGGAGAAATTCAAAAAGACTATAATTGGTTATAAAAAGGTTGGGTACAGTTTGGAAATCATGCTACAGACCGCACGTATGGTTGTCGACAGAATCACGATTGATAGCTATGCTGGACTCTTCGATTGCACGACGGCGTCATAGATATTTGTTAAAAGAGGGCTGAGGCCTGATGCTATGTCTATTGCTTAGCCCATCGTGGTTTAACTAATTATTTTCTTACGCTCTGGCCAACCGTGTAAGCAGCCCTCATCCTTGCTTCATCTCAGTGTCTAAATTTGATTTATGCCTCTGTGATGATGCATTGGTTGAGTTAGGAAATCATTATGCAAACCGAATATTTAATGTTAATTGGTCGGAACAACACCCTTACCTAGGGCGAAGTTTGGCCGGTAAAAGATCTTTAAGCCACCCAGTGGCTTCTAGAGCGGTGTTCATTTCACGGGCTTGGTCACGTGATGGTAGTCGACAAGCCGCGTCAGCAGCTTTTTAAAACCCAGATGGCAACTCATTTACATTTACTGAACTAAATTATAAGGAGACAAGTGTGTTAAAAAGATAACATTTAGAACTTGAGCAGGCACCGAACACAAAACAAATGAAATCGCCGTTAAATAAACGTCTACATATGAGTTTATTTAACCCATTTTGTACCAAATGGAATCTTCCTTCTTATATATAGTAGCAGTCAATTTCAAAATTTAGGGGTGTCAGGTTGTGTTTTCTTCAAAATATATCTGTAAAATAGCTGAACATTTTGCAAACAGTGTTAGCCTTGATCAGACGCCGCGTCTGATCTGGGCATGCACTGTTTGCCAATTACACGTTTAGGGGTTTCCGGTATGAAATGGGTTGAAAGAATGCTTAGCCTGTTTTAGCTCACATGAGCACTTCGTGCTCAAGATGAGCTATTGTGATCACCATGTGTCCGTCGTGTATCCATAGTACGACGGCCACATTTACCTTGTGCAACCTCTGGAGCCCACAGAGCTTTAATGTTATCCTTTTGTAACTATACCAGAAAGTTCAATCATGGGTCATGTCAGATAAAAAACTATGTCACTAGGCCAGATTTCGTTAAAACCTTGTGTGCACCCTAAATAAAAATCAAAAGATGAGTTCCTTTAAGAGCAATGAAAACATTTTTATAAGAAAGAAGATGGATCATACTACGTAGTTTCGGCTAATAAAGCCTCATCAGTGACCCTGTAATGATCCGGCAAAGAAAGCCAGAGGAAACATACTGCAATTTTGCGAATTTTGAATAGGCAGTCGATTTAAGACTGTTATAAATCAAAATGGGGTCCAAATAATTAAAAACCTGTCTAGAATATGAGTCTAAACCAATAATTTCTTTCTGATTTCTCAGAATATTCACGCTGTTCTCAAAGGACCAAAAGTAAAATATAAACTGCACTATGGTTGATGTACGGGAAGACGTTTTACGGCCGCCACATGGCACAACACCAGCTGCAGTGAAGGCAAATTAAAATCAAAAGATGAGTTCCTTTAAGAGCAATGAAAACATTCATAAGAAAGGAGATGGATCATACTACGTAGTTTCGGCTAATAAAGCCTCAACAGTGACCTTGTAATGATCCGGCAAAGAAAGCCAGTGGAAAAATACTGCAATTTTGCGAATTTCGAATAGGCTACATTTATAATTTAATCTTCATAAAACTTCACCCGAATGTTTGACTTGATGATATCTCGGTCAAGTTCGAATATGGGTCTTGTCGGATCAAAAACTGGGTCAGTAGGTCAAATTTCTTTAAAACCTTGTGTACCCCCTAGAGATCCCAGTTTTGCTTTGATCTTAATGAAACTGCATCTGAATGTTTGATTTGATGGTATCTCGGTCAATTTCGAAAATTGGTCATGTCGGATCAAAAACTGGGTCACTAGGTCCAATTTCGTTAAAATCTTGTGTGTCCCTAGAGACCGCAGTTTTGCTGCGATATTCATGAAACTTCACTGGAATGTTTGACTTGATAATGTCTTAATCAGATGTGAATATGGAACATGTCGGATCAAAAACTAAGTCGCTAGGTCAGATTCCGTTGCAACCTTGTGAGTACCCTAGATGCCACAGCTTTGGTTCAGTCTTTGGTTCGAATATGGGTCATGTCAGATAAAAACTAGATTACTGGGTCAAATTTTGGTTAAAACATTGTGTGCACGTTAGAGGCAACAGTTTTGCTTTAATATTCATGACACTTCACCTGAATGTTTGACTTGAAGATATCTTGTTTAAGTTTGAATATGGGTCATTTCGGATTAAAAACTCGCCCAGTAGGTCAAATTTCGTGAAATAAACATTGTGTACACCGCAGAGACCACAGTTTTGCCTCAATATTTATGAATCTTCACCTGAATGTTTGACTTGATGATATCTCAGTCAGGTTCGAATATGAACCATGTCAGATCAAAACTAGGTCACTGGGTCAAATTTTGTTTAAACATTGTGTGCACGTTAGAGGAAACAGTTTTGCTTTAATCTTCATGACACTTCACCTGACTGTTGACTTGATATCTTGTTTAAGTTTGAATATGGGTCATGTCGGATTAAAAACTCACTCAGTAGGTCAAATTTCGTAAAATAAACATTTTGTACACCACAGAGACCATAGTTTTGCTTCAATATTTATGAATATTCACCTGAATGTTTGACTTGATAATGTCTCGGTCAAGTTTGAATATGGGTCATGTGGGATACAAAATAGGGCACGAGGTCAAAGTTCGTAAAACATTGTATGCACCCTAGAGACCACAGATTTTCTTGAATCCTCATGAAACCTCAGAATGTTTGACTTAATGAAATCAAAATCAAAGTAGAAGTAAAACAAAGATCAGGAATCGATACAATTAACTTACTCCACACACCAAAGACACCAAAGGGAAAGAGAAATACAAACATTAAGCGACCAGACCATAATGGAAACCTAAACAAAGGAAGGCCATAAGGACAGTTACTTTCCCACAAAATGGCCATATGGCCATCCAAAATTAAAAGACACAAGTGATACACACAGTAAGTAACAAACAACAACATAAATAAATCGCCACAGAAGAACCGCCTTCGAACGGTCAGTGGAAAGATTTCCACTGGGGGCTTAAATCGATTTTACGTGGCCACAATCCTCGCCCTTACTTCCGTCGCGATTTAGACAAATAATTTGTTCAGTCCGCATGAAGGCCTCCTAACTCATCAGTGCAACATCTCCGTGAACACAAAAATTCAAAGAACCACGGAGGTGAGACAACGGTGAGGACTCGACAGGAAGAAACCACTGAAATGCTGGAGCAAAAGAAAACCAACAGTTAGACTCCGATGGGCCCGACCAGAGACAGAGCATCAGGCACCAACCAACATTACCAAGAATTAGATCTCTCTAATTCTCAATAAGCCTTTACGTTGGAGCCGTCATAGAATCTGAGGCCTGACCCACCGGCGTGCAATTAAAGAGGGAAGCAAAGTTTCCAACCGTGATTGGGTTAACTACCATGCATGCAGTCTGTCGTATAACATCCATGCTGTACCCAATCTTTTTATATCGAAGAATGATTTTACGAAATTTGGTGCTGAAGTTATTGCGGTTATATATTTTTCTGAATTTATATACTAAGTCACCATAAAATTCGGGTTCCGATAGACCTTGTTGCAGAAGAGATTTAAGTCCAATATTGAATTTTGAAATTAAATCAGAATGACGTCTATAAAATTTTGAAAATGCTTTGCGTAGTTTATGGTACCGATAACCCTGATTAAGGAGTTTAGCCGTTAATAATTTATTACGAGTGTTGAAGTCAATTACATGACTACACACTCTAGCAAATCGAATTAATTGCGAAATATAAACGCCATAGGATTGCGCACGAGGAACATCACCATCCAAAAAAGGAAAATTTACAATCTCAAAATCAAAGTCATCGCGTTTATCATAAATTTTGCACGAAACAAACCCATCTACAATAGATAGATGTAAATCCAAAAAGGAGGCCTCGGTATCAGAAGAATTTGCTTTATTTAATTGAAGTTCTGGGGGGTAAATCTGACTGATCAAACCATCGAAATAGGTATTAAGTTCGAATCAAGTTCGAATATGTCGCGAGGTCAGATTTCGTTATAGCATTGTCGGCTTCAATAAAAACCTGACATGGTGATATCGCAGTAAAGTTTAAATATGGGCCATTTAAGATAAAAATTATGTAAGATTTTGTTAAACTTTTGTGTGCACCCTAGACACCACAATATTTCTTCAGTCTTCGTAACCCTTTGCAAAAAATGTTTGACATGATTATACCTCTGTCAAATTAGAATGTAGGTCATGTCGGATCAAAGCCAAGGCCAATTTTTTTTAAAACCTTGTCTTAATGATACCTTTGTCAGATTCAAATTCTGGTTATATGGGGTCAAAACAATAATGTCAGATTTCTGTCTCTAGAGGCTACAATTTTGCATTTATTTTCATAACATTTTACCAAATGTCTGACTTGATGATATGTCATTTAACTACAATTGTTAGTGTCATATATCTAGGCCATTCTTCTATTAAGCCTTGTTCTCTTCCTCTAGAGGTCAAGGTTTTGCGTCATTTGTCGGCCAAAGAATAAGTCACCAGACCAAAGTGCTTTAAATGAATCAGGTGAGCGAATAAAGGGCCTTCATTGCCTTCTTGGAATGAAGAAATTGTGGCTTGATGTTCTGAAGGAGGCGAGAATTCGACTTTTCATGGTGATTTTAAATTCATCGCATTAATTAACTATTCAACTAACAGTTAATGTATATCAATTGTTTCATCAACTATTAATTAAGGTCAACATTACCTTTGTGAACTTTCGTTGAAGCATTCCATTACGATTACACATACGTGTGATATAGTGCATTCCTCCATACGTCCAAAAAGGAATTCTTCTGATATTTCTTTTGTAATACTTCTCTTAGTTATACTCCTAGAATTGGTTTTGGTGCTCGTTAGAACCGCCTCAAAGGACAGTTACTTTCCCACAAAATGGCCAATAGGATATCCCAATTAAAATATTATAAGCGACACAAACACCTAAAGACAAACCATAACAAATATAAACCGCAACAGAAGAACCGACTTGGAACGATCAGCGGAAACGAATTCCACTGGGGGCTTAAATCGATTTTACGTTGCCACAATCATCGCCCTTACTTCCGTCTCGATTTAGACATAATATGTTCAGTCCGCATGAAGGCCTCCTAACTCATCAGTCAAAAACAGATTTTGGCCACGTAAAATCGATTTAAGCCCCCCCCCCCACCTCCCACACACACACACAGTTGAATTCGTTGACCGTTCCAAGGCGGTTCTTCTGTCGCGGTTTATTTTTGTTATGGTTTGTCTTTGTGTGTTTGTGTCGCTTATATTATTTTATTTTGGATGGCCTATTTGCCATTTTGTGGGAAAGTAACTGTCCTTTTGGCTTCCCGCTATTGGTGTTTCCATTAGTGTCTGTTGTTTCAGGTTTGTGCTTCTTTCCCTTTGGTGTCTCTGACGGGAAATGTGGGTTGATTGTATCGATTCTTGATTATTGCCTCCACTTCTATTCTGCCTGATCTTCCAAAGCTCTTTGATGTATCTGATTGGAGCTGTGGGTTAATTGTATCGATTCCTGATCATTGCCTCCACTCTATTTTGGATGATTGATTTAATATTGACAATTACTATTTTCATGGTTTGATCAGTCCAATGTACCCACCAGAACTTCAGTGAAATGAAGCAAATTCTTCTGATATAGAGGCCCCTTTTTTGGATTTACATCTATCTATTGTAGATGGGTTTGTTTCTTTCAAAATTTTGTTAAACGCGTCATTTAGTATATAAATTCAAAACAATATATAAATGCAATTACGTCAGCACCAATTTCGAAAACTCGTTCTTCGATATAAAAACATAGGGACAATATGTTATACAACAGAGCTCATGCATGGTTGTTAACCCAATCAAGGTTGACAACTTTGCTTCCCTCTTTAATTGCACTCCGTTGGGTTAGGCCTCAGATTCTATGACGGTTCCAGCATAAAAGCTTACTGAGAAATAGAGAGTATCTTATTTTAAGTAATGATTGTTGGTGCCTGATGCTCTGTGTGTGGTCGGGCCCATCGGAGTCTAACTGTTGGTCTTCTTTTGCTCCAGAGTTTCAGTGGTTTCTTGCTGTCGAGTCCTTACCGTTGTTTCATCTGTGGTTGTTTGATTTTATGTGTTCACGGAGATGGTGCAATGATGAGTTAGGGGGCCTTTATGCGGACTGAACGAATTATTTGTCTAACTCGCGACGGAAGTAAGGGTGAGGATTGTGGCAACGTAAAATAGATTTAAGTCCCCAGTGGAATTTGTTTCACTGACCATTCCAATGCGGTTCTTCTGTCGCGGTTTACGAGCACTGGTAAACTACTTAGAGGATCTAAAGTAGAAGTAAAACAAAGATCAGGAATTGATACAATTAACTTACTCCATCCATAAAAGACACCAAAGGGAAAGAAATACAAACATTAAGCGACCAGACCATAATGGAAACCTAAACAAAGAAAGGCCATATGGACAGTTACTTTCCCACAAAATGGCCATATGGCCATCCAAAATTAAAAGACACAAGTGATACACACAGTAAGTAACAAACAACAACATAAATAAATCGCCACAGAAGAGCCGCCTTGGAACGGTCAGTGGAAGATTTCCACTGGGGGGCTTAAATCGATTTTACGTGGCCACAATCCTCGCCCTTACTTCCGTCGCGATTTAGACAAAAAATTTGTTCAGTCCGCATGAAGGCCTCCTAACTCATCAGTGCAACATCTCCGTGAACACAGAAATCAAAGAACCATAGAGGTGAGACAACGGTGAGGACTCGACAGCAAGAAACCACTGAAATGCTGGAGCAAAAGAAAACCAACAGTTAGACTCCGATGAGCCCGACCAGAGACAGAGTATCAGACACCAACCAACATTATCTCTTTAATTTTCAATAAGCCTTTACGTTGGAGCCGTCATAGAATCTGAGGCCTGACCCACCGGCGTGCAATTAAAGAGGGAAGCAAAGTTGCCAACCGTGATTGGGTTAACTACCATGCATGCAGTCTGTCGTATAATATCCATGTTGTACCCGATCTTTTTATATCGAAGAATGATTTTACGAAATTGGGTGCTGAGGTCATTGCGGTTATATATTTTTCTGAATTTATATACAAAGTCACCATAACATTCGGGTTCCGATAGACCTTGTTGCAGAAGAGATTTAAGTCCAATATTGAATTTTGAAATTAAATCAGAATGGCGTCCAGGCAAAGCAGTGTGAGTGTCGGACCGACCATGCTTATAAACTCTATTTGTTTCATTGGGCGGCAGGGCTTGAGATGTCATTTCATCTCAATGTCGGGTAAAAGTCCCACAAAATTGGAAGCAACGTCTCCAAAATGACCTTTACAGTGTAGACGGGGACGTTAAACCTCAAATCAAACAAACAAACTGTCGCGGTTTAGTTATCCCCTCGCAACAACGGTGCGAATGGGGATATAGCATCGGTGCCGTGCGTCCGTGTGTAAGTGTGTGTGTGTGTGTGTGTGTGTGTGTGTGTCTGTGTTTCTGTGTGTGTGTCTGTCCGGAACCTTGTGAGCAGGATAGAAGACACAATATTCACCGTAGAAGCATCAAACCTTTCACAAATGTTCACCATGTACAGAGGATGAACCCTATTGAATTTCAAGGTCAGGGGTCAAAGGTCAAGGTCACAATGGACTTGACCTTGAAAACCTTGTGAGCAGGATAGAAGACACAGTATTCATCAAAGAAGCAGCAAACCTTCCACAAATGTTCATCATGTACAGAGGATGAATCCTATTGAATTTCAAGGTCAGGGGTCAAAGGTCAAGGTCACAATGGACTTGACCTTGAAAACCTTGTGAGCAGGATAGAAGACACAGTATTCATCGTAGATGCATCAAACCTTCCATAAATGTTCACCATGTACAGATGATGAACCCTATTGAATTTCAAGGTCAGGGGTCAAAGGTCAAGGTCACAATGGACTTGACCTTGAAAACCTTGTGAGCAGGATAGACGACACAGTATTCTTCGTAGAAGCATCAAACCTTCCACAAATGTTCACCATGTACAGAGGATGAACCCTATTGAATTTCAAGGTCAGGGGTCAAAGGTCAAGGTCACAATGGACTTGACCTTGAAAACATTGTGAGCAGGATAGAAGACACGGTATTCATCGTAGAAGCATCAAACCTTCCACAAATGTTCACCATATACAGAGGATGAACCCTATTGAATTTCAAGGTCAGGGGTCAAAGGTCAAGGTCACAATGGACTTGACCTTGAAAACCTTGTGAGCAGGATAGAAGACACAGTATTCATCGTAGAAGCATCAAACCTTCCACAAATGTTCACCATGTACAGAGGATGCACCCTATTGAATTTCAAGGTCAGGGGTCAAAGGTCAAGGTCACAATGGACTTGACCTTGAAAACCTTGTGAGCAGGATAGACGACACAGTATTCATCGTAGAATCATCAAACCTTCCACAAATGTTCACCATGTACAGAGGATGAACCCTATTGAATTTCAAGGTCAGGGGTCAAAGGTCAAGGTCACAATGGTCTAACATATTCAGATTGGATTTTCATGTTAATGAATGGTATGCAGTTGCGAGGGGATGCTACGCTTGCGTTGCCTTGTTTTGTTATGGTTTGTCTTTGAGTGTGTGTGTCGCTTATATTATTTTGTTTTGGACAGCCGATTGGCCAATTTGTGCAAAAGAAACTGTCCTTTTGGCTTTCCACCATTGATGTTTCAATTACGGTCAAGTTTTTTCATGTTTGTGTTTTTCCCCCTTTTATGGGAGATGTGGGTTAATTGTATAGATTCCTGATCATTGCCTTCACTTCTATTCTGTCGCAATATTTAACCACATTCTTTTTATGATGGCATTAAAACATAATGTTAATAATTTGGAGAGTTCATTGGGGGTACAAGAGCTTGAACTTGCAAATTAACCGTGCTTTGTACAGTATTTTATGAAGTTTATTTAACAAATATTACGTAAGAAACTTGTCTTGGCCTTCTGTAACACTTACAACAAACTTTGTAGCTGGATGAAAAATGTGGTCATCAACTAAAGTCCTCTCTACAGCCAAAGACTGCAGTTCATAGGCCCTAGTACCAATAAGTTCTTTCTGTAGAGGGACCTCTTGAAGACATCTTTACGTCACCTTAAACCAGGTATTCAAGAATTTCATAAGCTGTTTGTGTTTGCTACAGCAGATATGTCCGCTAACAATGTGGTCGTTGTTTGACGGCTTCACTATGTGCCTGATGCTCTGTCTGTGGTCGGGCTCATCGGAGTCTAACTGTTGGTCTTCTTTTGCTCAAGCGTTTCAGTGGTTTCTTGCTGTCGAGTCCCAACCGTTGTTTGACTTTTTGTGTTTACGGAGATGTTGCACTGATGCGTAAGGACGCCTTCGTGCGGAATGAAGAAATTATTTGTCTAAATCGCGACGGAAGAAAGGGCGAGGATTGTGGCCAGGTAAAATCGAATTAAGCAGCACCCCCCCCCCCCCCCCGCCACCACCCCAGTGGAATTCGTTTCACTGACCGTTCCAAGGCGAATCTTCTGTCGCGGTTTATGTTTGTTATGGTTTGTCTTTGAGTGCTTTGAGTGCTTGTAATGCTTATATTATTTTGTTTTGGATAGCCAATTTGCCATTTGGTGGACAAGTAACTGTCCTTTTGGCTTTTCGCTATTGATGTTTCTATTAGGGTCTGTTGTATCATGTTTGTGTTTCTTTCCCTTTGGTTTCTCTGATGTGAGCGGTGATTAATTCTATCGATTCCTGATCATTTCCTTTCTATTCTTTAACACATACAGCAAACTTGGTGGCTGAATGACAAATGCGGTCATCAACTAAAGCTCTTTCTACAGTTAAAGGCTGCAATTGATAGGCCTTAGTACGACCAAGTTCTTGCTAGTTAACATAGTGGAGCCGTCAAACAACGACCACATTGTTAGCGGCTTTATCTGCTTGGGCCAAAACTAACTTCTTATGAACTTATATACCTAGTTTAAGGTGACGTAAAGACGTTTTAGGGTTAGGAGGTAATCAGTTCGTATTTTGAGAGTAGAAAAAAAATGTGTTTGTTTGCTAGTTTCAGAATGCTATGTTTCCATTCTATGAGAGCTATACTGCCCAACATACTCTTGTTTACACCACTGATTTCCAAATTCTTCAAAGGCAGCAGCGATTTTATCTCTACACTTATTGAAATCAAGTTTAGGAGGCAATCGATATTTCGGTCCTTTAGAAATTATATGTTTTATCCTAGGATCAGGAATAAATTTTAAATTGCCAGTAATAATATAACCAGCAACAGGATAGCAATACACTGAATTTTTACAATCAGATGTATTAGGAGTGTTCATGTCAATATCAAGATCAGAAACCTGTTTATTGAAATTAAAAATGATAGTTGTTGCGGGTTTATTGTATTTATAGCGAATAATGGGTGGTTCAATTATTTGGGAAAAAAAAAAAAAAAAAAAAAAAACACAGGAGTGTATGAAATCACCGAGGAACTAGGTAAATTTATAAAATTCAAACTCTTATTAATTAAGGATATTTTGATATAATGACGTTTGTGATTAATTTCAGAATCTATGAAAGGACGAAGAGCATGCGGTGTATAACTGATTAAAACTAGCGTTGAATTTATTTGGCTCGGTGCCCAGAATACGTAAAATACGAGTAGATATGGGTAATGAACTTAGAAGTGCAAGCATTGGGTGGCGTCCATGATTTAACACCCTACAGCATGGTATTAGTGCTTTAAAAAACACGTAATTTACGTTTATAATTGCCATTTGTTTTGGTGTTTTGCTATCTAGTTTTAAGCTTTCGACAGTCCAGAAGCGACAAAAATGTCGAAGTCGTGCATTTCTACAAATAAAAGCTGGAACTGGTGAATGTAGTTTAGGTCGTACTACCAAAGCGTTAATCCAAAATCGTTTATCCATAGACAAAATGGCAAATATCAATGTTCGGATCAACAGACATGGACCCCAGAAGAGTGTAATCAGGCGTCCGCGGATATTAAGCATTGCTTGGTAAGCAAGCTTCGCCCACCATGCCCATCGACCCGAACGAAGAAAAGGTGTAAATGCCGGGAAGGGTATGTCCGAGATTTTGGAAGTCTTCCTATGGCTTTCCATTGGCAAACATATCAGAAATAATTCTGGAAATGGCCACATTGTACGGATCCACAAGATCATGGTGGCTTCCATAAAACTTCTTTAGTGTTGATACCAGTTTGGATTTTTGATACCCCTGGCATAACAACCTGGTAGTGAGCACCTTCTCACGTTCCATAAATTCCTGATACTTTGAACAGGCTCTAGCATAACGGATTAACTGTGAAACGTAAACTCCGTATGCTGGTGCAGACGGGATATTGCTGCTCAGGAAGGGAAAGTTAACAATGGGAAAATTGAAGTCATTTCGTTTATCGTACAGCCTAGTAATTAGCTTCCCGTTGTCAATATAGAGATAACAATCCTAGTATGAGGAGGAGGAGGTTGCAGTCTCTGTTGTTTCCTTAATTTCAAGTTCACGTGGATAGATGAATTCCAAGTACTCTGCAATTTAGCATTTTTCGGAGACAATAAATCATCTATATATCTGTAGGTGAAATTGAATTGTTGTGCAAGGCGTTTCTTGCCTGCTTTGAGGAGACCTTGTACAAACTCCGCCTCATACGAGTACAAGAACAAGTCGGCAAGCAACGGTTTACAATTAGTACCCATTGGTATGCCAATTGTTTGCTGAAATAATAGGCCACTGAACTCCACGAAAATATTGTCAATTAGATATTCCAGCATCCTTATGACATCTGCATCAGTGTACCTTTGTGTTGCATCAGCGTGATCTCGAACGAAGTATGTGTCTTTGTAGCCAAGGACAACATACTGGTAGCGACGGTAACCATTCTTGTGGAAAAATACATTGATTTGTGATTTCATCACGTGAACAAGTCCGTGAAATGAAGACCCCCCTAAACCCCACTTCATATAGAGAAAACTGGGGTTTACGGGGGTATACAATATTTTTCTTATTTCAGCTCCAAAACATAGGTTGTGGGTACTCGTTAGAACTGCCTCAATGAGGCGGTTCTAACGAGCACCCACAACATATATTTTGAGCATTTATAAGAAAAATATCACGGATTTTCATCAGAAAAGTAGCCATTTTGGAGATATGTAAAATGCCCTATATCACACGGATGTGTTATCGTAATGTCCTTAAGTTTAGCTTTCAATTTATCATGAGGAATAGTTGTGTAGAGAGTTTAGAAATCGAAAGATTTTTTGCTGTTTACTGAGAGAAAAGACTGTAACTGAAGATGTTCTAGAAGGTCTTTGGAGTTTTTCAAGATCCACATCTGATTCACACCACTCCTGGCATATGCAGTGTCACAATATTTCTGAAGGCCATCTTTAACTGCAGTAAGGATTCGTGTTAGGATCTGTGAAAGAGGCTTGGTTGAGCACTTAGCTGAACCCGCGATATATCTCTGCTTGTACGGATTCTTGTGAAACTAAGGAATCCAGCACAACTTTGGAAGTTCCATATCTTCCTCTGGGAGGGAAATTCCAAACGAAAGCATCACCGATTGGTGGTTTCGCAGAATTTCATCTTTGGACAAAGAAGAAAGATTATATGTTGGGTTGCCTGTCATAGTATCAGACTAATATTATAATCATTAAACCTTTGTAATTCACATTTGATAAACATTCATTAATACATTGTATTTGACACTGCACGTGTTTCAAAACATATACTCCAGCATTCTTATTTCGTTCAAATCTCACATTATTCAAGGTACCGCCCATAATTATATATTATAAAACATATTTTACTTTTCTCGTTTTATTTGAATGGTAATTCAAACTTATCGCTGAATATAGGGATCAACCATGGTTTTCCATGCACTAACATTCGCCGGATCCCGAGGAAGCTGTTTGAACATGAGGTCGCCAGGCCGAATGTTAAAATATCTTCCGAGGGATCCGGCAAATGTAAATGCAATGGAATAACCATGGATGCTCGCTGTTCTTGCATAACTTACGATTCAGACAGCAAATTTTGACGAAAACGTCCAAACGCCCCTATAAACTCCATATAAATTCTTCAAATGCGACCGGCGAACCAACATGGCGGAGAGTTCAGAAAGTTGTTTACAACGACGTTGTTACGCAGTAACCATCTGACGTCATCATAGAACCCTAAAACGCTACATTCGGGGCGATAACGTTACGTCGCTCCACGTAACGTAAACAAAGCAATGCCCGTCTTGTGATATCAAAAGCTCAAATCGATGTTCAAACAGCACGCGAATTTCATGATTTGAACATGTTTTTTGCTGTTTGAGCACGGCTTTCGGTCCATTTGAAAATGGCTTCAAACAACCATGCGCATAGATATTTATGCAAGAACATATTTTAGTTCAGACCACTTGGTGGTTTGTCAATTAAGGAATTTATTACACAATTGTACATATTCATCTTCAAAGTTTTGTTAAAGTGAACGATATTGCATGTTGTTATGTATTCCCAAACGTTGTCATTACAGGTAAGACTTTACAAAATGTTCCATGTTCTTTAATAAAAGTTATGGCAATGATATTTAACAAAAAATGAAGGCAATGCTCAGGAATCGATACAATAACCTCGCATCCCCATCAGAGACAACAAAGGGAAACAAACACGAAGTAACTGAACCTATTGCTTCTGAAAACATCACCAGCGAATAGCCAAAATGACATTTAGGTTCTCACAAAATGATCTAACGCCTATCTAAAATAAAAAGATATAAGCAATACATACATCCAAAGGCAAACTATAACAAATAATAAACCACGACAGAAGAATAGCATTGAAACGGTCAGCCAAAAGTCAGCCTGCAATTAATAATTGATAAAGCTGAAACCTGATATATTATTATTTTTTTATATACTTGGTTTTGGTTTTACGGCCTTTTGGAGATTATTTCACTCATATCGAGCCGATCGTTAATCAGAGGTGGGAGAAAGCCAGAGTACCAGGAGAAAAACCACTTGACCTTCCGTTGCAGAACTTGGCTTCTCACATGTGACCCAAGCGAGGCTCGAACCACAGCGGTGAGAGACCTAATGATCAAGAGTCAGCGCTCTTAACCAGTGGGCCAAGGAGGCCCGTCTGATATATAGTTAGACCATTATACGGAGCAGTACATACTTTTTCGAGGTTTCGGTCCACCAAAGGTATAAATAAAGGTATTTCTCGTTGAAAAGATTTGTAAACATTGCGTTTCCGTTTAACTCCCACAGTTTACATCCGATAAAGCTGAACCTTGATACATAGAAAGACGATATTGTGGAGCAGCATATATTGTTTCGAGGGTACTGTTCCAGAACAATATAGTTCTTGCATACGTCAAAAATATGTTTCAACCACTTTGAGAACAGGTGTTCTTGAAATGTTCTTCACACTTTGAACTGCTCAAGAACTACTCTTAATCAATATAAAACTGACAAAAATGACATGTGTGTCCATCCCAGACTCAGATAAGCCTTGACACTGCCTATGCTGATCAGAGTCTTTGCTCAATTAGCTGTCTACATGGAGAAATTAGTCCTTTCTTACACACTGAGGACCCAGCAAAGGGTATGTTCATTCTCTGTGTCTTTAATGGGCTTATCTTGTGCTACAGGGAGACATCATACCCCACCCACACAGCAGATAAATGGTGCTGTCATGTGGACAGTAGTAGATTTAAACATTTGCCCAACCATATTTACCAAAACCACAAATCTTGGAAACTGTTAGAAAGTCTTTAGCAAAATGAGGCTGAACAATAATCAGAAATAAAAACAATATTTGAAAATCAACTTTTTTTTAGCATTATTAGAATTTAGCTTACAATGATTTATATGGTATGATAAACTATTGGGACAAGATTATTTTTTATGTTTACCCAAACAACAAATCTGAGTAGAAGCCACATTGAAAAGGAAAAGTGGAAAACTGGCCCATCAAAGCTGAGACCTGAATGGCATCATAAATCATGTGACTTAAATCATGTGACAATGTTCTGTAACTGGTCATAAAGCGTTCTTGAAAAAACAACTCAAGAAAGTTTCGGAAAATTTTAAGAACACAAGTTCGAGAAAAGTCTTTGTAATAATCAAGAACAAACTTAAGAACAGTTTCAGAACACGTGTCATTACAATTTGTTCAAGAAATGTCTTTGAAATAAACAAGAACAGATTTAAAAACAATTTAAGAACGCCTTTCAAGACACTCTGTTTAAGAAAAGTCTTCAAAGTAAACAAGAACACATTTAAGGACAGTTCAAAAACACCAGAGTCATCATTGTGTTCAAGAAGGTCTTTAAAGTGTTCAAGGACAGTTTAAGAATAGTTCAAGAATATTACAAATCCTTAAAAAGTTATTGAACTGTTCCTAGAATGCGTTATTGAATAGTTAAAGTACAATTGTTCTTCAAAACCTTCATGAATAGATTAAGAACTCTTAAGAACAGTTCAAGAACAGTTCTAGAGTTAATAACTCCATTTCGCAGGGGGAATTATGATCATGATGCCATGTGAATCAATGTATTCTTAGATGTCCCAATAGTTCAGCATACCATATAAACCATAGTAAACTCACTTCTAAAAAGTGCGCACCACTTATTTTTTCAGGACGTTCAGTTCAAGCTTTTGTGGTCTGCTAACGGTTGTAAGTAAACAAGTCCTTGATACCAAGCTTTCGTTCCTCCTTCCCATAGAGGCTCCACGTGTTATCTGGTTTCAATCAACGCGACAGTTTAAGTGGGGAAGAAGATAAAATACTGATTCTAAGCCATCTATGACAAAGGTCAAAAAATGACCTTGACCTTTGGGATTGATTGACTTCCATTAAGCTGATTGCAATTATAATTTCTGATCCAACAGACTACCATGCAATCGGAAAATAGAAGTGGAGGCAATGATCAGGAATCGATATAATTAACACACAGCTCCCATCAGAGACACCAAAGGGAAAGAAACACAAACATGAAACAACAAACGCCAAAAAGAAACACCAACAGCGGAAAGCCAAAAGGACAGTTACTTTCCCACAAAATGGCCAATAGGCTATCCAAAATAAATAATAAAAGCGACACAAACACCTAAAGACAAACCTTAACAAATATAAACCGCAACAGAAGAACAACCTTGTAACTGTCAGCGGAAACGAATCCCACGGGGGGAGGGGGGGGGGGCTTAAATCGATTTTACGTGGCCACAATCCTCGCCCTTACTTCTGTCGCGATTTAGACAAATAATTTGTTAAGTCCGCATGAAGGCCTTCTAACTCATCAGTGCAACATCTCCGCGAAAACAAAAAATCAAACAACTACAAGACATAAAACAACGGTGAGGACTCGGAAGCAAGAAACCACTGAAATGCCGGAGCAAAAGAAAACGAATAGTTAGATTCCGATGGGCCCAACCAGAGACAGAGTATCAGACACCAACCATCGTTACATTGAATTAGATCGCTCTAATTCTCAGTAAGCCTTTACGCTGGAACCGTCATAGAATCTGAGGCCTGACCTACCGGCGGGCAATTAAAGACGGAAGCTGTCAACCGTGATTGGGTTAATTACCATGAATACAGTCTGTCGTATAATATTTATGTGGAAAACCTACTGTTTTGCCTGACCAAATTTGACATTGACGATTGAACAAACTGGTAGGCATCGAGTCTCCGATGCTGCATATCAAGTTTCAAGGTCATCGGCCTTTTGGTGCCTGAGAAGACGATTTTAAAAGATTTTTAAAATTTATGGGCTTGGCGGCCATATTGGTCATGTGACCCAGTCCTTATGAACATATGTTCATACCCCCTTCTCATAGAAAAATAGAAGTAAAACAAAGATCAGGAATTGATACAATTAACTTACTCCACCCATAAAAGACACCAAAGGGAAAGAAATACAAACATTAAGCGACCAGACCATAATGGAAACCTAAACAAAGGAAGGCCATAAGGACAGTTCCTTTCCCACAAAATGGCCATATGGCCATCCAAAATTAAAAGACACAAGTGATACACACAGTAAGTACCAAACAACAACATAAATAAATCGCCACAGAAGAGCCGCCTTGGAACGGTCAGTGGAAGATTTCCACTGGGGGGCTTAAATCGATTTTACGTGGCCACTTCCGTCGCGATTTAGACAAACAATTTGTTCAGTCCGCATGAAGGCCTTCTAACTCATCAGTGCAACATCTCCGTGAATACAAAAATCAAAGAACCACAGACGTGAGACAACGGTGAGGACTCGACAGCAAGAAACCACTGAAATGCTTGAGCAAAAGAAAACCAACAGTTAGACTCCGATGGGCCCGACCAGAGACAGAGGATCCACATGCAATTAGGTTTCAATTGGTCGAGCAGTTTCAGAGGAGATTTCGTTTGAAAATAGTGACGTCGACGTCGGACGGCGGACCACTGCCTATACTATAAGCTTCGGATCTGGTGAGCTAAACATTTAATGATTTTATTGAATGGGGATTCCCCCTATCTTGCTCGAAATGTCAGAAATGCGATATTCACTTCTGAAGAGCATACACATTATACATTACGGCCATGTCAGAACGTATTTAGACAAATTGTGTGTATTCCGATGGGTACGAATTGCGCATCCTATGTGGCTTTATTACGAAAGAGACTTCATGATGCCCGTTTCTGCAGAAACCCAATCTAAAATCGGTAAAGCCATTAAGCTCGATTGCTAGATATTTGGATGATTTATTAAATACTGCCAATTCCTGTTTCGATGGGTTGATCAGTCAAATTGATCCCCCAGAACTTCAGATAAACATTACGCAAACACGCCTATACGAATACAGTGTTAAATTTACCGCTGATGTAAATGAATTTTAAGATGAAAAAATATGATATTTCTCTTATTTCTGCTCAAAATATAGATTGTGGGTGCTTGTTAGAACCGCCTCGTCAAGGCGGTTGTAACGTCCACCATAATATTTATTTTAGATCAGAAATAAGAAAAAAAATAAGGTTTGCCCCTGTAAACCCCAGTTTTACTATATACAGTGGGGTTCAAGGGGGGTCAAACTTATATAGGCGTGTCTTCATGATGTAAAGCAAATTCTTCTGATACCTCGACCCCCTTTTTGGATTCAGACCTATCTATTGTAGATTTTTTTTTGTTCCTGCAAAGTTTATAACAAATGCGATGATTTTGATTTTGAGATTGTAAATTTTCATTTCTTGGTAGGTGATGTTCCTCGTGCTCCTCGCAATTAGTTGGAATTACCAGAGTGTGTAGTCATGTTTCTGACTTCGACACTCGTAATCAATTGATTTCTGCTAAACTACTTAATCAAGTTTTAAAGGTATCGTAAACTACACAAAGCCTTTTCTAAGTTTTATAGACGTCATACCGGCTTGGATTTAAAATTCAGTGTTTGACTTAAATCTCTTCTGCGACAAGATGTATGAGAACCCGAATTTTATGGTGACTTTGTATATATATTCAGAAAAGAAATCACGTGCAATGACGTCCCAATTTCATCAGTATTTGATATATACGGATTGGGTACAACATAAATGTTATACGACAGACTACATGCATGGTAGTTAACCTAATCACGGTTGATAACTTTGATTCCCTTTTTAATTCCTCGCCAGTTTTTCAGGCCTCATATTCTATGACCGTTCCAGCGTAAAGGCTTACTTGATTTTTTTTTTGTAATGTTGGTTGGTACCTGCTGCTCAGCCTGTAGTCGGGCCCATCGGAGTCTAACTGTTGGTTTTTGTTTGTTCCAAAATGTCAGTGTTTTCCATTACGAAAACACGCCTATACAAATACATCGGTCCCCGCCCATCGGGGCTTGAAGAAATAAACGGGCTGCATGATGCTTCCACGCAAAGCTGAAACCGACCCGCACACGAGTACTGGAAACCGCTTAGAGAATCCAAGCCTGCCCAGGCAAAGCGGTGCGAGTCGACCCGTCCATGCTTATAAAGTTTTAACCCTATTGGTTTCATTGGGCGGCAGGGCTTGAGATGTTATTTCCACAAAATTAGCAGAACGTCTTCAAAATGACCTTATGAACACCGAGGCGAATACATTCTACGATAGTTCTAATCAGTTATATGATGCGGCTCTCTTAACTAGCGGCTATACTCAGCATACTCTACGTCCTTACATTGATTCTGAAATTAATCATAAACGCCATTTCTTCAAAATATCCTTAATTAGGGCCCCGCACTGAAAGTGTGGGTGCCCTATAGTAATCACTCTGTCCGTCCGTCCGTCTGTCTGTCTGTCTGTCTGTCCGTCCACAAATTTTCAACATTTTCCTACTCCTCTGATAGCGCTGCCGGGGCCCTAGTCAGTTTCACTGACAGCTCTATTTAATAAGGGTATGGATTCTATAGATTTGCCCAGTATTTTTCGTGAGAGCTCGGTGCTTTCATCCATTCCGGCTTATTTTCAAAATACTGAAACACCTATAATTTGCTATAAATATAACAAACCTGTTAGATCTATCATTTTTAATTTCAATAAACTTGTTGCAGATCTTGATATTGATACGCATACTCCTGATTCATGTGATTGTAAATACTCAGTATTTTGCTATCCTGCTGCTGGTCATGTCATTACTGGCAATTTGAAAATTATTCCTGATTCTAGGATTAGGAATATAATTTCTAAAGGGCCGAAATATCGGTTTCCTTCTAAAATTGATTTCAGTAAATGTAGAGATGAAATCGCTGCTGCCTTGAATGAGTTCGGTAATCGATGGTGTATGCAAGAGTATGTTGAGCATAAAACCCTTATTACTGGATACTTAGCATTTTAAAACTAGTGTATAAACGCATTTCTTTCTATTTTCAAAATACTAACTCATTGCCTCCTAAGCCTAAGACGTCTTTACGTCAGCTTAAAGTAGGTATTCAAGAATTGCATAAGAAGTTTGTTTTGGCCCCCTGAAGACAAAGTAGAAGTAAAACAAAGATCAGGAATTGATACAATTAACTTACTCCACCCATAAAAGACACCAAAGGGAAAGAAATACAAACATTAAGCGACCAGACCATAATGGAAACCTAATCAAAGGAAGGCCATAAGGACAGTTACTTTCCCACAAAATGGCCATTTGGCCATCCAAAATTAAAAGACACAAGTGATGCACAGTAAGTTACAGACAACAACATAAATAAATCGCCACAGAAGAGCCGCCTTGGAACGGTCAGTGGAAGATTTCCACTGGGGGGCTTAAATCGATTTTACGTGGCCACAATCCTCGCCCTTACTTCCGTCGCGATTTAGACAAATAATTTGTTCAGTCCGCATGAAGGCCTCCTAACTCATCAGTGCAACATCTCCGTGAACACAAAAATCAAAGAACCACAGGGGTGAGACAACGGTGAGGACATGACAGCAAGAAACCACTGAAATGCTGGAGCAAAAGAAAACCAACAGTTAGACTCCGATGAGCCCGACCAGAGACAGAGCATCGGCTGCTAACAACGTCATCGTTGTGTAACTCCACTATGTTAACACGCTTAAGCAAGAGCTTGGTGGTACTAAGGCCTATGAACTTCAGCCTTTAACTGAAGAGAGAGCTATAGTAGATAAACATTTGTCATTCAGCCACCAAGTTCGCTGTGTGTGTTACAGAAGGCCAAGACCAGCTTCCTACGCTATACTGGTTACCAAAACGTCATAAAAGGCCTTACAAGGCACGGTTTATTGCAAATTCTAGCTCTTGCACTACCACTGAACTTTCTAAAGTATTAACCTCCTGTCTTACTGCTATTAAAACGCATGTGTTTAAACATTGTGATAAAGTCTTTGAAAGATCAGGAAGAAATCTGTTTTGGTCTATATAAAAATCGAATGAGGTTTTAAATAAATTCAAATCCAGACGTTTTCGTGCTTCAAGTCTGTCTACTTACGATTTTCCCACTCTTTACACTACACTTCCTCATAATCTTATAAAAGAAAAGCTTAATAATTTAATTGAATGGGCTTTTCACAGAGAAGATTCTCTCTATCTTGCATATAATGTCAGAAATTCATTTTTCACTTCTAAAGATCATAAGAATTATACACTTTGGTCATGTCAGAAAATGTGTCATGCCCTCATCTTTCTACTTGACAATATTTATATTAGATTCGGTACTAAGTTATTTAGACAAATTGTGGGTATTCCGATGGGTACGAATTGCGCACCTCTTGTGGCTGATCTGTTCTTGTATTGTTATGACAGAAACTTCATGATGTCGCTTTCCGTTGATTACCAATCTGAAATTATTGAAGCTTTTAGTTCTACTTCTAGATATTTAGATAATTTATTAAATATTGACAATACTAACTTTCAAGGTTTGATCAGTCAGATTTATCCCATAGAACTTCATTTAAACAAGGCAAATTCCTCTGATACCGAGGCCCCCTTTTTGGATTTACATTTATCTATTGTAGATGGATTTATTTCTTGCAAAATTTATGATAAACGTGATGTTTTTGATTTCGAGATTGTAAATTTTTCTTTTTTGGACGGTGATGTTCCTCATGCGGCATCGTACGGGGTTTATATTTCGCAGTTAATTCGATTCGCTAGAGTGTCTAGTCATGTATCCGACTTCAACACTCGTAATAAATTATTAACCGCTAAACTTCTTAATCAGGGGTATCGGTATCATAAACTACGTAAAGCCTGTTCTAAGTTTTATAGAAGTCATTCTGATTTGGTTTCAAAATTCAATGTTGGACTTAAAACGCTTCTGCAACATGGCCTATCGGAACCCGAATTCTATGGTGACTTAGTATATAAATTTAGAAAAATGCATGCCTGTAAAGACTTTAGTACTCAATTTCGTAAAATCGTTCGTCGATATATAAAGATTGGGTACACCATAAATGTTATAAAACAGACAGCATGCATGGTGGTTAACCCAATCACGGTTGGCAACTTTGCTTCCCTCTTTGATTGCACAGCGGTGGGTCGGGCTTAAGATTATACGATGGTTCCAGCGTAAAAACATAAATGGAATTTTAATTTATTTTAGTATTCTTTATCTTGGTTGGCGCCTGATGCTCCGTCTTCGATCGGGCCCTTCGGGGGCTAACTGTTGGTTTTCTTTTGCTCCAGCAATTCTGTTGTTGTATGCTGTCAAGTCCTCAACCTTGTTTCATCTCTGTAGTTTTTTATTTGTATGTTCTCGGAGATGTTACACTGGTGAGTTAGGAAGCCTTCATGCGGACTAAACACAATTAGTGTATACCGCGACAGAATTAAGGGCGAGGATTATGGCCATGTAAAATCGATTTAAGCCCCTCAGTGGAATTCTTGCCACAGACCGTTCCAAGGCGGTTCTTCTGTGGCGGTTTATTTATGTTGTTGTTTGTTACTTACTGTGTGTATCACTTGTGCCTTTTTATTTTGGATGGCCATTTGGTCATTTTGTGGGAAAGTAACTGTCTTTATGGCCTTCCTTTGTTTAGGTTTCCATTATGGTCTGGTCGCTTCATTGTTTGTGTTTCTTTCCCGTTGGTGTCTTTGATGGGTGGAGTAAGTTAATTGTCGATTCCTGATCTTTGTTTTACTTCTACTTCTACCTTTCAGGGTTGACGGGGACGTTAAACCCCAAATCAAACAAACAAACAAAACAAATACATTGTAAACTTTACCGCCGAAAATAGAACTGAAAATTTCATATGAAATTATAGTTTTCTTATATCTGCTCAAAATATAGATTGTGAGTCCTCGTTAGCACTTGGAGAAGAAATGAGAAAAATATGGTACACCCCTGTAAACCCCAGTTTTACTGTATAAAAGTGGGGTTCAAGGGGGTCAAAATTATAAAGGGTGTTTTCGTGATGGGAGATGTTGCACTGATGAGTTAGGAGGCATTCATGCGGACTGAGCAATTTTTTTATCGAAATCGCGACGGAAGTAAAGGTGAGGATTGCGCCCGCGTAAAATCGATTTAACCCCCACCCCCACACCAATGAAATATTTTTGAATGACCGTTCCAAGGCGGTTCTTCTGTCGCGGTTTCTTTTCGTTAAAGCTCGCCTTTGAATGTGTGTATCACTTATATATACTTGTTTTGGATAGCCAATGCGCCATTTTGTGGGAATGTTGTTGTCCTTTTGGCTTTCCGCTGTAAGTGATGTTTTCATTTGGGTCTAGCTATTTCATGCTTGTGTGTCTTTCCCTTTGTTTTCTCTGTTGGGAGTTGTGAGTTAATTGTATCGATGCCTGATCATTGCCTTAAGGTCTCTTTTGCAAATCGTACTGTTGGTTGCTTTTGCTCTAGCCTTTCAGTTATATCATGCTGTCGAGTCCTCACCGTTGTTACATCCCGGTGGTTGTTGAATTTGTGTTTTAAACCTGTCGTTAGTACAAAATGCTCTCCTCCACAGTTTTCCAGAAAAGAGGACGTAGTATTAACACGACTGCGCATCGGCCATACTAGAGTTACTCATTCTTATATTTTTAATGGTGATGATCAGCCTTCTTGTGTAGGTTGTGATCAGCCATTCACTGTGAAACATATCTTAATTGACTGTGTTGACTTTTCACCCTCACGTATTTTATATTTCAAAGCTAACACTTTGCAACAACTGTTTCGAGATGTACCTGTTGATAACATTATTTTATTCTTAAAAGAAATTGGTCTTTTTCATAAGATTAAACTGTTTCAGATTTTTATACATTATCATTCTGACTTGTTACTTTTAATATCATCATAATTATTCATGCCGTTTAACCATTAACCGACTGACGCTTATGACCCACCAAGAGGGTTGACGCGTCGTTAAACACGAAATCATCATCATCATCATTGTTGAATTTGTGCGTTCTCGGGGATGTTGACGTGGTGGGTTGGAGGCCTTGATGCCGGCTGAACATATTTGGTGTCTAGATCGCGACGCCGGAAAGGGCAAGGGAAAGTGAAATACTTTTGACTGAGCGTGCGATCCAATGAGGTTCTTCTGTCGCGATTAGATTTTCTTACAATTCGTCTTTGAATGTGTGTATTGCTAATACCTTTTTGTTTTGTTAGCCAACTGTACATTTTGTTGAGAAGTAACTGTCCGTTTGGCTTTCCGCTGTTGGCGTTTCCATTAGGCTCTAGTTATTATCATGTTTGTGTTTCTTTCCCTTTTGTATCTCTGATGGGAGGTGTAGGTTAATTTTATCGATCCCTGTACATTGCCTTCACTTCTATTTTTAGAAGTCTGTGGCAACATCTCGTAACATTATGCATGGCATTCTTTTATACAACTTCGCATGCTATTGATTGAAGAATATTGTTATGTTTGTGCTAAACCCGTGCATAAATATGTGCTTTATGTTCGTAAGATAAATTGAATCTACATTATTGAATTTATTAAACTGGCCCAGGGAAGGCATAACAATGCTTAGCGAAGTCTCATATATTTTATCCATTTTCTTCAATTTATTTAAGAATCTTTATTATACTAAACTCTCATGTAAAGCCCCTATATAAACTGACAAAGTTGCTAATAAAATGCAAGCTATAACCACATTGAATCACCCTTTGCCCAATGTCACGACATGCACAGTTATAAATCGAACTGGCAAATGCGTCAATTACCGCAACAATAGGCCAACGCGCCGGTGGTAATAGAGGTTAAGAATATGCATTTATGTATCTTACGATATGCAATATGAAGACAAGGTTAAAACAAAACATAATAAACGTTGGTTCAACGCTGTTTATAGCGAATGTACAGGTAGGCCCACTAGAGCACTACAACAATAATTTATAAAACGGCTATAATAAGACTTTCGACAGTCCAGAAGCGAGAAAATGTCAAAGTCGTGCATTTCTACAAATAAAAGCTGGAACTGGTGAATGTAGTTTAGGTCGTAGTACCAAAGCGTTAATCCAAAATCGTTAATCCATAGACAAAATGGCAAATATCAAAGTTCGGATCAACAGACATGGACTCCAGAAGAGTGTAATCAGGCGTTCGCGGATATTAAGCATTGCTTGGTAAGCAAGCTTCGCCCACCATGCCCATCGACCCGAACGAAGAAAAGGTGTAAATGCCGGGAAGGGTATGTCCGAGATTTTGGAAGTCTTCCTATGACTTTCCATTGGCAAACATATCAGGAATAATTCTGGAAATGGCCACATTGTACGGATCCACAAGATCATGGTGCCTTCCATAAAACTTCTTTAGTGTTGATACCAGTTTGGTTTTTTGATACCCCTGGTATAACAACCTGGTAGTGAGCACCTTCCCACGTTCCATAAATTCCTGATACTTTGAACAGGCTCTAGCATAACGGATTAACTTTGAAACTTAAACTCCATATGCTGGTGCAGACGGGATATTACTGCTCAGGAAGGGAAAGTTAACAATGGGAAAATTGAAGTCATTTCGTTTATCGTACAGCCTAGTAGTTTGCTTCCCGTTGTCAATATAGAGCTAACAATCCAAGTATGAGGAGGAGGTTGCAGTCTCTGTTGTTTCCTTAATTTCAAGTTCACGTGGATAGATGAATTCCAAGTACTCTGCAATTTAGCATTTTTCAGAGACAATAAATCATCTATATATCTGTAGGTGAAATTGAATTGTTGTGCAAGGCGTTTCTTGCCTGCTTTGAGGAGACCTTGTACAAACTCCGCCTCATACGAGTACAAGAACAAGTCGGCAAGCAACGGCTTACAATTAGTACCCATTGGTATGCCAATTGTTTGCTGAAATAATAGGCCACTGAACTCCACGAAAATATTGTCAATTAGATATTCCAGCATCCTTATGACATCTGCATCAGTGTACTTTTGTGGTGCATCCGCGTGATCTCGAACGAAGTATGTGTCTTTGTAGCCAAGGATATCATACTGGTAGCGACGGTAACCATTCTTGTGGAAAAAAAAAACATTGATTTATGATTTCCTTAAGTTTAGATTTCAATTTATCATGAGGAATTGTTGTGTAGAGCGTTGAGAAATCGAAAGATTTTTTGCTGTTTACTGAGAGAAAAGACTGTGACTGAAGATGTTATAGAAGCTCTTTGGAGTTTTTCAAGGCCCACATCTGATTCACACCACTCCTGCAGTGTCACAATATTTCTGAAGGCCATCTTTAACTGCAGTAAGGATTTGTGTTAGGATCTGTGAAAGAGGCTTGGTTGAGCACTTAGCTGAACCCGCGATATATCTCTGCTTGTACGGATTCTTGTGAAGCTAAGGAATCCAGTACAACTTTGGAAGTTCCATATCTTCCTCTGGGAGGGAAATTCCAAACGAAAGCATCACCGATTGGTGGTTTCGCAGAATTTCATCTTTGGACAAAGAAGAAAGATTATATGTTGGGTTGTCTGTCATAGTATCAGACTAATATTAGATAAAAAAATCATTAAACCTTTGTAATTCACATTTTATAAACATTCATTAATACATTGTATTTAACACTGCACGTGTTTCAAAACATATACACCAGCATTCTTATTTCGTTCAAATCTCACATTATTCAAGATACCGCCCATAATTATATATTATAAAACATGTTTTACTTTTCTCGATTTATTTGAATGGTAATTCAAACTTATCGCTGAATATAGGGATCAACCATGGTTTTCCATGCACTAACATTCGCCGGATCCCGAGGAAGCTGTTTGAACATGAGGTCGCCAGGCCGAATGTTCAAATATCTTCCGAGGGATCCGGCAAATGTAAATGCAATGGAATAACCATGGATGATCGCTGTTCTTGCATAACTTACGATTCCGACAGCAAATTTTGACGAAAACGTCCAAACGCCCCTATAAACTCCATATAAATTATTCGAATGCGACCGGCGAACCAACATGGCGGAGAGTTCAGAAAGTTGTTTTCAACGACGTTGTTACGCAGTAACCATCTGACGTCATCATAGAACTCTAAAACGCTACATTCGGGGTGATAACGTTACGTCGCTCAACGTAACGTAAACAAAGCAATGCCCGTCTTGTGATATCAAAAGCTCAAAATCCATGGTCAAACAGCACGCGAATTTCATGATTTGAACATGGTTTTTGCTGTTTGAGCACGGCTTTCGGTCCATTTGAAAATGGCTTCAAACAACTATGCGCATAGATATTTATGCAAGAACATATTTTAGTTCAGACCACTTGGTGGGTTGTCAATTAAGGAATTTATTACACAATTGTACATATTCATCTTCAAAGTTTTGTTAAAGTGAACTATATTTCATGTTGTTATGTATTCCCAAACGTTGTCATTACAGGTAAGAATATACAAAATGTTCCATGTTCTTTAATAAAAGTTATGGCAATGATATTTAACAAAAATGAAGGCAATGATCAGGAATCGATACAATAACCTCGCATCCCCATCAGAGACAACAAAGGGAAACAAACACGAAGTAACTGAACCTATTGCTTCTGAAAACATCACCAGCGAATAGCCAAAATGAAATTTAGGTTCTCACAAAATGATCTAACGCCTATCTAAAATAAAAAGATATAAGCAATACATACATCCAAAGACAAACTATAACAAATAATAAACCACGACAGAAGAATAGCATTGAAACGGTCAGCCAAAAGTCAGCTTGCAATTAATATTTGATAAAGTTGAAGCCTGATATATAGTTATTTTTGTTTTTGTTTTGGTTTTACGGCCCTTTGGAGATTGTTTCACTCATATCGAGCCGATCGTTAATCAGAGGTGGGCGAAAACCGGAGTACCCGGAGAAAAACCACTTGACCCTCCGTTGCAGAACTTAGCTTCTCACATGTGACCCAAGCGAGGCTCGAACCACAGCAGTGAGAGACCTAATGATCAAGAGTCAGCGCTCTTAACCACTAGGCCAGGGAGGTCCGTCTGATATATAGTTAGACCATTATGTGGAGCAGTACATATTTTTTTCGAGGTTTCGGTCCACCAAAGGTATAAATAAAGGTATTTCCCGTTGAAAAGATTTGTAAACATTGTGTTTCCGCTTAACTCCCACAGTTTACATCCGATAAAGCTGAACCTTGATATATAGTAAGACGATGTTGTGAAGCAGCATATATTGTTTCCAGGGTACTGTTCCAGAACATTATAGTTCTTGCATAAGTCAAAAATATGTTTCAACCACTTTGAGAACAGGTGTTCTTGAACTTTTCTTCACATTTTGAACTGCTCAAGAACTGCTCTTAATCAATATAAAACTGACAAAAATGACATGTGTTTCCAGCCCAGACTCAGATAAGCCTTGGCACTGCCTATGCTGATCAGAGTCTTTGCTCAGTTAGTTGTCTACATGGAGAAAATTTGTCCTTTTTTACGCACTGAGGGCACAGCAAAGGTTCTGTTCAGACTCTGTGTATTTGATGGGTTTATCTTGTGCTACAAGAAGACATCATACCCCACCCACACATCAGATAAATGGTGCTACATGTGGACACTAATAGATTTAAACATTTGCTCAACCATATTTAACAAAACCACAAATCTTGGAAACTGTTAGAAAGTATTTGGCAAAATGAGGCTGATCAATAATTAGAAATAAAAATAATATTTGAAAATCAACTTTTTTTTCGAGCATTATTAGAAGTTAGCTTACAATGATTTATATGGTATGATTAACTATTGGGACAAGATGAATTTTTTGTTTACCCTAACAACAAATCTTTGTAGAAGCCACATTGAAAAGGAAGAGTGGAAAACTGGCCAATAAAAGCTGAGATCTGAATGACATCATCAATCATGTGACTTAAATCATATGATAATGTTCTGTTACTGGTCATAAAGCGTTCTTGAAAAAAAAAAAAAAAAAAAACTCAAGAAGGTTTCAGAAAATTGAGAAAAAATCAAGAACAAATTTAAGAACAGTTTCAGAATACGTGTCATTACAATTTGTTCAAGAAATGTCTTTGAAATAAACAAGAACTGATTTAAAAACAATTTAAGAACGCCTTTCAAGACACTTTTTTAAAGAAAAGTCTTCGAAGTAAGCAAGAACACATTTAAGGACAGTTCAAAAACACCAGAGTCATCATTCTGTTCAAGATAAGTCTTAAATGTGTTCAAGGACAGTTTAAGAATAGTTCAAAAATATCACAAAATATTTAAAAAGTTATTGAACTGTTCCTAGAATGTGTTATTGAATAGTGCAAGTACAAGTGTTTTTGAAAACCTTCATGAATAGATTAAGAATTCAAGAACAGTTCAAGAACAGTTAATAACTCCATTTCGCAGGGGAATCATGATCGTGATGCCATGTGAATCAATGTATTCTTAGATGTCCCAACAGTTTAGCATACCATATAAACCATAGTAAGCTGACTTTTAAAAAGTGCGCAACACTTATTTTTCAGAAAGTTCATTTCAAGCTTTTGGGGTCGGCTAACAGCTGTAAGTAACCAAGTCCTTGAGAACAAGCTTTCGTTCCTCCTTCCCAAAGAGGCTCCATGTGTTATCTGGTTTCAATCAACGCGGCAGTTTAAGTGGGGAAGAAGATACAATACTGATTCTGAGCCATCCATGACAAAGGTCAATAAATGACATTGACCTTTGGGATCGATTGACCTCCATTAAGCCGATTGCAATTATAATTTCTGATCCAACAGACTACCATGCAATCGGAAAATAGAAGTGGAGGCATTGATCAGGAATCGATACAATTAACCCACAGCTCCGATCAGAGACACCAAGGGGACAGAAACACAAACATGAAACAACAGACCCCAATAGAATCATCAACAGCGGAAAGCCAAAAGGACAATTACTTTCCAACAAAATGGCCGATAGGCTATCCAAAATAAAATAATATAAGCGACACAAACACCTAAAGACAAACCATAACAAATACAAGCCGCAACAGAAGAACCGCCATGGAACGGTCAGCGGAAACGAATTCCACTGGGGGCTTAAATCGATTTTACGTGGCCACAATCCTCGCCCTTACTTCCGTCGCGATTTAGACAAGTAATTTGTTCAGTCCGCATGAAGGCCTCCTAACTCATCAGTGCAACATCTCCGTGAAAACAAAAATCAAACAACCACAAGAGATGAAAAAACAACGGTGGGGACTTGGCAGCAAGAAACCACTGAAATGCCGGAGCAAAAGAAAACGAACAGTTAGATTCCGATGGGCCCAACCAGAGACAGAGTTTCAGGCACCAAGCAGCGTTACACTGAATTAGATCGCTCTAATTCTCAGTAAGCCTTTACGCTGGGACCGTCATAGAATCTGAGGCCTAACCCAGCGGCGCGCAATTAAAGAGGGAAGCAAAGTTGACAACCGTGATTGGGTTAACTACTATGCATGCAGTCTGTCGTATAACATTTATGTGGAAAACCTACAGTTTTGCCTGACCAAATTTGACATTGACGTAAACCAGGTCAAAGTCACCCAAAGGTCATCATTTAAAAAAAAACTGGTAGGCATCGAGTCTCCGATGCTGCATACCAAGTTTCAAGGTCATCGGCATTTTGGTGCCTGAGAAGACGATTTTAAAAGATTTTTAAAATTTATTGGCTTGGCGGCCATATTGGCGGCCATATTGGTCATATGACCCAGTCCTTATGAACACACGTTCATACCCCCTTCTCATAGAGTATCCACATGCAATTTGGTTTCACTTGGTCGAACAGTTTCAGAGGAGATTTCGTTTGAAAATGTTGACGCCGACGTCGACGACGGACGGTGGGCCAATGCCTATACTATAAGCTTCGGATCTGGTGAGCTAAACATTTAAAGGCATTTATTCTGTAACAGTAAAACACACTGTGTGTTCATAATTGTTTTTTATTGCCCCCCCTGTGGTATACAAACTTTAGCAGATCAAAGGCGGCCCCTACTAGGGTGATTAGTAGCTTTTGTTGAATCCCCTGACTGAGGTACATAAGGGGAAAACCAATAATGTACACTACAGTCAACAGTTAGTAAATTATTGCTTTTCCCAAGGACAACCCTTACCTGTTGAAGACAGAGGACTTCTCTTCAGTCAGCACTGAGGGCTAATATAATGCAATGAAATCATAGGCCCCAATAACCAAGACTAAATTCCTTTAATGATTTAACTGAATGGGGATTCCCCCTATCTTGCTTGTAATGTCAGAAATGCGATATCACTTCTGAAGAGCATACACATTATACATTACGGTCATGTCAGTACGTATTTAGACAAATTGTGTGTATTCCGATGGGTACGAATTGCGCATCCTGTGTGGTTTTATTACGAAATAGGCTTCATGATGCCCGTTTCTGCAGAAACCCAAAGTCATTAGCTCGATTTCCAGATATTTGGATGATTTATTAGATACTGCCAATACCTGTTTCGATGGGTTGATCAGTCAAATTGATCCCCCAGAACTTAAGATAAATAAAGCAAATTCTTCTGATACCTCGACCCCCGTTTTGGATTAAGTCCTATTTATTGTAGATTGTTTTTTTTTTTTCCTGCAAAATTTATTACAAATGCGATGATTTTGATTTTGAGATTGTAAATTTTTCTTTCTTGATAGGTGATGTTCCTCGTGCTCCTCGCGATTAGTTGGATTTGCCAGAGAATGTAGTCATATTTCTGACTTCAACACTCGTAATCAATTGTTTTATGCTAAACTACTTAATCAAGTTTTAAAGGTATCGTAAACTATGCAAAGCCTTTTCTAAGTTTTATAGACGTAATACCGATTTGGATTAAAAATTCAGTGTTTGACTTAAATATCTTCTGCAACAAGATCTATGAGAACCCGAATTTTATGGTGACTTTGTATATACATTCAGAAAAGAAAGCACGTGCCTTGGCGTACCCAATTTCATCAGTATTTGATTTAAAAGGATTGGGTACAACATAAATGTTATACGACAGACTACATGCATGGTAGTTAACCCAATCACGGATGATAACTTTGATTCCCTCTTTAATTCCTCGCCAGTTTTTCAGGCCTCACATTCTATTCGTATGACCGTTCCAGCATAAAGGCTTACTTGAAATTAAAATCTATTTTTTGTAATGTTGGTTGGTACCTGCTGCTCAGCCTGTGGTCGGGCCCATCGGAGTCTAACTTGTGGTTTTCCTTTGTTCCAAAATGTCAGTGTTTTCCATTACGAAAACACGCCCATACAAATACATCGGCCCCCGCCTTTCGGGGCTTGAAGAAATAAACGGGCTGCATGATGCTTCCACGCAGAGCAGAAACCGACCCGCACACGAGTACTGGTAAACCGCTTAGTGAATCAAAGCCTGTCCAGGCAAAGCGGTGCGAGTCGGCCTGTCCATGCTTATAAAGTTTTAACCCTATTGGTTTCATTGGGCGGCTTGGCTTGAGATGTCATTTCCACAAAATTGGCAGAACGTCTTCAAAATGACCTTTACAGTGTTGACGGGGACGTTAAACCTCAAATCAAACAATTAAACTAAACAAATACATTGTAAACTTTACCGCCGAAAACAAACTAAAAATTTCATATGAAAAATTATGATCTATTTCTTATATCTTCTCAAAATATAGATTGTACGTCCTCGTTAGCACCGCCTCATCTATATTTTAGAGCAGAAATAAGACAAATAAGGTACACCCCTGTAAACAACAGTTTAACTGTATGAAAGTGGGGTTCAAGGGGTCAAAATTATTAAGGCGGGTTTTCGTGATGGGAGATGTTACACTGATGAGTTAGGAGGCATTCATGCGGACTGAACATTTTTTTATCTAAATCGCGACGGAAGTAAAGGTGAGGATTGCAGCCGCGTAAAATCGATTTAATCCCACCCCCACTCCAATGAAATATTTTTGAATGACCGTTCCAAGGCGGTTCTTCTGTCACGGTTTCTTTTCGTTATAACTCGTCTTTGAATGTGTAAATCACTTATATCTTCTTGTTTTGGATAGCCAATGCGCCATTTTGTGGGAATGTGGCTGGTTTTTTGGCTTTCCGCTGTAATTGATGTTTTCATTGGGGTGTAGCTATTTCATGCTTGTATGTCTTTCCCTTTGGTTTCTCTGTTGGGAGTTGTGAGTTAATTGTATCGATGCCTGTTCATTGCCTTAAGGTCTCTTTTGCTAATCGTACTGTCGGTTGTTTTTGCTCCAGCCTTTCAGTTATATCATGCTGTCGAGTCCTCACCGTCGTTACATCCCGGTGGTTGTTTAATTTGTGCGTTCTCAGGGATGTTGCCCTGGTGGGTTGGAGGCCTTTATGCCGGCTGAACAGATTGAGAGTCTAGATCGCGACGCCAGTAAGGGCGAAGGACCCCCAGTGAAATACTTTTCACTGAACGATCCAGTGAGGTTCTTCTGTCGCGATTAGTTTTTCTTACAATTGTCCATGAATGTGTGTATTGCTTATATCTTTTTGTTATCCCCACACTTTAAAAAAAAAAAAAAAAAAACGTTCGGGGATATTGTGAACGCCTCCGTCCGTCTGTCCGTCACGCTATCTCCGCCTTAACCACTGGTCGGAATGTAACCAAATTTGGTACACAGCTTCCTTACATGATGAGGGCGTGAAACGTCAAATATATTTTTGGCCCCGCCCCCCAGGGACCTTGGGGAGGGATCAAAAGGTCAAATATCAATTAAATTCAATTTCAAAGCCAATTTTATAGATTTTGAAACCACACTTTGCATAAGTAATGATTAATGATATATGTAACACATATTGAACGGGATTTTGGTTGCGACCCCTGGGTCAAGCCCAAGGGATCGGACTTGTTTTTTCGAACATAGTCATGTGGCATATCAAATTGAAGTGCATGATTAGTAGAATATAATACAGGTAATAGTTTGACCCTGGGGTCAAATTAGGGCCAAGGGTGAGGGGTTTTCGGTACTTGGCCCCTCTGTAGAAAGCGTGGGGATTTGCGATGGTGCGCCATCGACAGTATTTGAGTTTGGTAGCCAATTGGACATTTTGTTGAGAAGTAACTGTCCGTTTGGCCTTTCGCTGTTGGCGTTATTATCATGTTTGTGTTTCTTTCCATTTTGTATCTCTGATGGGAGGTGTAGGTTAATTTTATCGATTACTGATCATTGCCTTCATTTCTATTTTAGAAGTCTGTGGCAACATCTCGTAACATTATGCATGACAACCTTTTGTACAACTTTGCATGTTATTGATTGAAGAATATTGTATTTTTTGTGCTAAACCCGTGCATAAATATGTGTTTTATGTTCGTAAGATAAATTAAATCTACATTATTGAATTTATTAAACTGGCCCAGGGAAAGCATAATAATGCTCAGCGAAGTCTCATATATTTTATCCATTTTCTCCAATTTATTTAAGAAACTTCATTATACTAAACTCTCATGTAAAGCCCCTTTGTAAACTGACAAAGTTGCTAATAAAGTGCAAGCTATAACAACATTGAATCACCCTTTGCCCAATGTCACGACATGCACAGTTGTAAATCGAACTGGCCAATGCACCAATTACCACAACAGTAGGCCACGCGCCGGTGGGAATAGAGGTTAAGAATATTCATTCATGTGTCTTACGATATGCAATAGGAAGTCAAGGTTAAAACAAAACATAACAAACGTTGATTCAACGCTATTTAAAGCGAATGTACATGAAGGCCCACTAGAGCACCAGAACAATAATTTATAAAACGGCTATAATAAGACTTCACGTGATTTTATAAAATCTACATAACAAGGCTATAGTAAGACGGCACGTGATAATTTGTGGCCGTCTGTTAGTGCATATTCAAATGTACGATTTATATTCATGAAAGGCAAATTTTTGTTCGTACGAATAATTTGCGATGTTTTTTTGTAACCGGTGTAGCGTGAGCTCTTTAAACCCGTGAGAAACTTAATACCAAGGTACATCTGCGCATGCGCAAGAAGGCCGTGAGAAATGTCATCCATTTCCTGTTAGCCTCTACCCCTTTCATCTTTAGCCTACATGTATGTTTAAAATGTCTAAGGAAATCTGCTTGCATTACGAACTTTTAATAGAACACTTTTTATTAAAGCTTTATTTCTTTCTTTATTTTTATTTATTTATTTATTTTCGAAAGATACCCGTATTAAATATGCCATAAATAGGTTTTCATGTGTTCAAGAAGAACAAAATATATGCGGGTACATGTAATTTCTTGACATTATTACGAAAACAAGTCTACTGGATTTTTCCCCTTCTTGTGCTAATAATTGTCACATAAACACAAACATATTGCTAAGATATCCCCAGAATCTCCTTTTTTCTGTATTATGTTTCTTTTTGTTGTATGTAACATTTTTTGCCTTTATCGTTTTGAAGCAAAGACAAGGATCAGATTGTGGGGTATGGGAAAACCAAATATGCTGGCTTTTATACACTCCTCCTGAGGCAAACGAGTGCGGTGCATCACGTTGTCTGTGTTGTTATATTCCTCTAGCCAATAGAGTTTCCAGAAACATGACATCTACAAAACACACTGACTGCGTGATGTATAAGTACTCGCCTAAATACAAATTCCCAATATTTTGCCAGCTATTTTTTTCTTCTTTCCATCTGCTGCGATGCGTTGTGTACATCATCAATTACCACGCATATCAAATCAACTTCCAAGACTCACACCTACAGCAGTGGTATCGTGATAAGAAGAAAATTACCAGTCATTACTCAGAACTTGAGTAAAATTATGCATAATATCACTTTTGTCCACAACCTTTTAGTTACAGGCGCTATTGCGATTTTTTCATCTTGGCTGTGGATATTTCTTCTTATGGCTGTGGACGTTCACCCAAACCCAGGACCTGCATCTCTATCCTCCGACTCTAGTTTTTCTAGCTCATCACGCGACTCTTTCTCTTTCCTATATACGATAAACCTATCCAAACATTTATCCTTTATACATTACAACGTACAAAGCATTGCAAACTAGCTAGATATCCTTTCTACTGAACTAGCCGATTTTGATATCTTAGCCTTTTCGGAAACATTGCTCCATCCAAATATAAAGTCGTCAGATTTACTTATACCAGGCTTTAAAGACCCTGAATGTAGGGACAGAGCAAGGGACCGCCATTGCGGTGTTATGGTATATATATAAGATTCTATATTCTATAAAAGGAGGCCAGACTTAGAACGAAATAATGTGGAATGCATATGGATCGAAATGCAACTAAACCACACACGATTCTTATTTGGTCTTTTCTATCGCCCTCCAAATTCTGATGATGATGATGATGATGATGATGATGATGATGATTTCGTGTTTAACGACGCGTCAACCCTCTTTGTGGGTCATAAGCGTCAAACGGTTAATAGTTAAAGGCATTGAGAATTATGAGGATATTAAAAGTAAAAAAGTTAGTTTGATATGTATAAAAAATTTAAAAACAGTTAAATCTTAGGAAAAGGTCCGATTTCTTTTAAGAATAAAATGATATTTTCAAAAGGTACATCTTGAAACAATTGTTGCAAAGTGTCAGCTTTGAAGAATAAGTTACGGGACTTTGAAAAGTCTACAAATTCAATTATAATATGTTTCACAGTGAATGGCTGATCACAGCCTACACAGGAAGGCTGTTCATCACCATTTAAAATATAAGAATGAGTAACTCTAGTATGGCCAATGCGCAGTCGTGTTAATACTACATCCTCTTTCCTGGAAAACTGTGGAGGAGAACATCTTGTTCCAACGACAGGTTTAATGGCATGGAGTTTGTTATTTATTGCACGGTCCCATTCGCCTTGCCATTCCGACAAGATGTATCTGTTAATTAATGGTTTAAAATTATTAAAAGGAATTTTAAAAACAGAAGGATCAAGATTGAGCGATTCCTTTGCTTTCTTGTCAGCAAACTCATTGCCGACAATGCCAATATGGCTCGGAAGCCAACAAAACAAGATTTGGTGCGTTTTAGAAATTTCATGATGTTTTCCGATCAGTTTTTGGATTTGAGGATTTTTAGATGATAAATGGTCTAATGCCTTAAGCACAGAAAGTGAATCAGAAAATATAATTGCTTTTTGAAATTATGAAGAACTGATAAAATCTAAAGCTAGGTCTATTGCTTTGGCTTCAGCTGTAAAAATAGATGAACCATCTGGAAGGCGTAAGGTTTGGTGCGTATCTTAAGAAACATACGCACAACCAACTTTTTCTCCTTCTTTGGAACATCAGTATAGACTTGCTGGTAATACTATCATAACGTGACTGTAGTACCTGAAAGTTTTGTTTGAGTAGCATTGGATTTGAATCGGATTTTTTACCATGATGTAAGTCAAACGGAATAGAAGGTTTTTTAATACACCAAGATGGAATTTCGGCCGTATCATGTTTTTGAATATTTTTAAGGTCGATACCTGAATTTTCTAGCAGTGGTAAAATTCGTAATCCAAAAGGTTTGATTGCTGTGGGTTTAGTTTCATACTTATCTACATATTCAGGTGGAAATGAAATTTGGAATGCCGGGTTAGATGGAATAGCAGCAAGTCTGATAGCGTACTGAAGAGAAAGTTTCTCTCTGCGCGAAGTTAAAGATGGTTCACCTGCTTCCACATAAAGGCTTAATACTGAAGAAGTACGGAAGCCCCCCATAGCCAGACGAAGGCCTTGGTGATGGATAGTATCCAAAGATTTTAAATAAGACTTTCTGGCAGAACCATAAACAATAGACCCATAGTCTAATTTAGATCTTATCAGAGACCGGTAAAGATGTAATAAAGTGTACCGATCTGCTCTCCAACTTGTATGAGCTAAAACTTTCAAAAGATTCAAAGCTTTTAAGCATTTAGCTTTAAGATATTTAATATGGGGAATAAAAGATACTTTTTGATCAAATATGACCCCAAGAAATTCTTCAACAACAGGAATTTGTGATCCGTATAAAAACAAGGAAGGATGTTCGTGTTTCTTCCGTAGCTTACAAAAATGAACACACTGCGTTTTCGACTTGAGAACTTTAAACCATTTTTATCAGTCCATTCTTCTATTCTTTTTAGATTTTGTTGTAACTTTCGTTCAATTGTTTTCATATTTTTTTAACGGTAACATATACAAAAATCGTCAACATACAAGGAACAATCAGTTTTGTCGTCCAAACATTGTACGATATTGTTTATTTTGATGTTAAATAGCGTAGTTGAAAGAATACTACCCTGTGGGACACCCTGTTCTTGATAATAGAAATCTGACACGGTAGACCCCACACGGACCTGAAACATGCGCTCCCCTAAAAAGCATTTAATAAAACTGGGAAGTTTTCCTCTTAAGCCAATGTTATAAAGATCTTTTACTATTCCATAACGCCATGTTGTATCGTATGCTTTCTCCAAGTCGAAAGAGACAGCTACTGCGTGTTCTTTGTTAATAAAAGCATTTCGTATAAATGTTTCTAGTCTTATTAAATTGTCGTTGGTACTACGTTCCGAACGAAAACCCGATTGATATTCCGAAATGAGGTTGTTGGACTCTAAGTACCAGACTAATCTCTTGTTTATCATTCTCTCCAATGTTTTACACAAACAACTTGTCAAAGCTATCGGACGATAATTTGTAGGTTCTGCATAATCTTTTCCTGGTTTCGGAATTGGTACAATTGTAGCTACACGCCAGCTCTCAGGACAGACCCCCGTTTCCCAAATATCATTAAAGATATCTAAAAGTGTTGAAAGATAACTTTTTGGCAGATGCTTAAGCATCTGATAATGAATTTCATCGGGCCGGTTGCCGTATCATGTGATTTTTCAATGGCTTCAACAAGTTCGGATGAGTTAAAAGGTTTGTTGTATTCTTCGTGATTAAGGGATTTAAAGTTTAGATTTCTTTTCTCTTGGTCCTTTTTGAAATTTCTAAAAGAGTCAGAATAATTACGCGATGATGAATTTCTCAAGAATGTGCTCCCAAGAGTATCTGAAATATCTTTTTTGTTGAAGCTAATGTGTCAAATTCGGTATTTAAATGTGTAAAACTAGCGGGCTTTGTTTTTCCTGAAATTTTTCGTACCATATCCCAAACCTTTTTAATGGGGGTTTTGTAGTTCAATTTTGAAACGTATTCCCTCCATGACTTTTGTTTTGAAGCTCGGATTGTTCTCCGAGCTTTAGCTCTAAAAACTTTTACTTCGTTTAGCTTTTCTGAAGTGGGACTTTTGCAGAACTTATTTAGAGCCTGTTTGCGCTTTTGAATAGCTTCTTTACTGCCATTATTAAACCACGGCTTGCTTTTCTTAGTATTTGTGGAGGTCTTTGGAATGCATTGTTCTGATATATTAATAAGTGTATCTGTGAAATCAGAAACAATGTCGGATAATTCATTTAAGTGATCAACTGATAACTCTTCTTCACATAAATTATGGAATAATTCCCAGTCGGCTTTATTCATTTTCCATTTCTGGTTGCAGTCCTCATCTGGTTCGTTTACGCTCTCAAATATAACGGGGAAGTGATCACTTCCGCACTGATCATCATGAACAGACCAGTCATAGTCCAAGAAGAGAGATGGGTGAAACAAAGAGAGATCTTAAGAAGACAAATGACCTGTCGCAGGGTGAAGGTAAGTATAAGATTTATCATTCATCAAGCAAAGATCGCTTTTCGCAATAAAATCTTCGACGAGTGCTCCTCTGTTATTGATATCTTTACAGCCCCATAGAATATTGTGACCATTGAAGTCGCCAACTAAAAGATATGGCGATGGAAGTTGACTCAGCAATGAGTCAAGGTGTTCGGGCTTTAAAGAAAATGAGGGCGGGATATATAGAGAGCAAATTGTAGTTTCTTTATCCAAAGAAACCGATACTGCTACAATTTGTAGGTCTGTTTTTAATTTGATCTCTCTTTGTGGTAAACATGATTTCACAAAAATTGAACTGCCACCAAATGGTTTGTTACCATCAGAATAGATATAGTTGTATGTATTGAAACCCCTGACATCAATGTTGTCATCAGTTTTTAAAAAAAGTTTCTTGCAAACAAAAACCGATGGGTTTAATAACGAAATAAGTAATAAGAGTTCATTATAATTTGATTTAAGACCTCGACAATTCCATTGTATTATTTTGTGTTTTAAATCCATTTTATGAAGAGATTAAGACTAGAAACTATATTGGAGCTGCAATTGGTGATATAGATCTGCTACCACCAGCTCGTGGTGTTGCTGACCTCGATCTGTTATTGCCGCTTGGTGATGATGGAGTTTCATTGAACTCCATATCACTGTCACTCAAAGATCCGAATCTGCTTTTGATAAGCTTAAAGCCATACTCAAGGGCGAACCACTTCTCTTAGCACCAAACTTTGAAAAAGAGTTTAAGCTAGCTGTAGATGCTAGTGACGTAGGCGCAGGTAGTGTTTTGGGGTAGGAAGGAAGACGAAAATGGTGTGGGTCATCCTGTTTGCTCCTTTTTTGTCACAAAGTTTAATAAGCATCAGAGAAATTACTCTACCATAGAGAACGAGTGCTTGTCTCTGATTCTTGCTCTGCAACATTTCGAAGTTTATCTTACTCCTTCTACTGCATCGATTATTATTTTCAGTGATCACAATCCACTGACTTTCATACATAAAATGAAAAACAAAAATCAGCGGTTGCTCAGGTGGAGTCTCATGCTACAAGAGTATAATTTAGACATAAGACATATCAGAGGGAGAATCAACATTATCCATGACGCCCTTTCAAGAGCTTGAGTAATGTCAGGAATGTGTTTGTCTTTCATACTGAAGTGGATTGTAGATGCATGTAACTTTATATGCTATGTTCAATATTTTATTATTCTAAAAGCAAAAGAAAGCTTTATTGCATAAAACTTTCTTTTCCTCGAACAGGGGGAGTGTTATGCATTAGAATTTACTTTTCTGATTCCCACTTCCACCCCGCTTGGTGACCTAATAACATCATGTTTTTTTTCTTCTAAAAGAACTTTCTGGAAAGAAATGAGTCACAGATTAATTTCATTTTTGTAAACAACTTGTTTACAAGGTAAAGTACTTTGGAATCTTCCAGAGGGTTCTGGGTTGCATTATTTTTAGAAAATTACATCATCTTATTTCACAGCCCTCTGGAATGTTCTAGAGAAATCTTAGGGTCTATAAAGAGCTTGATTTTTCTCTTTGAGTCAGACTTTTGAGTTTGAAGTTTGGGTATATAACAGAGGTTATTTCAGGATTGTTAAAGATTATATTTCATTTCGGACTGTGGATTCTGTGGGATCAAGGAAAATAGATTCATACAAGGATATTTCATAACAGAGCTAAGTACATTTAATTCACTTACTTCTACAGGTTAAAGATACTTTGTAAATAAATGTTGTTAACTTTTTCCAAAAGGCGGGTTTGCATTTTCTTTCTGCTACGCCTGGCTCGTAACATACCAATGGGTCTCCATGGATTCAATCGGCTATCTCTCGGTCTCGAGTCCAATGCATTACCACTGCACAATAACATATCAACCATCGCAAAGCATAAGAGGGAATAACCCATAGCAGACACCGAATACGGAAAGCACGAATTAAGATACAAATGTTAATACTCTTTACCCATATCATATTACATATTTGCACAGCTGTCAATTAAATATGCATAAGGAGGCACCAATCGGTCTTAAACATCCTGTTAGTCTTTTTGTGGTTTGTCCAATTATGCAAACATGCACGTGGGGCCACTTATCGGCAAAACACTTCCTTAATATAGTCCTTTTGCTGTTTGTTAATCATGATTTGCACAGTCAATGATGAGCCGGATATAAATGTAATGTGCATAATTTATTCAGCAATATTTGACGAAACAATTGTTGAACTGAGAGAGACGTGTAAAGTACAGAAATTGATGTACTTGACCTTCTGATAACACACCTGTGCGACAAAGTGCATGTTTTCACATCTCCGAAATGACTAATTTCCTGATGAATATCCGTTTAAAATATATTTCTTATGTTTACTGCAAACATAGGTTGTGGATGCTCGTTAGAACTGAGGCGGTTTAAAAGAATGCCAGAATGTCTTTGGCAGAAGTAATAAAACTAATGTTTTCCCAATAAACCCCAGTTTTCTCTCTATAAAATGGGGCTATGTGGGCGTGTTCATTTCACGGACTTGTTTAGGTGATGAAAAGCCACGATCAAAGAGTACGCCCTACAAATGGCACCAAGAGAAAGTGTACCTTAAATAAAGAAGACACAACAGGGCATACACTAACCGAAAAGAGCATAACAACTAGCTCCCTCTTCCCAACAAGCGCTGTTAACTTTTTTTAACAGCTCCTGTCTCCTGAACATGTCTCTGACGCAGTATGTCGCCTAAATTTGGAGAATGAAGAGCGTCCGTGCAATGCAGTATTTTCATCAACGACGAAGGGGTCCCCTTTTAAGGAAAACAAATTATATTAGTTCCCAGTCTTAATCACAACTTTTATTTCTTTAAATTATATTGGTTATTACAAGAGTTTACAGAGTGAAAACAAGATATAATTGACGTCATCTACGTCCGTCTCGTGTTATTCGTTTATGTACACAATTGTAACAGTGTCTTGCTACGAGGGGTGAGTTCCCTTTCAACTTTAAACCATGCTGATATTGAGAGATCATTTAATAATGTATTTTGCCATTCCGTGTTGAAAGTCACCATTTGCTTTTCAAGCTAAAAAGAGCGATATATAGCTTTATTTTTTATGTTATTAACCATTTAGGACTTTTCTTTAGAATCCAACTTGAATTAAACACACACACGCACACACACACCCACACACACATACACACACACACACACACACGCACACACACACGCACGCACGCACACATGGTGCTTCCGCGCAGAGCTGAAACCGACCGAACGTTTAAGCACTGGTAAAGCGGTATCTGTGGGCGGCAGTGTTTGAGATGTCCTTTCATCTTAAAGTCCGACAAAAGTCACGCCAAATCGGAAGGAACGACTCCAAACTGACCTAAATAGTGTTCACGGGGTCCTAAATCCTCGAGACAAACAAACAAACACACAACAGTGTCAACATAAGAAACAACATCAATAAATAAGACCTGTCGCCGGTCAGGATAGCTCACCGGAAGTCGCGCTTTGACTTAGTCGCACAAAGGCAAATTTTCAGATCCATGACAGAAACAAAGTCATAAAGTATGAATCCAGTGCTATATCAATAATTGGGATCATGAATGATTCAAGTCTTTCACATTAGTATCCCTTTTTATTTCATTTAACCCATCTTCGTGTAAACAGGCAGATATTCATGGCAAAATGTACTAAATATTTCACATGCTTTCAATGAATCAACACGGGCGACAAACAGCAACTGCAAGGATAGTAGAACCCTTTGTTCAGATGAGCTAAAAAGTATGTTTGTGATCCTGACTTTGATCACAAGGTCACATTCAGGGGAGCGGATGATGCTGATAAAATTTTCACCTCAGTAATAATGAACTGAATCTATTCTCCGTAAAGAAGAAATGGGCTCCTAAACGCAAAATCTTTAACATTAAAATTCTAAGCCTGTGATCTTGACCCCAAGATCATGGTTATAGGTGCGGATGTTGATGATAAAAACCTAAAGCATTATATATCACCATACCAAATTCATCTCAAGGCAACCAAGTAATTATCTGAAATCTTTAGTGCAATGACGAACATAAACGTTCTAAGTCTGTGAACTTGACCTCAAGGTTATGGTCAATAGAGCTGATGCTGCTGCCAAAACCAGTATTTATTACCATACCAAAACCAGTATTTATTACCATATCAAGTATAAACTACTAAATCCATCCAATGGAAAAGAAGTCATGAGCTCCTAAAAATAAACACAAAATCTTCAACATAAAAAGTTGTGACTTTGGCCCCATGGTTATAGGTGCTGATGGTGGTGGTAAAAAAACATTAAAGCAATAACTATCACCAGTCCAAGTCTCAAGTAAATTCATCGGAAGGCAACCAAGTAATGATCTAAAATCTTCAGCGCAAAAACATAAAAGTTCTTAGTTTGTGACCTTTACCCCAGGATCACGGTCATGTATGATAATGCTTCTGATAAAAAGTTTTGAATTTACCAAGTATGAACTAAATCTATGAACATGTAAAGAATTAAAGAGCTCCTTAATACTTTAACACAAAACAAATTTCACATAAGAATTCAAAGGCTGTGACCGTGACCCCCAAGGCTATAGTCATATAGAGAAAACTGGGGTTTATGGTGGTACTCCAAGACATAGGTTGTGGGTACTCGTTAGAGCCGCCTCAATGAGGCAGTCCTAACGAGCACCCACAATCTATGTTTGGAGCATTGATAAGAAAAATATCACGGATTTCGTTCAGAAAAGTTGCCATTTTGGAGATCTGAAACATGCTTTATGCCACGCGGGTGTGTTATCGCAATGAAATTAATTCGAAATCCATCCACTGGTTAAGCAGGAGAAGTTGTTTATTTTTTTTTTCTATTATTAGCTCTTGTGGCCATCTTTTTCATCCCAGTAGATTGTTTGAACAATTTTAATAGAGGGTCACCTAAGAAACATTACGAAAACACGCCTATACAAATACATTGTAAACTTTATCGCCGAAAATCAAATATTTTAAAATGAAAAATTGCACGACCCGCAGAAAAAGCGACCGACTGAAGTCGGTTGATTTTCTAAGGGTGTTCTAAAATCACCGTGTCAGTCTGTCCGTCCGTAACCTGTTTGTGAAAATTGGTGATAGTGACTTAACCGATTGGAATATTTAAATAATTTTTGGCATACTGATAGATATCAATGAAATCTAACCAATGAACTTGCCAAATATTACATTCCATTTAGTATAGCCTCGCCGAGGCGAAAAATGTGAAAATTTTCGAACTGCTTCTCCCCGGAAACCGTTGGGCCGATTGAAGTCAAATTTCATATGGAGCCTCTATGGGATGGGCAAAACCAAAATTTGCTCATGGGGTCCAGGTAACATGACCAAAATGGCCGCCAAGCCATATATGGTAAAAACCCTTCAAAAATAGTCTTCTCCAGAACCACTCGGCAGTTTTCCACGAAACTTGATTAATAGCATCTGGGACAAAGGCCCACCATAACGTGCTAAAATGGTGACCCTGGGTTGACCTTGACATTCTTTATGCCTAGGTCAAACTTTGACACTTATGCTTTTGTATTGTAAAAGTAAGAAAGCATTTTATCCTGCAAACAATTCAGAATACAGTACTAAAGTATAAGATATATTTTCGCTACTTACGATAAGGCGCATTTATTGGGGGAACCGTTTTAGGTCCAGGTCACATGACCAAAATGTCCGCCATACCCATATATGGTAACACTCATAAAGCTAAAAGCATCCGTTCTTACGAATACCGAAAAGCTGTATGTTAGAGCATAAATAAGACATATAAGGTTTACCCCTGCAAAGCCCAGTTTTACTACATTAACGTGGGGTTCAAGGGGGTCAGAATTGTATAGGCGTGTTTTTGTGATGCATTCCTGTGCAATTATTTTGAAATCCATCCACTGGTTAAGGAGTTGTTTAAAGGTTTTCCTATTTTTAACTCTGGAGGCCATCTTGCGCATCCGAGCAGAATGCTTTGAGTAGTTTTGGTATGAGGTCATCTTTGAAACATTCCTGTGAAATTATTTCAACATGTATCCACTTGTTAGGGAGCAGATTTCATTTAAAGGTTTTTGTATTTTAGCTCCTGTTGCCATCCTGTTCATCAGAGCGGAATGGTTTGAGCAATTTTGCTAGAGGAGAAGGAATATTCCCGTGAAATTATTTCGAAATCCATGTACTGGTTAAGGAGTTGAACTGTTTTAAAGGTTTTACTATGCTTAGCTCTGGTGTCCATCTTGTTCATCCAAGCAGAGCGGTTTGAGGGTCACTCAAGGACTATTCCTGTGAAATTATATCAAAATAGGAGCAGAAGTCTTTTTTCCTATTTTAGCCATGTTGGGCAACTTGTTCATCGGAGCAGAGGAGTTTGAGCAGTTTTGGTGGAAGGTCACCCAAAAAACATTGTTATGCAGTTATTGTAAAATCAATCCAATAGTTAAGGTAGAAGTCTTTTTAAACATTTTTCTATTTTTAGCTCTGTGGGCCATCCTGTTCATTCGAGCGGGACTTTTTTTAGCAATTTTGGTTGAGTGTCGCCCAAGGAACATTCCTGTAAATTATTTTGAAACCTATCTACAGGTTAAGGAGATAAAGTTATTCAAATGTTTGTTTGTTTTTTTTTCTCTCTTTTTTTAGCTCTGGTTGCCATCTTGTTCATCTGAGCATAACGGTTTGAGCAATTTTGGTAGAAGGTCACCCAAGGAACATTCCTGTGAAATTATCTGAAATCCATTCACTGGTTAAGGAGAGGAAATCGTTTAAATTTTTTCCTATTTTTAGCTCTGGTGGCCATCTTGTTCAACCGAGCGAAATGGTTTGAGCAATTTGGTAGAGGGTCACCCAAGGAACCTTTTTGTGAAATTATTTCAAAATTCATGCACAGGTTAAGGAGGAGAAGTCGTTTAAAGTTGTTGTTTTTTCTATCTTTTGCTTTGGTGGTCATTTGTTCACCCGAGCGGAACGATTTGAGCAATTTTGGTAGAGGGCGACTCAAGGAACATTCCTGTGAAACTATTTCAAAATATGTCCAGCAATTTGGGAAAAGACGTCGTTTAAAGCAAAAGTTGCCGACGGACGCACGGACGGACGATTGCCGATGGACAAAGACCGATCACAATAGTTCACCATGAGCACTTCGTGGTCAGGTGAGCTCAAATTTAATGAGCATCGAAAAAACTTTAACGCAAAAACTTTAACTTTTGTGGACGCCGACACCGACGCCTACGCCAATGGGGTAGTATAATAGGTTCGTGGGATATAGCGATCAACCTGGCGGTCGTCCGTCCGTCCGTAGACGCAACCTTATGATGGCCTTAACTCCTATACCCATTAAGATTCATTAATGGTTCTTGTTCATAAGGCTGAGACGGCGTGTCATGCGCAAGAACCAGAACACTGGAGGGCATACTTCTTGAGTTATCTCCCCTTTTAATAAAATAGAATGACTACTTTGTGATAGCCATAACTCCAATACCTTTGGTGATATATTGATGGTACCTGGCACAGTTGTTCACAAGGCTGAGACGGCGTGTCATACACAAGAACCACAACTCTGGTTGTCATGGTTTTTGAGTTTTCACCCCTTCCAATAAAATTGAGTGACTACCTTGTGATGGCCATAACTCCAATACCCTTTAAGATATATTGATGGTACCCAGCACTGTTGTTCATAAGGCTGAGACGGCGTGTTATGCGCAAGAACCAGAACACTGGAGGGCATACTTCTTGAGTTATCTCCCTTTTAATAAAATAGAATGACTTCTTTGTGATAGCCATAACTCCAATACCTTTGATGATGTATTGATGGTACCTGGCACAGTTGTTCACACGGCTGAGACGGCGTGTCATACACAAGAACCACAACTCTGGTTGCCATGGTTATTGAGTTTTCACCCCTTCCAATAAAATTGAGTGACTACCTTGTGATGGCCATAACTCCAATACCCTTTAAGATATATTGATGGTACCTAGCACTGTTGTTCACAAGGCCGAGACGGTGAGTCATGCACAAGAACCACAACTCTGGGTGCCATGGGGTTGAGTTATCTCCCCTTCCAGTAAAATAGAATCACTACCTTGTGATGGCCACATCTCCAATACTCTTTGAGATATGTTGATGGTACTCGGTACAGTTTTACATGAGGTTAAACAGGTGTGTCATGTGCAAGAATCACGACTCTGGGTTCCCTTTTTTAATTATCTCCCCCTGACAATATAACCTTGTGATGGCCATAACTCCAATACCCTTTGAGATATACTGATGGTACTTGGCACAATTGTATACAAGGTCGGGACGGCACTTCATGCATGAGAACCACAACCCTGGGTGCTATTGTATTTGAGTTATCTCCCCTTCCAACCCCCTCCCCGCCCATAGGGGCTTGAAGAAATATATGGGCTGCACGATGCTTCCACGCAGAGCTGAATCCGGCCCGCACACTAGTACTGGTAAACCGCTTAGAGAATATAAGCCTCTCCAGGAACCGCGATGGGAGGCGGACCGTCCATGCTAATGAACACTATTGGTTTCATTGTGCGACAGAGCTTGAGATGTCATTTCATCTCAATGTCGGGTAAAAGTCCCACAAATTGGAAAAAATGTCTCCAAAATGACCTTTACAGTGTTGACGGGGACGTTAAACCTCAAATCAAATCAAATAAAAAAAATCTCCCCTTCCAATATAACAGTATGACCGCCTTGTGATCACCGTACCTCCAATACCCTTCGAGACAAATTGGTGGTACTTGTTGCAGATGTACATGAGGTTAAGCAGGTTTGTCATCTTCAAGAATTACAACTCTTGGTGCTCTGTGTTTTCTACTTATCTCCCCTGACAATATAACCTTGTGATGGCCATAACTCCAACACCCTTTGAGATATACTGAAGGAACTTGGCACAATTGTATACAATGTACAGAAGGGGTGTCATGTGCAAGAACCACACCTGTTAGTGCTGTGGTATTTGTGTTATCTACCCTTACCATATAACATTATGACCAGCTTGTGATCACCATATCTCCAATACCCTGTGAGACATATTGATGGTACTTCGTACAGAAATACATGAGCTTAAGCAGGCATGTCATGCGCAAGAACCACAATTCTGAGTGCCCTGGTTTTTTAGTTATCTCCCTGGACAGTATAATCTTGTGATGGCCATAACTCAAATACTTTTGTGATATATTCTGGTGCAATTCTGGTGCACTTTCCATTTGTATTCTGAAGGCCATATTGGCTTTTGGTCGGGGGATTTGCCATCTTTTCCGATGGCTATGTTTTGTCATTCTATAACTATGTTTTTGGTCACAAGGAAACCAGGTGGGAACATCAGCCTGATAGTATATAATTATGTATTGTTTCTATATACACTTACAGAGGCTTTCAACCACAGACTGCTTTTGAAACGGTCAGTCCATTAGGATAAAACAACAAATAGGTATAATGCATTCTTTCATATTTTTCAGGTAAAATTGTCATTGTAACTTATAACTGTTTCAAATGTTTCAAATGTATATTGATGGTGTTCAATTTAGACTCAGAACCCAGGTCTGTGTTTTTGAGCAAGAGAACAAAAAAGTGTAGAGCCTAATGCAATTATTAAGAATCGATACAATTATCTTACACCTCACATCCAAGACACCAGAGGGAAAGAAACACACACACAACAATTTCACCATAATGGAAACGTCACGAGCGGAAAGTCAAAAGGACAGTTACTTTCCCACAAAATGTCAAAGTGGCTATCCGAAATAAAAAACAAATATAAGCAACACATGCATGCAAAGTCGAACTATAACAACAATAAACCACGACAGAATAACCGCCTTGGGACGACTAGCAAAAGGTTTTGCCTATACACATAATGCGCACGGGTAGTTAACCAAATCCCGAATGATAACTATGCTTCCCTCTTTCACTGTATGCCGAAGTTTCGGGCCTAAGATTCTTGAACGGCTCCAGGGTGAAAGGGGAAGTGCAGACAATGATTGGGAATAGATACAATTAACCCACACTACACATCAGAGAAACCAAAGGAAAAAATACATAGACATGAAATGGAAACACCAACAGTGGAAATCCAGAAGGACATTAACTGACTATCACAGAGCAAAATATATACGCTATTCACACATTCAAAGACGAGATACAGCAAAGGTAACCGCAACAGAGGAGCCGCCTTGGAACAGATAGTGAAAAGAATTTCACTTGGGAGCTTTAAATCGATTTTACGCGGCCGCTATCCTCGCCCTTACTTTCGTCGCGATTTAGACAAATAGTTCCGCATGAAGAGTTCCTAATTCATCAGTGCAACATCTCTGAGAACACAAAAATCAAACAAAACACAGATATTAAACAACAGTAAGGTCTCGATAGCAAGAAAAAAAAACCCTGAAATTCCGGAGCAAAAGAAAACCAATAGTTAGCCTCCGATGGGCCCGACCAGAGACAGAACATCAGGTACAAACCAACATTACATAAAATTAGATTTTAATTTCGCCCGAACCGTCATAGAATCTGAGGGTGCAATTAAATATGGAATCACGCTGGAACCGTCATAATGATCTGAGGTCATCGGCGTGTTATTAAAGAGGGAAGCAAAGTTGTCAATCGTGATTGGGTTAACTACCATGCATGCAGTCTGTCGTATAACATTTATGTTGTAACGGATATTTTTACATCGAAGAATGATTTCATGAAATTGGGTACTGAAGTCATTGCCAGTACACATATTTTTATACAGTCACCATACAATTCGGGTTCCGATAGACCTTGTTGCAGCAGAGATTTAAATCCCACACTTGAAATTGAATCGGAATGGAGTCAATTTTGTAAAGTCTTTGGGTAGTTTATGATACAGATAATCCTTATTAAGAAGTTCAGCAATTAATGATTTTATTACGAGTGATGAAGTCAGTTACATGACTTGATACGCTTGCAGCTCGAATTAATTGCGAATGTGAAAGACGCCATAGGATGTCGGATGAGGAACATCACCATTAAAGAGAAGAAGTTTTACAATCTCAAAATCAATATCATCGCTTTTATAATAAATGTTGCAGGCCACAAACCCATCTACAATAGACAGACGCAAATCCCAAAACGAGACTTCTGTATCAAAAGAATGTGCCTTTTTTAACTGAACGTCTTGGGATGGTGGGGATAAATTTGACTGATCAAACCATCACAATAGGAATTCTTGTTTTGTTATGAAAGAGACTTCATGATGTCCCTTTCCGTTGAAAACCAATTTGAAATCAATGAAGCCTTTAGCTCGAATTCTAGATACGTGGTTGATTAATTAATTATTGCCAATACCTATTTCGATGGTTTGATCAGTCAAATTTAACCCCCAGAACTACAGTTAAATAAGGCAAATTCTTCTTATACCGAGGCTCCGTTTTTGGATTTACATCTATCTATCCTAGATTGATTGGTTTCTTGCAAAATTTATGATGAACGCGATGATTCTGATTTTGAGATTGTAATTTTCGCTTTCATACCGGACTTACTAACTGTTGGTTTTCTTTTGCCCCAGTATTTCAGTGGTTTCTTGCTGTCGAGTCCTCACCGTTGCCTCACCTCTGTGGTTCTTTGATTTTTGTGTTCACGGAGATGTTGCACTGATGAGTTAGGAGGCCTTCATGCGGACTGAACAAATTATTTGTCTAAATCGCGACGGAAGTAAGGGCGAGGATTGTGGCCACGTAAAATCGATTTAAGCCCCCCAGTGGAAATCTTCCACTGACCGTTCCAAGGCGGCTCTTCTGTGGCGATTTATTTATGTTGTTGTTTGTTACTTACTATATGTATCACTTGTGTCTTTTAATTTTGGATGGCCATATGGCCATTTTGTGGGAAAGTAACTGTCCTTATGGCCTTCCTTTGTTTAGGTTTCCATTATGGTCTGGTCGCTTAATGTTTGTATTTCTTTCCCTTTGGTGTCTTTTATGGATGGAGTAAGTTAATTGTATCAATTCCTGATCTTTGTTTTACTTCTACTTTATACGGACATCACCTATCTAATCTGTGCTGATAATCAAGGGAATTAACGCCAACAAGACAGAAAACAAATGGTTATCTCCCCAAGGACTCAACTACCTCCTGTGCAAATTGCCCCAGACAAATTGTAAATCGTACAATTTTAGGACCGCTTTTTATGTACAATATAGGTGACTGTTTTAATTTAAGAAAGTGGAGGTCATGTTATGGTGTATCTTGAAAAAAGAGACAATTGAATGAAAAAGAATAAACATAGATGATGTGTTATATTTGAATACAAATAGTATCTTCAAGTGTCAAATATATCAAATGTGCTTAGCGACATTAATCAGTCGGAAATACATGTACATAAGTGTACAAGCCAACAGTGTAAAATGCACTGCAAGGTTTTGAACATTTTATAATGTGCAACATAAGTTTTCAAGAATGGCTGAAGTGAAATATTATACAAAATAAGATAATAAAAAAAAATCAAACGATCAGTAGCGTACGCTCAAGAAACGCAAAGTTGTTAAACACAACATGACTAGTCCGACGAAAATAATCTAATTTTCAAGTTTTTTTTTTTTTTTTTTTTTTTCAAAATAGTTTTGTTGTTAATTCTAAGCGTCTAAGCGTCTGCAGCAAACGATTCACTTGAAATTTCAAGCCTTATTTGCGTTGGAAAATAAGAAAAAAAATATTTGAAAGTGTCTTCTGCTACTGATACCCAGAGCTTGGAAGATGGTATTGTTCATATTGCTATTACATTTAAGAAATAGATCAGCTCTAACTGTGATTTGTTGAGTAATAAATCACAGTTTGGAGGTCAGTTGTAAAGTAGATCAAATCACGAGCGCATAGCGCGAGTGATTTGTCTACTTACAACTGACCGACAAACTGTGATTTATTACTCAACAAATCACATACTAGAGCTGATCTATTTCGATTCTAACACGCCGAAAATCGGCAATAATGTTGTTGATTCCTTCAAAATCTCACAACTTTTCTCCATTGTTTGAAGAAATCCCGCTAAAATTATCGACTGAAACACATGCATTTATATCCTTTTCTAACGTTTTCGATACGAGAAAATGACGTTACACCGTCTAACGTCAAGGATATCGACTAGTGACGTCATAAATTAGCAGTTTTAAATGACGTCACTCGTCACGCTCTTCCGAGCTGTGATTTGTTGCAGAATAAAACACAGCCGTTTTCCATTGCCTATATAGGCGCGCTGTGTTAGAATAAATCATATTTAGCAGATCAATCGAAGACGCAATCTGTGTGAAATTATTCATGGGTCTCTGTAGGTAGCAGAATCTCATCTCCCCTCAGGCGAATTAAACATACTCGGACCAGACTGCGTGTATTCGCAAACTGATCCCAGTCTTTGTTTATTGCACACAATAAGGTCATAATATTGAGCCGGAACCCATGATTTAGTTTTTGCTTGCTTTGACAGTCAAATGACTCAGATCAGACTGCACCCGTTCGTATTCATCTATCCGATTTGCGTTTGGCAAGAGCATCAGGATAATATAAATAAATGCTAGAAAAACAACCTAGTTGATTGCTGTCTATCCATTTAATAGGTGATATTCTTATATCGTCAAGAACATATTTACTTAATGCCTCGGGCGGTCCTCAGTCTATCTTTCCAATGATGTTCACCCGTGACTTCGCGATGTTACGCGTTGTTTAACAGGGATTTATTTAATTATTGGTTTGTTACGCCAAGGTCATTTTCTCGTCTAACACTACAGATTTTTGCCTTTATCTCTTTGTAATCAAATCAAAGTCTTAAGTCTATCTCTTAAAGCTCGGACCCATCAATAAGAGCTTAAAGTGAGACAGAGAGGGAGGCGATTACAAAAAAAAAAAAAAAAAAAAAAAAAATCTTTTATTATTATTATTTTCATTAACTATTTTTTTTTTACTTTGATTAGTATATTATTATCACAAATATATCTATATTTTAGAAATAAAATTAGAAAAATTACGAAAACACGCCTATTCATATACATGTATATTGAAATAAATTGAACCAAAATTTTTCACAGACAAAAATGGTATTTTTTCATATTTCGGCGGTTCTAACGAGTATCCACAATCTATGTTTTATAGCAGAAATAAGAAAAATATTGTTTACCCTTGTAAAACCCAGTTTTAGTTTATAAAAGCGGGGTTTAAATAGGTAAAAATTACATAGGCGTGGTTTCTTGATGATTCATCCAATACGTTTGCATAGTCGTGGACAAAAACTGTTAACAGGGCGCCCGCTTGACACGCGTCAATCTGCGCGTCAGTGTGTAAGAAAATGATCAATTATCAGCTCTACTCAACATGGCAATATATGGACAATAAACGATTGCAGGGAATAATCCTGGACTCAAACGTTTTTTTATAACACGAGCAAAAATACGATAAACATTTTACCACCAAATCATGAAACTTTGTGGAAAATTTGCGAATAAAATCTGATTTTTTTTTTATATTTCTACTCAAAACATAGACTTGGGCTGCATAGTAGAACCACCTCGGCGAGGTGGTTCTAGCGAGTAATCACAATCAAGGTTTTTGAGAAGAAATAAGAAAATATATATCCCAGAGATCTTTGTCCATTCTTAATAAGTATTTATCCACTCCAGGACAGGTTTTTAAGATCTATTTATCCAAGAGTAAAGTCCTACCAGAATCTAGCCTTTAGTAGTCTTTAGGTTGGCGAGGTTCTAATGTTAATGTCATGATCTGTAAAGCAATCTGACTGATTTCAGTTTGTCGAGGTGTAAACGAGATAATGTTTAGAGCAGTAAGTGACAGGTCTGTAAAACATTGCTCATTCTTCACAGTTTTTAGAACAATAAAATTATCTGTCTTTTCTGGCCTCTGTCGGCAAATCTACTTATATATAATTTAATACAATTGGGATCCACATTTAGAACCTAACGTCACTTAATGAAACTACAGGCCTTTTCAAATACATATGTACATTGAAAATTTTATCACTAAAATGATTCAACAAAGGCAGATGACAGTCTCTGGAGGAAGAATGTTCACTCTACTGGTTAACCGCCTACGTAAAAGCATGCCCAGGATAAGTGTAGATAGGTAAACTAAAAATGACCTAAATAGTGTTGACTGGGCCGTGAAATCCTTCACAAACAAAGAGTCAAACAAACAAACAAACAAAATCATTATAAATGAAAATCATCAGTTAAAATACGTTATTTTCTAATTTCTGCTCAAAACAAAGTTTGTTGATACTCAGCAGATCCGCCTCGACGAGGTGGTCAAACAGGCACAAAACATAGTTTGTGGATACTCGTTAGAACCCACACTGCGATTCAAACGGGTACCCACAATCTATGTTTTTAAGCAGAAAAAATGTGTACAACTGTAAAGTAGAAGTAAAACAAAGATTAGGAATCGATACAATTAACTTACTCCGCCCATCAAATACACCAAAGGGAAAGAAATACAAACATTAAGCGACCAGACCATAATGGAAACCTAAACAAAGGAAGGCCATAAGGACAGTTACTTTCCCACAAAATGGCCAGATGGCCATCCAAAATTAAAAGACACAAGTGAAACACACAGTAAGTAACAAACAACAGCATAAATAAATCGCCACAGAAGAACCGCCTTGGAACGGTCAGTGGAAGATTTCCACTGGGGGGCTTAAATCGATTTTACGTGGCCACAATCCTGTTTTACTACATAAACGTGGGGTTGAAGGGGGCAAAGATATGCAGCGTGTTTTTATGATGGTCAGACCCAACCTCGAACAAAGTAACAAACACATTATTCAATTTCATACTGATAATTAAACAATAACTATCGAACATAGTTCAAGTAGCATATCGTAGGCGTAATACAGTCTTTATTTTCGAAAATATTTTCATTTGATAATACATGTAAATAAATAAATAAATAAAAATCCCGAACCATACACTTCAATAAGCACGTCGTAGGCATAATATATTCTTTGTTATTGTTTACCTTAGTAACAACCGCTGACTGCTGGTTATCATGGTAAACTGGAAATAGAAAAGGAGGGTAGTGTATTTAATTTTCAAAATGGACTAAATTATTCTCATTTCTGTTTTACAAAATTTATATGGACGTGTTCGCAATACATTTGCCAACATACTCCCGCTTGCACAGATTTAAAATAACAACTTAAAAAAAAGTTATGCCAATATATTCATTAGTTTTTGTCTCTTCATTCAGTAGTTTTACTATATATTCTATACATTTAGAGGTTGCCTCCAATTATATGTAAAAAGGACCAAAAAGTGGTTGATAAAACTTCATGAAAAATGCATGTGTGCATTCGTATAAAAAAAAATGCAGAATCATGAACCGCTGGCACAGAAAAGATATTGCTGTTACTATTTATTTTATAGAGAAATAATTATCAATTTCCCATATAAATCTATGTATTTGCTGTAACCGACTGCAGTTACCTGGATGTCCGTTTAAGTTCGACATGCGTGGATGGTGATGCAAAGTCTTTTCAAAATTTTATAGACGTCATTCCGATTTAATTTCAAAAGTCAATGTTGGACTTAAATCCCTTCTGCAACAAGGTCTAACGGACCCGAATTTTATGGACACTTAGTATGTAAATTCAGAAAACAAACTATGTTATTGCAATGACTTCAGCACCTTATGTCGTAAAATCTTTTTTCGATATAAAAATATTTAATACAACATAAATGTTATACGACAAACTGCAGTAACTGTTATGACCAACAAAAGTTTCGTGGGAAAGTAACTGCCCTTTTGGCTTTCCGCTATTGATGTTTTCATTAGGGTCTAGTTATTTCATAGTTGTGCTTTTTCCCTTTGGTGTCTCTGATTGGAGCTGTGGGCTAATTGTGTCGATTCCTGAGCATTGCCTTCACTTCTGTTTTACTCTCACAAAACTGTTGGCTCATTACGATAACACACCCGTGCATTTTTCTTATCTCCAAAATGGCTACTTTTATGATGAAAATCCGTGATATTTTTCTTATTTATACTGCAAACATAGGTTGTGGGTGCTCGTTAGAACCGCCTCATTGAGGCGGTTCTAACGAATACCCACAACCTATGTTTTGGAGCAGAAATAAGGAAAATAATGTTTACCCCCCTAAACCCCAGTTTTCTCTATATAAAGTGGGGTTTAAGGGGGTGTTCATTTCACGGACTTGTTCACGTGATGTAAAATGAGTAAGGCTTAATAAACCAGATATTGTTAGCAATATAAGGCAATTTACAGTTAAACCTGTCTTAGTGGCCACCTCTATTAAGCAAGCAACCTGTATTAAGCAAACAGGCACTCAGTTCCCAAAAATGGCAAATGTGTTAAATTTCACCTGTGTTAAGCAATCACCTGCCTTAAAGGTGCATTATTGAGCTATCTGGAAAAAATGCTTCCAAAAATAAAATACATATAGCCGGTATTTTTCTTTAAAACAATACAAATGAATGCATTTTATGCAAACATGCGAACAATTATGATGATCGGTAAACGAGTTTGAGATGGATTCCCTAAAAAGGTTTCGAACACTAGTAAGATCTATTTTTAGTTCGTGACAAAAATAGAATCCCCATATATGACGTTATGCGACGTACATTTTGGCCTTGTTTGCTTAGGCCATGCCTGAATCGAAAAAAAATATGACGCTGAATACCATGCCATAAGTAACGACACCCAGAGACGATACTGTCGCCATAAAGTGACAGATTTATTTTTAGAACAGAAATTCCGAACACATGTTCAGAGCGAAGGGTAAACACGAATGAAAACGACTATTTTCACAAAGTTCTGAAGCTGTATTTGGCTCCAAAACTGTACACATGACACAGGAGTATGCATTGAAGATAAAAACCAGAAAAAAAAATTGAGACCCGGTAGCTCAATAATGCACCTTTAAGCAAGCACATTTTGGTTATCCCTTAGGTGCTTGCTTAATACAGGTTGGACTGTACTTAAGTAAAAAGAAAATTCAGAACAAGTTGCAAAACTTCGCATACATACTGATGAACAGGCGTATAAAAGAACTCAACCTGTTTAAGTCTCATATCCGCCTGTCTCATACTGGCAGCATTTATCAACTTTTAACGGTCATATGTTTACTAGCCCTGTTTAGGGGACCCTGTGTTCAGGCATTGATGATGATTTTTCCATTAGGGTCTGGTTACTTCATGTTTGTGTTTCTTTACCGTTGGTGTCACGGATGGGAACTGTAATTGTATCGATTTCTGATCATTGTCTTCACTTCTATATTGTTAGTAGGAAGAACATGAAATACACTTTACAGACAATAATCGAAATAGAAGACATCAACGTTAGCTTTGACTTGTTGCCAAACATTCTGATTAAAATAAATTCTTTCAACATAATGGTCATATCTTTACGAAAACACATCCGTGTGACATAGTGCAGTCTTTTATATCCCGAAAACAATACTTTTTTCTGATAAAAAGCCATATTTTGCTTCTTTATATTCCAAACATAGGTTCTGGGTCCTCGATACAACCGCCTCAATGAGGCGTTTCTAACGAGCGATCCAATCTATGTATTGGAGCAGAAATAAGCAAAATAATTTATACCCCTGTAAACCCCAGTTTTCTCTATATAAAGCGGGTTTTGAGGGGTGTTCATTATACGGACCTGTTTACAAGATTGGCACACCAGACGAAACATTCACACCATTCAAGATCTTTACCTGCTAACTGTGATAGAACTGGGTAATAATGCAAGTGATTTCTCTTTAACCTTAGCCTTCTCACTGGTTCTTTAGATACTTGCATTGAAATGCACTGCTTACTTTAGGACACTTATTGCCCAACAGACCAATTTCTTGAAACATGTCTCGATTGTACATGTTTCTAGCAGGCCTTAAAGCAAGCTAGGGACACCAGAGGTTGACAATGACATTACATGGATACATGTATATACTGAGCCAAAGGTATACCGCAAGAGGACCTATAATGTTGATTTTCTTAATACCCAAATGCTTAAGAAAAAATGTAGTATATAAACAATATTCCATGTGTACATTTTGACAGTTTCTATTTTTTCCCCCTTTTTTTTATATTTTTTTATTTTTTTTATGTTTGTTTAGTAAAAAATCACAATGTAAAGTGAGAAGAAGTATAGAAGTTTATTTCAAACGAACTGATAATATCTAGTATGACCACCATGAGCAGTGATTACCGCATTAAATTTGCGCTGCATTGTACGAATGCAACGTCAAACGACTCTCAGAGGAAGATTTCCCTTTGCCGAATAGGATTCCGGCGGGCCAGACCAGAGATAGAGCTTCAGACACAAACCGATATTACTTAAAAAAGCTTTAGGCTTGAGCAGTCATTTAGTCTGAGGCCTGACCTACCAGCGTGCGTCTGAAGAAGGAGGTAAAATTGCCAACCGTATTTGTGTTAACGGTAATACATGCAGTCTGTCGAATAACATTTATGTTGTACCAAATCTTTTTCGAAAAATGGTTTTACGAAATTGGCTCCTGAAATCATTTCAAACCGATAGCCATTGTTGAAAAAGAGATTTAAGTCCATCATTGAACTTTGAAACTACGTCGAAATGACGTCTATAAAACGTAGAAAAAAAGTTTTGCAAAAGTTATGATATTGATATCTCTGATTAAAGAAATTATCAGTAACTAATTTATTACGAGTCTTGAAGTCATTAACATGACTAGAAACACAGAAAAAAACGACAAAATTGCGATATGTATACACCATAGGACGTCACCATCCAAGAAATGGAAACTTTCAATTTCAAAATCAAATTCATCGGATTAACATTAATTTTGCATGAACACAAAATCATCTAAAATAGATAAATGTAAACCAAAAAGCGGGGGTTCGGTATCAAAAGCGTTCATGCGGACTGAACAAATTATTTGTCTAAATCGCGACGGAAGGGCGAATATTACGGCCGCGTAACATCGATTTAAGCCCCGAAGTGAAATACTTTTCACTGACCGTTCCAAAGCGTTTCTTCTGTTTCGGTTTATTGTAAGAGTTGTTATTGTTCGTTTTTTAAAAGTGTGCATCGCTTATATCTTTTTTGTTTAGGATAGCCAATTGTCCAATTTGTGGGAAAGTAACTGTCCTTTTGGCTTACCGCTATTGATGTTTCCGTTAGGGTCTTTTTAGTTCATTTTTTTTTTTTTTTTTTTTTTTTTCCTTTGTTGGCTCTGATGGGAGGTGTGGGTTAAATATAGCGATTCCTGATCATTGCCTTCACTTCTATGTAGCTACATTTAATTGAAGATATTTTGACCTATCAAACCATCAAATTAAATAATTGTCAGTATTAAAATATGTGTAGTGTGTTGTCACAAACTTTTGCAAAACCAGCAACAGTTAACATCTTTATCTCTATCAAATTACTCGGTTTGTTGTATCATAATCGTATCGTCAAAATGCTTCACGATACGATACGCGTCTCGTCAGTAGATGTATCGCGATAACGAAACTATTCAGTGAATCGGTTCACCTCTAGCAGACACCGAATGGAAAGAAACACCAACATCTAATAACTTAACCATAATGAACACATCATAAGCGGAAACCGGAAGGACAGTGACTGTCACAAAACATGGCCCAATGGCTATCAACATTAAAAAGATATAAGCTATACGTTAGGCTAAGACAATAATAAACCACGACGGAAGAACCGCCTTGGAACGAGTAGTAAAACAGTATTTCACTTGGGGCTGAATTCGATTTTATGTGGCCTTGAACGATCTTAAATGATAGAACATGAAAAAATAAGCCACACGGGGTGCGTAATTCGTACCCATCGGAATTCCCACGGTTTATCTAAATAACTAAGTACCAAATCATATAAATAATAAGATAGAACGTTGAGAGCTTCACACACTTTTTTGCATGCTCTTCAGAAGTGCAAAAAATAACATTTCGTACATTACATGTAATGTTGGGGGAATCTTTCCCCTTAACGGTCCATTCAATTAAATCATAACGAGTTATTTTATAAGTATATGTGTTTGCGTAATGTAAAGCATAGAAATGTCATACATAGACAAACTTAATGCGCGTAAACGGCTGATGTTCGCTTATTTGAAACCTTGTTCGAAAATCAAATAGACCGACAGAGATTTCTCCCTGACCCTGACTTTGTCGCGCAGGCACTTTCTATTTTTGTTGATAACTTATAACATAGACCGGACTATCTGCTAACGGATGGTACACTGGAAATCTAATAGCAGGTAGAAATACTATATGCTTGTCAGCTGATACCAGATGGTCTAATTGCTGTTTCCAATCCACTCCTTCAGCACGAACGTGGTTATAGAGAGTGGGCTTTTCAGTGGTTTCTAGCTGTCGAGTTGTTACCGTTGTTTCATCTCTGTGGTTGTTTGATTTTTTTTGTGTTCCCGGAGATGTTGCACTGATGGGTAGGAGGCTTGTCTTAATTGCGACATAAGTAAGGGCGAGGATTGTGGCCACAAAAAATCTTTTTAAGCCCCCCAGTGGAATTCATTTCCGCTGACCGTTCTAAGGCGGTTCTTCTGTCACGGTTTGTTTGTTTATGGTTTGTCAATGAGTGTCGTGTCGCTTATATTATTTTATTTTGGATAGGCTATTGGCCATTTTGTGGGAAAGTAACTGTCCTTTTCGCTTTCCGCTGTTGATGTTTTCACTGGGGTCTGTTGTTTCATGTTTGTGTTTCTTTCCTTTGGTGTCTCTGGTGGGAACTGTGGGTTAATTGTATCGATTCCTGATCATTGCCTCCACTTCCATTCTGCTGACATCGGTACTTTATCGGTTAATACTGAGGCCATTGCCACTCACCTGAACGTCCTGTACAGCTGTGCCTAGCTATGTTTCTCCTTTTGTCGCAAACCAAGTCTCGGGCTACGAAGTCTTTGCTAAGAATTTATCTTCTAGGAGTGCTTCAGTACTAGTATTTTTTAATTAAATCGAACTGGTAGAGGATTCAATATCTAATTATGTCCGCAACCTCCGGAAACCCATATTGGACAGCTGCATACAGATGTGATGTTTTGAATAGTTGAACTTCTGCCTTTTAAGTCAGCACCCAATTTCGTAAAATCATTCTTCGATATAAAAAAATTGGGTACAACATAAATGTTATACGACAGACTACATGCATGGTAGTTAACCCAATCACGGTTGACAACCTTTGTTCCCTTTTTAATTGCACGCCGGTGGGTCAGGTCTCAGATTCAATGACGGTTCCAACTTAAAGGCTCATGTTGGCTGGTACCTGCTGCTCTGTCTCTGGTAGGACCCATCGCAGTTTAACGGATGGTTTGCTTTTGCTCCAGCATTTCAGTGGTTTCTTGATGTCAAGTCCTCAACGTTGTTTTATCTTTTTGGTTGTTTGATTTTTGTGTTCACGGAGATGTTGCACTGATGAGTTAGGAGGCCTTCATGCGGACTGAACAAATGGTAGAGGATTCAAGATCTAATTCTGTCCGCAACCTCCGGAGACCCATATTGGACAGCTGCATACAGATGTGATGTTTTGAATAGTTAAACTTCTGCCTTTTAAGTCAGCACCCAATTTCGTAAAATCATTCTTCGATATAAAAAGATTGGGTACAACATAAAAGTTATACGACAGACTGCATGCATGGTAGTTAACCCAATCACGGCTGACAACTTTGCTTCCCTCTTTAATTACACGCCGGTGGGTCAGGCCTCAGATTCAATGACAGTTCTAACGTAAAGGCTCATGTTTGCTGGTACCTGTTGCTCTGTCTCTGGTAGGACCCATCGGAGTCTAACTGTTGGTTTTCTTTTGCTCCAGCATTTCAGTGGTTTCTTGATGTCGAGTCCTCACCGTTGTTTCATCTCTGTGGTTGTTTGATTTTTGAGTACACGGAGATGTTGCACTGATGAGTTATGAGGCCTTCATTCGGACTGAACAAATTATTTTTCGTAATCGCGACGGATTTTTGTTTGATTTGAGGTTTAACGTCCCCGTCAACACTGTAAAGGTCATTTTGGAGACGTTGCTTCCAATTTTGTGGGACTTTTACCCGACATTGAGATGAAATGACATCTCAAGCCCTGTCGCCCAATGAAACCAATAGGGTTTATTAGCATGGACGGTCCGCCTCGCACCGCGGTTCCTGGACAGGCTTAGATCCTCTAAGCGGTTTACCAGTACTAGTGTGCGGGCCGGATTCAGCTCTGCGTGGAAGCATCATGCAGCCCATATATTTCTTCAAGCCCCTATGGGCGGGGGCTAAATCGCGACGGAAGTAAGGGCGATGAATGTGGCGACGTAAAATCGATTTAAGCCCCCCCCCCCCCCACCCCCACCCCCGGTGGAATTCGTTTCCGCTGACCGTTCTTAGGAGGTTCTTCTGTCGCGGTTTATTTTTGTTATGGTTTGTCTTTGCGGGATTGTGTCGCTTATATTATCTTATTTTGAATAGCCTATTGACCGTTTTGTGGGAAAGTCAACATGAAAAAAAAATATAAAGGTAGTTCTGTTACACATTTTGTTTCTGTGAGACATGTATCTTAGCGGATTTGGTTTACACTTTTTGTTATATTTTAATTTTGCAAGTCTCGCTACTTTGGACATCTCCTTCCTGATGCCCGGGAATTCCGTGGAGTGTGGGTCAAGTTTGCTGATGTTGGTTCGGTGGTGTACGCCTATAAGTCCGCGGGTAGGCTCCCTTGCCTGATGCCTCCAGCTGACCTGTCCCATAGGATACGTCGGTCGGTGTGTGCTCGGAGGGGAAGTGCTGTGTTTGCCGGGTTTTGTCCATAATCCGTTTCGGTTTCAAAACTTTGGGGTTGAGACACACTGATGAAGATTAAATATCAGAAAGGCCTCTGTGTCACTAAATTTGGTATAGTTACGCCTAAATTACAAAACTTTTACACTGGGGAAATTAATTTCGAATCAAATGTTTTATGATGTACATACATGTTATGTTGTTTTAATTAATATAATTACCTTTGATTGATGTTTTTTTTTTTTTTTCGTCTGGAATCCAAAGTATTTCCCCTGTCAGTTCAGTATCATTATTTCCTAGTTTGATTGCAGTATAAAGACACAATTAATATTGATAACACGATATTGTTGCAGACATTTCCTTGTGATTTTAGCAAAGACTATTGTAAAATACGGTATCAAACTGGTACAACAAGTATCACAGCATGTGTTATTATCGTTTAGAAACGAAAGCTCGATAAGATTTATCTTCGACCTTAAATAAATACCTGTATGGTTGTCTACTTCCAGAATACTAATACTACTACTTCTACTACTACAGTACTACTACTACTACTAATAATAATATTCGACCTTATTCATAGAGGGTAACACATTTAGTACTAGTACTTATCTTCAATGTGGCCCTCTTTTGCTGGTCAAGAACCAGTACTAAGCAATGTGTTTAAAGTTTCTTGCTCAAGGAAACAACACATGGCGCTTGCGGGGATCGAACCAGCTACCTCTCGATCTCAAAGACTTGGTAGTGTAAGCTTTTAAGTAAAATTGCATGGAAGTAAACTGCAAAAGAATCACAGTAAAGGAAGAATACGTTTGATTGGCACTATGTCTGAAAATGTTCTTGATAAGAAAACCCAGAGTGTCAGCAATCAGATTTGTAAAGGAAAAGATTCAGTTTCTTAACTGTCCATGCTAGATGTGAAGGTAATGATCTTTTCATTATGAAAACATGTCCACGTGAAATAATGGCGTCTAGCATGGTGTCAGAAATGAAACAGTTTAGGTAAAAAATGATAACATTTTTCTTATTTGTCTTTGTTCTGCTTTTAACATAGATTGTGTGTATAACCGGTCCCGATAGCTCAGTTGGTAGAGTGTCAGCTCCGGGGAACGGTAGGTCACGGGTTCGATCCCGGGCCGCGACATACCAAAGTCGTTAAGAATGGAGCTAGCTGCTCCTCGCTTGGCACTCAGATTGACGGTGTAGAGCTAGGACTGGTCGACCCAGTGTCAGGATAATGTGGCTGGGTGTGGTAATATGTAATGTGTCTGGGACATGATACTTCAGTGAGGCAGCACTATAAAAGTGAGCATTGAGCTCCCTGTCGCAACCAGTCTGCGCCCAACGAAGACACAGGTCAGCCTGCGAATCCGCGAAGTCTGATCAGAGTCTTCGTTGTGCGCGCAAAGGATAGTTAAGGGCAAATTGCTCCTCCATGCAGCAAGAGACGTCTCTGGTTAGACTGTATGTACGCACAGGCTGATCTGAGTCTTCGCTGGGCGCACATGTCTTATTGAAGGTTTTGTCATGCGCTGGCTCATACTTCGACAACTATTGTGGCACATTAAACTTACCATTTCTATCTATAGTTTTTGTCTGACCTGTAAATTTGTATGTTAATGTTAGACAAGCAAAACTTACTAGTAGCACCGAACCATTATGATATTTGTCATTGTAGGTACCCTATATAAGAAAAATAGAAACGGAGGCAATGATCGGGAATCGATATAATTAACCCACAGCTCCCATCAGAGACACCAAAGGGAAAGAAACACAAACATGAAACAACAGACCCTAATGGAAACATCATTAGCGGAAAGCCAAAAGGACAGTTACTTTCCCACAAAAACGCCAATGCTCCAAAAATTGTATCGATGTACATCGAGGCTTCGCGTGTTATTTTAACCAAACTAAAATCATTACAACATGTCCGTGTTATGTACATGTATATACAGGCAAACTCAGTTTTATCTGCTAGATGTCGAGGAGTGCCGAAACAATATTCCGTTCTTGTTAAAAAGAAGTTTAGGCAATGATCAGTATTCGATTAAATTAGCACACACTGCCCATCAGAGACACAAAAGGGAAAGAAACAAGAAATATGTTTTCACTACTGCCATATATGACCAAAGTCTTGATCAATATTCCTTTTATTTTTGACTAATTAAATGCGGTTTTATAGCCATATGTGATTATAATATCTGATAGAGGTTTGGTTATGATTAATAATTCAATAAATCAACATCATGTTCGTCAGTGTTGCAAATTTTAAAATTCACACGGAAAGAAAAGTAAAAAAGTCAATAGTGTAACGCTCTCGAGTGTGACTTTGTGGGAAAGTAACTGTCCTTTCGGCTATACGATAGTGATGTTTTCATTAGGTTTAGTTACTTCATGTTCATGTTTCCTTCCCCCCTTTGGTGGCGTGAGGTAATTGTATCGATTCCTGATATTGCCTTCACTTCTATTCTACAAGACTGTTTAATTCACTGGGTTGTTAAATTGATGACTGCGTTTCGGAGGAAAGACAGATCGTTTATGTTTTCTGATGTATGGGACATAAATTCATATCTGTCCGCGATCAAGAGCGGCCGTATATTCTCCCTTGGATCGTGGTTCTCCTTAGAGGCACTTATTCTTGATTATTGAAGTCTATCATTTCATTGCATAATATTATGTAGCCCTCAGTGCTGACTGAAGAGAAGCCCTCTGTCTTCAACAGGTAAGGGTTCTTTTTGGGGAAAATCAATAATTTACTAACTGTTGACTGTAGTGTACATTATTGATTTTCCCCTTATGTACTTCAGTCAGGGGATTCAACAAAAAGCTACGAAACACCCTATTAGGGGCCGCCTTTGAACTGCTAAAGATAGTATACCACAGGGGGCAATTAAAAAATTATGAACACATGGCGTGTTTTACTGTTACAGAATAAATGCCTTTAAAGCATCAACAGTTTTATTTGGCTGTAGAGTTTGCATATCTTATAGCTGATATATCACTTGCATTTTCAGTGCATGAAAAACTGATCATAAAGAGACAGCGAGCTGGTTTAAAGTATACTGTAAGTGCATACCGTTCAAATAATAAAAAAATGCAACAAGAAGATGCCCTGTCTCCTCCCAAATCTCACATAAAACTAGCTGCATTGATTTGAAGACAAAAATAACTTTCATTTCTTTTACATAGCCAATCATTTATATCGATTCCTATACCATCGGTAAAAAGTAAATGTTATACATATTAATTTTTCTTATTGCCTTTTCTCGATTAACAATGTATAAAGTATTTGAATTGTAACCGATGTTTCAAATTTTGCACAGCGTAAAATACTGATGAGTTTGTGTGGTCAAGCGTATCGAGTGGGATTTATGGATGGCTTACCAACCGGTTTTCTGCATACCAATTTACGCTTGTAACTAACATACCAGATAACTGCATTTTCTCGTGAACTTTGTCGCTCGTTCAACATGAAACTCATGGAACACTTGCACGTGTTTTTGTCTCTCTTTTCAAATATTGTATTAACGGGCCTCCGTGGCCTAGTGGATAAGAGCGCTGACTCTTAGTCATTAGGTCTCTCACCGCCGTAGGTTCGAGCCTCGCTCGGGCCACGTGTGAGACGCCAAGTTCTGCAACGGAAGGTCAGGTGGTTTTTCTCCGGGTACTCCGGTTTTCGCCCACCTCTGATTAACGATCGGCTCGATATGAGTGAAATAATCTTGAAAGGGCCGTAAAACCCAAACCAAAAAAAAAAAAAAAAAAAAAAAAAAAAAAAATATTGTATTATTTGCAAACGATATTTCTCAGGAAAGTCAGTTTACATTCATGGAAGTAGAATCGGTATGTTAGAAAATGTGGCTACGGCAAATCGAGATTCTACGCGGGCCGGCCTACACATTAATGCAGAGGTCAGAATTTAATAGACTTTGCTTTAAACAGGTTCAGTGAACAATATGCCTAAACCTGGAAGGCCGAATTCGACTACGACAGTCAAAGACTGCCTCTGTCCTCCACAAGAATGAAAAAAGTGTGCAACATCCTTTGGTCAAACAAATCGCGTTTCAACGTGGAGTTCAACGACCGGCGTAAACATGCATGCTGGCGAGTCGGTGAGCGCTATGTCCCTCTAATCATAGTGTAATCATAGCAAAAATGGCAGATTCGGCGGAGACAGCGTGCTGGTTTGGACGGGTGTAAGTTACAATGTCACGCCTAATCTCTACAGTGTTCAGGGAAACATGACATCATTTAAGCACCGTACAATTGTGCTTATCCCATTTGTACGGAACCTTGTTGCTCAGTCTGGACTGACCAACACGTTCGCCGGATCTCTAATATATAGAGCAGCTATGTAAGAGTCAGGGAGAAGAACGTACAAGAGGTATCCGCACTCGTCAGCACCTGGAGCAAACAAAACATGAGAGAACTTTACGGAATTGAATGAACAGTATAAGAACTCGTGTGAAAGTTCGTAAAGACTGTAACGGAGGCCACACTTGGTAGTGAGTACGTTATGTGATGAACAATGAGATTTGTTTTAGGTTGTAACGGAGGCCACACCAGGTACCGAATTCAAACTGAAAAAAGCAAAGCATTAGTTATGCATGGGTTCAAATGGAAACACTGTCATGTGTGATATTCTGTCGATATGTTTTCATTTTGCAGTTTACTTGCTATTCACGGTAAATTTATGGAAATAATTTTAATCGAAAGCTTGTGGGTTTTCTATGTGTCCCTTCATGATGTTGTATTTATCTGCCTTGTGTCCTGGGTATGACGTAAAATTGCACGCAGCTGTGACACGCTATGTGAATGTGGGAATGTGACGCTGTCCTTTATCACAGTTGTCTCCCCACCTTCAGGGTTATGAGGCTGACACAACCGGGGTGGCAGTGATAGGCAGCAACCATCTACAAACCGATGGCTTGGTGTTCTAGTTACCATGGTTTGGCGGATGATCCTTGTCGTACAAGGGCAACGGCAAAGCACACCTGCCCGAGTGAGCTGGGAACGGTAGCTTTCTCAGATGCCGTAAAAGAACTGAGTTGGGACGTCAGCTAGGACAGGCGGTCTCGTAAAAATCCCGTCAAAACCATCATGGCAATTTCAAATACACAATCGAAGTTAGGCGGTGCCAACATACATCAAAGCTCTGTTGGTGACGTCTCCGTCTTGGCCTCCTCTCAGGTGTGGTAGGCAGGGTCGGGCCATTGTGGTGAATCAAGAAGAGCCTGAGAGGAAATTCAGGGTCGAAACACCCAATGTTAACACACTGAGAGGACGAGTCTGTGAGGTGGTGGAAAGACTATCCCGCAGGAAAGTGGATGGAGACCAGATACCGTGTTGGAAACTGCCGCACGATCAATGGCAAAGACACCAAGTACAAGCTCTTCTTGTCTGGAAACGATAAAGGCACTGCTGGTGTAGGAGTGTTTGTGAGAAGTTTTCTGAGGTGCAAAGGGTCTCTGACCGTATCATCAGAGCGAAGCTTGTAGTCGGCCAGAGTGTGGTGACCCTTCTGTCTGTGTATGTCCCACAGACTGGTCTAAGATATTAGGTAAGTGACTTGTTCTTTGACCAGCTGTGATCTGTGACTGCCAGGATCCCCGGATCAGAACTCCTGATCCCATGCGGAGATTGGAATTGCCGGGCAGGCACTGGATACAGAGAAGTGCATGGTGGGATTGGATATGGTAGACCTGAACCAGATATTGAGGATGAGAGGATTCTAGAGTATGTCCTAGAATTTGACCTGCTTCTTGGAAACACACGTTTCAAGAAACGTGACAGCCATCTTATTACATGCAATTCAGGAAGAGCAGCGACGCAAATATATTCCATCCTTTTCCGCCGGACAATGCGCAAAATTGTCACAGATGTGAAAATGATCCCTGGTCAGGAAGTAGCCCTGCAACATCAGCTACATGTATGTAACATGAGGATTGATGTGCCACCTAAACCCAAGCGCAAGTTCGACACCAGGCTTAAAGTTTGGAAGCCTAAAGAAGTTTAGACAAGAAATCATTTCCAGGAGGTTTTCAACCAGCATGTGAGTGTGTCTGCAGGTGTAGATGATGCTTCCACGGAGGATATATGGAACAACATCCAGAGAGGCCTGCTCGACACAACTGAAGAGGTGTGTGGTAAAACTCGGCCCTACCGCTGGCATCGTGAAATCTGTTGGTGGAATGAGCACGCTGGTAAGGTCATTGTAGCAAAGCGGCAAACCTTAAAGGCATGGAAGATTGGTAAAGGCACTAGGGCATCATATTATACGACCAAACGCATAGCCAGACGTGCGGTGCACCATGCTCACCAAGAAGCCGAAAAAAGACATCCACTAGAATTTCGACCTTAAGTGTCCAGAAGTATACCGTCTTGCTAACCAGATGAGAAGAGGGAATGCCGAGGAACGTGAGACACCAGTAAAGCATCATGCAGGGGAGATGTCAATGAGTGAAGAATCAAAGCAGAGGACCTGGTTAGAACACTACCAAAGGGTACTAAACGTTGCGGTTTGACTGGGACCTGGACCACCTTTCTGATGAACCACCAGTGGAAGGGCCGCCCATCCCTATCACTATTAATATGGTTATTATGTTTGACACTTCACTGAGGGCAAAGAGTGAAATTTCACATACTCCGGAGATGAAGCCCGACTCCCCAGTAGTTTTACTACTGACCGCCACAAGGCGCTCGTTCTTTTACAATAAGTTCTGAATAGTTAGATCCTTTGGAAGCAAAGAATACACCAAATAAACTAAAATAGCAGACTCGGTTTTATTGAGTCTGTTCATGACCAGTACTGAAATGTGCAACACCGGCCACGCCCTCTAGCACCGGCTTAAGCAGAACTCTATTTTCAAAATGATTCTAAATGAACTCAATGATCCCAAAGGACCAGAAAATATAATCTGCACTATGATGGATGTACGGGGAGACTTTATACGGCCGCCACACGGCACAGCACCAGCTGCAGTGAAGATAAATAAGTTCTGAATAATTAGATCCTTTGGAAGCAAAGAATACACCAAATAAACGAAACTAGCAGACTGAGTTTTATTGAGTCTGTTCATGACCAGTACTGAAATGTGCAACACCGGCCACGCCCTCTAGCACCGGCTTAAGCAGAACTCTATTTTCAAAATGATTCTAAATGAACCCAATGATTCCAAAGGACCAGAAAATATAATCTGCACTATGATAATATAAAATGTCTTATTTGTTAATTGGCTTTATTCCATTAGTTCATGTTTCGTCTCTTTATTTTTTTTTGTGTGTTTTTGTTGTTAATGTTATGTGTGTGTGTGTGTGTGTGTGTGTGTGTGTGTGTGTGTGTGTGTGTGTGTGTGTGTGTGTGTGTGTGTGCCTCCATGCAACTTACCATCTTATATAATAAGTGACTTGAGATAGCTGCATTCTTTGATTGTAGCTTTTCCTGGGTGTCTGTTTCTTAAACGTTTAATGGCCTTATAATGCGGTATTTCTGTTATTTTATTTTTGCTTGTGTTAACATGTATGAAATGCTACTATATTTTATTATGGATAGCCCTTTCCCATTATGTGGGAAAGAAACTGTCCTTTAGGCTTTCCGCTTTTGACGTGCTAATTGTGGTAAGTTTGACTTCTGTCCCTTTGGTGTCTTGGATGAGAGATATGAGTCCTGAAAATATCTTTCACTTCATTGTTTTTTGCTGTGTACCACTCTGTATGATAAGTCAGGAAGTATATTAATATACTATCGGAAAATTAAATTGCGACTCACATTTGTTTTGCCACTAATTTAATAAATTCATATTTGGTAAATTGATTTGTTGGTTTTGAAACAGCATTCGATTTAAACTCCCATGTAGTTCTCACTACTGGCTGTCGCCAGGCGGTGTTTCTTTAATTAGGCCTTATTTTGCTTCGGCATTTTAGTGGTTTCTTGCTGTCAGGTCCTCACCGTTGTTTCATCTCAGTGGTTGCATGATGTTTTTGTGTTCACGGAAATCATGCACTGATGAGTTATGAGGTCTTCATGCGGACTGAACAAATTATTTGTCTAAATTGTGACGGAAGTACGTGCGAGGATTGTGGCCACGTAAAATCGATTTAAGCATCCCCCTCCCCCCCAGTGGTCTCTGCAGACCTTTCCAAGGCGGTTCTTCTGTCGCGGTTTATTTTTGTTATGGTTTGTCTTTGGGTGTTTGTGTTGCTTATATTATTTTATTTTGGATAGCCTTTTGGCAGTTTTGTAGGAAAGTAACTGTCCTTTTGGCTTTCCGCTATTAATTTTTCCATTGGGTTTTACCAATGGTTAGGCGGCGGTAAAACGTCTCCCTGCTCTACATCATAGTGTAGATTATATTTTCTTGTCCTTTGGGATCACTGATTCCATTGTGGAATTTTGAAAATATCTGAGGGTCACTGATGAGGCCTAATTGGCCGAAACTAGCTAGTCTGGCCCAGAAAACATGTACACTCCATATTTTTCACTTCTGTGTGTATTCTTTGCTTCCAAAGGATAACCCTTTTATAGAACATATTTAACTTCACTACAGCTTGTGTGTGGGAATGTGTGGCGGCGGTAAAACGTCTCCCTGCCCTACATCATAGTGTAGATTATATTTTCTTGTCCTTTGGGATCATTGATTCCATTGTGGAATTTTGAAAATATCTGAGGGTCACTGATGAGGCCTAATTGGCCGAAACTAGCTAGTCTGGCCCAGAAAACATGTACACTCCATATTTTTCACTTCTGTGGTGTATTCGTTGCTTCCAAAGGATAACCCTTTTATTGAACATATTTAACTTCACTACAGCTGGTGTGTGGGAATATCTGGCGGCGGTAAAACGTCTCCCTGCCTTACATCATAGTGTAGATTATATTTTCTTGTCCTTTGGGATTATTGATTCCATTGTGGAATTTTGAAAATATCTGAGGGTCACTGATGAGGCCTAATTGGCCGAAACTAGCTAGTCTGGCCCAGAAAACATGTACACTCCATATTTTTCACTTCTGTGGTGTATTCCTTGCTTCCAAAGGATAACCCTTTTATAGAACATATTTACTGTTTCAAGTCTGTGTTTGTTTCCATTTTGGTGTCTGTCATGGGAGCTGTGGGTTAATTGTATCGATTCCTGATCATTGCCTCCACTTTTATTTTTTCGGCGTTTTCGGCGGGGCCTTTCATTTTGCATGAGCTTCTGGCTGTCTATTATTTTTATTCATCTAACTTCCATCACCTGTGCCCGTTTGCACCGTAATAACCTCTCGTGGGGAGGGAAGACGGAGCTGATTGCTATGCTGTTTGTGGTTCGGATATGTCCTATTTCGTTTACTTAATTGTTAAGTTACTATTCCTCTTGGTGCCATTGTTAAGCTGCTATCATTGTTTGTTGCTTTCCCTGGGCATCTATTTCTATATTTGTTTTCATATCACATGCAAAAACATTAATGTGAGGAATATGGCTGCTTAAGTAAAGTGACGCCCAATTTCGGGTATGAATAACCATTTAAAATGATCTTTTACAACGTCATCATCATCATCGAAGTTTTGAATAACGTGCAGGTGCAAGGGCAACATCCCCATAAATTGGCCACCTAACATGTAGCTGGCTTGCTGCACACATGGCAGATCTCACACCTGATCTACAGATTTGTCTATCATGTGGGTCGTAAACAGAGAGCTTCCACTCTCTGCAATCTCTCTCTTTCAGCTACTTCCGGGTCATCTTGGGCCCACGCCTTCCATCTACCTGTGTGTCACCGTTGGAGCGTTCCACATGTCAACACCAGCGGAGCCTTCTCTCTTTCAGGATGAGGTCCAGGTCCTCAAAGCTAATCCGTGCAAGTAGCTCACTGGACCTGATGGTGACAGTGTCCTGTGGTTTGACATTACAGATCTGTCTGACCATTGCCCTGTCATTCCGCTGAAGACGCTGGAGGTTTGGCTTTGTCAATGGCCAAGTCTCACTGGCATGAAGCATTGCGCTCCGCACACAAGAGCTGTACACACGGTCGCGTGTCTTGGACGAGAGGTGGTGGGAAGAGAAAACTGGCAGCAGCTCTGATTAGCCCTAGGCACAACGCTAGTGCACAATAAACCATCAAACCACGGTTTGAAGTTTGAAACGTACAATAAGACGCCATTTGCACAATTATCATTCATATTTGCTTTTCTATGGCAACTAAGTGTACATTAAATCTTTGAACAACTGCTTTAGGTTGAAACCCAGTTTGAAACCCATAGTTTCAATTATTCAAACTTAGCTTTGAAGTCGTTTAATATACAAACTGTCCTCAATTTAAGGATTTGTTTGATACTGTACTGGAATTGAGGGCGAGGGCTGACATTTCATTAACTCCGGAGTTGAAGCCCCCCCCCCCCCCCACCCCGCCCAGTAGTTTTACTATTGGATTGTGACCTTTCCTGAATGACATTTTCTCACTAGTTCGGTATATAAACCAAGGTTTAAAAGTTCAAACAGTGGTTTGAAGATATACAGAGGACCCTCGTTTCAACGAAGTATTTGTTCCCTACTATTGTACAGTTATAAAGAAATTGCCATTATAAAGAATCCCAGTTAGGAGAATGATAGATAATAAAAGGCTTATATGGGTGGAGGAAGTTAATTGTATCCAATTCCTGATCTTTGTTTTACTTCTACTTTACTCCAAAAAACAAATGCTATAGATATTTTGTTAGAATCGCCTCGTTGAGGCAAGTCAAACAAATATGTATAACATTTGTTTCTAGGAGTATTAGATTACAAGACCCTTTCATGACTCTGTTTGTGCAATTCCAACACGAGGGAAGCCCACGCCGCTGGGAACCGAAGCTAGGCCTTTAGCTAAGTAGTCATTCCATTCAAGTTGCCGTTATAACGAGGTGTACCTTTATAACGAATATCGGTATATTGAGGGTTGACTGTATTATGCAATCGGCGTTGAAACCTAGGTTTTGATTTTAAAGAGCATAACCAATATACGTTATGGTCATTATCATTGCCCTCACTTTTACTATTTTTGATGTCCCTTTCCGTTGAAAACAAATATAAAGTCAATAAAGGAATCGATAAATTAACCCACAGCTCCCATCAGAGACACCAAAGGGAAAAAAACACAAACATGAAATAACTAGATCCTAATGGAAACATCAATAGCGGAACGCCAAAAGGACAGTGTATTTCCCAGAAAATGGCCAACTGGCTATCCAAAACACACACAAGCAATACAAACACTCAAAGACAAGCCATAACAAAAATAAACTGCGACCGAAGAATGAAACCTTTAGCTCGACTTCTAGACATCTGAATGATTTATCAAATATTAAATATATGACCGTAGTATGTATTTCTATATTCTTCAGAAGATAAAAAAAAACATTTCTTTCCTTACACGCAAGATGGAGGGAATCTTCTCCATGGATTGTGTTTTTCAATTAAATCATTAAGTTTTTGAGGAAGTTTAGTGTAAAGCGTGGAAAAATGTAAATTAGATAGACTAAAAGAATGAAAACGTCTGGAGTTTTATTTTGTTATATGTTCCTTTAAAGATGACTACAACAATTTCCAACCTGATGACTACAACAATTTCCAACCTAACCACATTGATCTGAGGTAACTGCAAAGACTGTAAAAGGGTTTTCCTTTGGAAGCAATGAGTACACAACAGAACCAAAAATATGGAGGGTACATGTTTTCTGGGCCAGACTAGCTGGTTTCGGCCAATTAGGTCTCATCAGTGACCCTCGGATATTTTCAAAATTCCACAATGGAATCAATAATATCAAAGGACAAGAAAATATAATCTACACTATGATGTAGGGCACCTCATTAGTTTTTTTATAGATCCTGATCTTGATATTGACACTAACACTCCTGATACAAGAGATTGTAAAAATGTATTGCTAAATAGAAGTGAAGGCAATGATCAGGAATCGATACAATTAACCCACAGCTACCATCAGAGACACCATAGGGAAAGAAGCACATACGTGAAACAACTAAACCCTAATGGAAACATCAATAGCGGAAAGCCAAAATGACAGATACTTTCCCACAAAATGGCCAATTGGATATCCAACACAAAATAATATAAGCGGTACACACACTCCATGACAAACCAAAACAAAAATAAACCGCGATAGAAGAACCGCCTTTGAACGGTCAGTGAAACGAATTCCACTGGGGTGGGGGTGCTAAACCGATTTTAAGTGGCCACAATCCTCGCCCTCATTTCCGTCGCGGTTTAGACAAATAATTTGTTCGCAAGAAAGCCTCTTAACTCATCAGTGGGAAATTTCCGTGAACACAAAAACCAAACAACCACAGAGATAAAACAACGGTGAGGACTCGACAGCAAGAAAGGACTGAAATGCTTGGGCAAAAGAAGGTCTTTCAGCAGCGGGTGGCTGTGATCGTTCGACCACATCACTTGTTAAAACAGCCTGGAAACAAATCAACGACCTGCTACCAGTTTTCTCTTCCCACCACCTCTCGTCCAAGACACGCGGCCGTGTGTACAGCTCTTGTTTGCGGAGCGCAATGCTTCATGCCAGTGAGACTTGGCCATTGACAAAGCCAAACATCAAGCGTCTACAGCGGAATGACAGGGCAATGGTCAGACAGATCTGCAATGTCAAGCCACAGGGCACTGTCACCATCAGGTCCAGTGAGCTACTTGCATGGCTTGGCTTTGCATGGCTTGAGGACCTGGACCTCATCCTGAAAGAGAGAAGGCTCCGCCGGGATGGACATGTGTAATGCTCCTACGGTGCAGTCAAGACAGCTTGTGACATACAGGTAGATGGAAGGCGTGGGCCCAAGATGACCCGGAAGCAGCTGAAAGAGAGAGAACGCAGAGAGTTGAAGCTCTCTGCTGTCGATCCTCATGATAGACAAACCTGTAGTTCTGGTATGAGATCTGCCATGCGTGCAGCAAGCCAGTTACATGGTAGGTGACCCATTTATGGGGATGTTGCCCTTGCACCTGCACGTTAATCAAAACTCCGATGATGACGATGACGTTGTAAAAGAGCAGTTTAAATGGTAATTCATACCCGAAATTTGGCGTCGCTTTACCCAAGCAGCCATATTCCTCACATTAATGTTCTTGCATGTGATAGAAAAAAATATATAGAAATAGATGCCCAGGGAAAGCCACAAACACTGATAACAACTTAACAATGGCACCAAGAGGAAGAGTAACTTAACAATGGAGAAACGAAATAGGACATAAACGAACCCAAACACCAACAGTGGTTTGAAGATATACAGAGGACCCTCATTTCCACGAGGTATTTGTTCCCTACTATTGTACAGTTATAAAGAAATTGCCGTTATAAAGAATTCCAGTTAGGAGAATGATTGTGGCCACGTAAAATCGATTTAAGCCCCCCAGTGGAAATCTTTCCACTGACCGTTCCAAGGCGGTTCTTCTATGGCGATTTATTTATGTTGTTGTTTGTTACTTACTGTGTGTATCACTTGTGTCTTTTCATTTTGGATGGCCATATGGCCATTTTGTGTGAAAGTAACTGTCCTTATGGCATTCCTTTGTTTAGGTTTCCATTATGGTCTGGTCGCTTAATGTTTGTGTTTCTTTCCCATGGGTGTCTTTGATAGGTGGAGTAAGTTAATTGTATCGATTCCTGATCTTTGTTTTACTTCTACTTTTATATGCATGAACTCGTACCAATTAGCCTGTGAAGTCTTAGACTCTTTAAGAGGTTAACTAGTACTCATGCGAGAAATAGAAGTGCAGGCAATGATCAGGAATCGACAAATTAACACTTCAGCTCCCATCAGAGACACCAAAGGGAAAGAAACACAAACATTAAATAACTAGACCCTAATCGAAACATCAATAGCTGAAAGCCAAAAGGACAGATACTTTCCCACAAATGCTTCTTTCTGGTTACCATGGCATCCAAAATGGGAAAACTAAAAATGAAAATATTCTTGTATAAAACAGAAGGCCTGGGTCTTTGATATTTGGTATGCAACCAGAGTCGTTCTGTTGGTTTCTATTTTAGTTGTTTCGTACTACATTTGTCTAATACGCGACGTAAGTAAGGGCGAGGATTGCGGCCGCGTAAAATCGATTTAAGTCCCAGTGAAATACTGTTCACTGAGCGGTCCAAGACAGCTCTTGTCGCGGTAGTGTGATTCGTTTATATTTCTTTGTGTTACACAGTCGATTTGCCATTTTCTGAGAAAGCAGCTGTCTTTTTGGCTTTCCGCTTGTGATGTTTCAATTAGGGTCTAGGCATTTAATGTTCGTGTTTCATTCCCGTTTGTGTCTCTGATGGGAGATTGGATTAATTGTATCGGTTCCTGACTATTGCCTTCACTTCTATTTTGTCTAAGAGATTATTTTAGTTATGGCCCTGGTATCAAAAGTGACCACTTCTAAGGGGTCACTTTTTTACATAGACCCATACAGGGCAAACATCTTTAAAATCTATTTTTGTCTGAAACCGGAAAGTCCACCCCTTTAATATTTTGTATATATTAAATTAGTTGACTTCCACTAAAGTTTTTTTTCATATTATAGCCCTGCAGCCTGGTCCCGTTATAGGTTCACTTGTTTTACATAGACCTCTTACAATTCTTGTATGGAACCAGATGGCCTATGTATTTGTTAGATCGACTGCATCTTCGATGTAGGGTCCTCTACCAAAGATGTTGAAAATTTGGCCCTGGGGTCAAATTGGCTTAAAGACAAGACTGTACTATATAAGGGAGCACAGGAAAACCTGGTTCATTCTTTGTCTGACCTCTGAAGGGTTAACAACAAATTCTATTTGTCTGATTGGCTGTAAATAGAGAGCTATTGTGACATCACAATGATTGACATAAGTGATTGACAGCTCTGCTCTGTTTGAAGATAACCTTGTCTTAATCTTAATTATGTAACAGCAGACACACTCCATAATTGGTTTCAATAGACAAACAAAACAATTTCATCATGATTTACCCATTGTATACTAGTTGACTATTCCATTGCTAAAGTTTGGACAAGTCCATTTGTCATATAAGGGGTGTCAGGCCTATTTCATCGTTCCTATTCTATTTTTGATTGAAAATTCTATTAGCAAATAGTGCAGGCCCCGTTTAGACGCGGCATTCTGCTGTGTCTGATCTGGGCCTGCACTCTTTGCCAATGTACCACTTTAGGGGTTTTCCGCATCCAATGGGTTAAGGTTTTCTTTCTTTTTTTATTTATTAAATCATCAAGAAACAAAATACAATATTTCGTGAAGGTTAATTATATAGCATATTTCGTTCTAATTTATATAAACAAACAAATTAGACTTCAAATTTGTGGAAAAATTATAGATAAAATAAATAGATAAAAAGCAAACTGATTGAATGAAAAATTGCTTTTTAATAAAATAGACCGATAGATTTTTCCATTCTCCTTCATGTTATTCTTCATCTTATAGAAGAAAAAGAATAAAAAAGTAAACTGTATTATACACAGACAGTTTAGTACAATCTCGGACCCATCTCGGTATTGATAGGGTCCGAGGTAGAATAAAGTAATTAAAGTTGACACAGCTAAACAAATTATGGAATGGCTGAATGAATAAATCTGGGCCCAGTTGTTCAAAGCATCGTTAGCTTAACGAGCTCGTTAGCGGTCAAATTGTTAACTGTTCTGGCAAGTACAGTATCAAAATGTTTGGTATTTGTGCTGATAACATGTGAGCAGCTTTTGCATCCGCATTTTTTCAGCAAAAATAATAACATATTTGCCATATTTAATGATCAAAGTTTTAACTATACGTTAACTAATGACGTCGTTAGTTTTGAACAACTCGCCCCAGATGTCCAGGCTTATTTCATTCTAAGCTCAGTTTAGCCATTTTTTTAATAAAATATAGATTTTGGGTGCTCATTAGAATTGTCTCGGTGAGGCAGTTCTAACGAGCACCCACAATATACTTTCAAGTGAGAGTATACAATTATATTTCCTCAATGAGGCAATTCAAACGAGCCCCCACAATATACTATACTGTATTGGTGTTTGGTCTTTTTCTTATGTGTATAGTAGTCGCAGATAAGATTGACTAGGCGGAGCTATTCAGGTGCTGTCAATATATGTCTAATTCGCTGAGTCCACCCGAAGATTCGGTAGAGTTCCTTTCGCACGCTTTCATATACTCCACAGCTATTCTTGTGTTACAGATGAATTCACACGATCGGGTGACTTGGTTTACCTTTTTGTTAATGGAATATTCCTAAGGCAGGTACAAACGATAGCTCCAACTAGTCAATCTTATCTGCGACTACTATACTAGAACTAACATTTTACATCTACAAATGGTCAACGAGGCGGTTCTAACGAGCACTCACGATATATTATGCCGTGTTTGTACCCATTTAAATGACCTCAATGAGGCGGATTTAATGAGTAGCCACGAGGCATTATTAGAACAGTCTCAATGGGGCAGATCTATTCTAGGCGCTTCCAATGAGTACTAGAACTGACAGTTTACATGTGCAAATGTTCAATGAGACGGTTCTAACAAGTACCCACAAGACATCAACTAGAACTGCCTCAGATCTATTTATTATTAGGAATAGGACTAGCATTTTACAAATACAAATGTTCAGTGAGGCAGTTCTTACGAACACCCATAATGTAATATTGAATGTTGGTACTCGTTTGAACTGCATCAATATTCGAGACATTTCTAATGAGCACTAAGACTAGAATTTTACATATGCAAATGCCCAGTGAGACGGTTCTAACGGGCACCCACAATGTAACATAGAATGTTGGTACTTGTTTGAACTGCCTCAATGAGGAGGTTCTAACGAGTACCAACAATCTGCTTATCCAACATAATTCTGTCCATGAAATTTGACCAAATTCGATGTCTGTAATCCACGTTTTGTGTGTTTTTTTTAATTCTTTCGAAACACGCGACTGTCCGTTAGGTCGAGAGGGCAGTGGAAAATATGGAAACACATATTTTATTTCTTCCAAGCCTAAATTGACATTCAGATAAAATCATTATCTGATTCCAGTCAAGTATGCCATTTCTAATGCACGAAACTAGATATTTTTTTTTCTATTTAAATGTTAATAAGTACATTAAAAACAAGAACATTGTTTATGCAGCATAAGTTATCTCCAATTTTTGAAGGTATTTGTTTGCTAAATATAGCGACAGCATCTGTTTATTGCATTCAAATATATTATACTTATCAGTTTGATGGCCACCAAGACCAAGCCACACCTAGTTTTATCTGCTGGTTACCTGTACATGTTTAAGCTGGGAACCAGACCCCCCGACATGAAAATGCTGTCTTTAAGCGTTTGATACTTGATACATACTTGTAGCTTCTCTTAGTAGACTTCTACCAAAATTAGTCATATCATAGCCTTGGAGCCAAAACTACCCCGACCCAGGGCCCACGTGTTTTATATAGACTTACATAGGGAAACCTTTTAATTTGGTTGTCTATAACTAAAAGGCCAGGTCTTTGAGATATGGGATGTAGTTTCGTCGAGGGACAAAAGTAGTTCATTTTTTTTTTGCCCTGGCGTTAAAAGTGGTCCCATCATAGGGGTCCCTTGTTTTACATAGTACCATATAAACGTTTTGTCTGAATCCAGAAGGACCCCTTTGATGTTTGGTAAATGACTTCACTTATTGGACCATTACTAAAACTGAGCCTATATCTTATATACTTTTTTGGTCCATCACGTGAACAAGTCCGTGAAATGAACACCCCTCTAAACCTCATTTTATACAGACAAAACAGGGGTTTACAGGGGTATATATGATTTTACTTATTTTTGCTGCAAGACATAGGTTGTGGGTACACTTTAGAACCGCCTCAATGAGGGTGGTTCTAACGAGCACCCACATTCTATGGTTGGAGTATGAATAACAAAAATATCACAAAATTTCATCAGAAAATTAACCATTTTGGAGATATGAAAAATGCACTATGTAACACCAATGTGTTCTCGTAATGCTATTGCTTTTTAATCGATCCCAAATTATACTTATTGGCTGACGTCGTTGACATCCAGGTGACTGACTATAACTGATTTCTACGATATCTAGGTAACGGCATAGTTTGATTTGATTGTTCGTCGGTGGGCCAAACGGACGTTCTCACGGATGTATACTTATGTTGCTATTTTTGGCAGGATGGATACTTAAGTGGCTACTTTTAGCCACAGAAAAGAAGTATTTTCGGTGTCTAACGGAATAAATCCCATAGACTTACATTGATTCTGTCCATATACATATCCACCTAACTATACATTTGTTGGTGCGTTACTATGCACACAGCCCTTTCGTTGCTGATGTCTTCGTGACTTGTAGCTTAGACTCATATTCTAGACAGGGTTTTATTTATTTGGACCCCATTTTGATTTATATCAGTCTATGAATCGACTGCCTATTCGAAATTCGCAAAATTGCAGTATGTTTCCTCTGGCTTCCTTTGCCGGATCATTACAGGGTCACTGATGAGGCTTTATTAGCCGAAACTACGTATTATGACCCATCTTCTTTCTTATGAATGTTTTCATTGCTCTTAAAGGAACTCATTTTTGATTTTTATTTGCCTTCACTACAGCTGGTGTTGTGCCGTGTGGCGGCCGTAAAACGTCTCCCCGTACATCAACCATAGTGCAGTTTATATTTTACTTTTGGTCCTTTGAGATCAGCGTGAATATTCTGAGAAATCAGAAAAAAAATATTGGTTTAGACTCATATTATAGACAGTTTTTTATTTATATGGACCCCATTTTGATTTATATCAGTCTTTGAATCGACTGCCTATTCGAAATTCGCAAAATTGCAGTATGTTTCCTCTGGCTTTTTTTGCCGGATCATTACAGGTTCACTGATGAGGCTTTATTAGCCGAAACTACGTAGTATGACCCATCTTTGTTCTTATGAATGTTTTCAATGCTCTTAAAGGAACTCATTTTTGATTTTTATTTCTCTGATTTCTATTTAAGGGGAATGGGAACACCTAGCAGTTTTTATCTGCCACTTTTCAAAAGGAGACAAATTTCGGGACTTCCTGTTCACATTTCTATACGCTCTGTCCCACAGAAAAAAGGAGCATCTCTTAAAGGAAAGTATTTGCTTCTCAGAAGCAAATCGTTTATTCAAGAGTTGACCCCTATTGACAAGGGGATATTTTTGCTGGAGATACATCCTCTGAAGGTGTTCCCATTACCCTTAATCCAGGTAACGGTTATTTTTATCCGTCCTATTCTTGTCGTAACGTCAGCGAACATACTCTATAACGTTCAGCCCGCTTATATGATTATGATACTGGCAACATGTTTATAACGCGGCGTCTGATTAGAATCTACGCTCTTTGCTTGCACTACACCGATTCAAAGGTTAAACGAATATAGTCTATTTTCACCTTCAGAACCATTTGTCCAGCCTACACCCGCAGACAGTGGACCCAACCGTGATGCCAGTGCTTTGATTTTATACGAGTCTATGAAAAAAATGCAAAATATAGCTCATCTCTCTATCTCCAACACATATCAATTGACATTATGAACGCAACATTCATCAATATTATATAAAGATACTCTCGTATTCAGGGCAGTAGAATATAATTTGAAAACTGAAAATGGGGCAGAAGTTCAATCACATTTCCTGGTATGATGAAGGAACGTAAAATATGCTTCGACAGTACATTGCACATGATTGAACACGTGCTAATACATCAATCTTCTTAGAAGTCAAGTGCAGAAAGTAAGGTGGAGATAACAGATTCCATGTGACGGCTGGTTTTGCGAACTTGTTCTACTGTAAAAACATTGTCTAAATTTTTGAATGATCGTGACAAATTTATACCAAATATAGCTTTTATACAATGTTCATATGCACTTGAACAACAATATTTCCTTGAAATTAAATACGTTGAATGCCACTGTAAAAACAAAATCACATTGCACTGAGAGTCCCTCCTTCATAAAAGTGAAGGCAAGGAGCAGGAATCGATACAAGCACCTCATACCTCCCGACTACTGTCGCATAACATTTATGTTGTACCCAATCTTTCTATATCGAAGTATGATTTAACGATTTTGGATGCTGAAGTCATTGCAAGTATGTATATATTTCTGAATGTATATACTAAGTCACCATAAAGTTCGGGTTCGGATAGACCTTGTTGTAGAAGTGATTTATGTCCAACATTGATTTTTTATGAAATCGGAATGAGGTCTGTAAAATTTTGAAAAGGCTTTGTCTAGTTTATGATACCGATAATACTGATTGTGTAGTTTAGCAGGTGACAATTTATAACGAGTGTTGAAGTGAGTTACATGACTAGACTCTTTGGCAAATCGAAATGATTGCGAAATATAAACGCCATAGGGTGCCGCTCGAGGAACATCACCATCAGCAAAAAGGAACACTTTCAATCTCAAAATCAAACTCCTCACGTCTATCGTAAAAAACAAGAATACCGGTGAAATCGATGGATGCTCACCGAAGGTGCAATAGTCGGAACAGGAAACATTATCATAGTTAAAGAGCGGTATCCTTGTCAAGACAAGGTGTTCTTATTTTTCAACCCGAGACTTATAGGCATGAAATTACTTGTTCTCTTACAAGAGAGCAATACTGACATGTTTACAAATTAACCGAATTTTAATATTTTTTGTGCTACGGTAGCTAGGCCTTGTCAAGAAAACTGTCCTATTAGTTTTCCTTGATAAACGTAGGTTTCTTCGTCCTTTTCGGACGGTTTCGGACCTGCACATACCTAAACGTATGTTCTTGATGGAAGTTACGTCTGTCAGATCAGACAGATCTTGTAAAGAGGGCGTATTTTCTAACCAACTAACCTTCTTGAACCCTCTGTTCTTCTCTGCTGGCTGGCCTGTGCAATACTCCATACAGGTGGCGTGTCGATCAGGCGACCCGACATTTGGGAGCTATTGTGGCAAGGTCATCGCATGATCGTATACGTGTACTGACACATCCATACATAAGTAACTGACCGCTCAACATCGGGTGTGGGACATTATTTCCAGAGCCTATGTTGCAGTATCGAGCATAGGCCGATAGCAGTGAGTAAAATGATTTTTATTTATTATCTTTGATTCTTAGATGCAGCGCTATTCTTGCTTGTCAGTATCCTTCTTGTGTTAATATTGCCATTTCTTTTCCCTGTACAGCACATAAGGGGGACACATTAGTGTTGGGCAGAGAAGAAATGGAACTTAAGCGCTGGATCAATTGTTTACATGGATCGCCATCTATTGTAAGGGTAGATAATTTTGGCGATTTTTGTACCGTTCATTGTAGGGGCAGATAACTGCGTTATGATTAAAAGATACCGTGTAAGACGGCGTTTTTTTCATAGGGCACGCACGCACGCACGCATCTTTTTGTGTAGATTCTGATCAGGCGCAGTTTAAGGTCACACATACCATCATTATCGGCACTTCATTGCATTGAAGGTCCTGATCAGACGCAGCACTGAATTTTCGCAGTAATGTTATTCTACATTTTTTTTCTCTTCTTTCATTAAAAGACTGTTCAGATTCAGTGAAAGTTTTAATGAAGTAGTGCCAGGGTGCATTGTCTGTAGACCCTGATCAGACGCCACCTGCGTCTACGCGCGATATGTTTTTTTATCAATCATATGGCTGCAAGCAGACTTTCCAGTTATTTTGAGGGGAGTGCATTTTGCTCACATTTCTAGCCTGTAAGACTGGGCGAACATACTGTACTCAATGATGGTTGACAAAATGAATCCTTTACTCGTCGTCGGTTGGCAAGGCGAGGAGTCCCAGCATCTACGGCTGGTTGTCATCATGAGGGAGTAGCCTTTATTCTTAGTTTTAAATCGTTGTACTTATATCAGAGTACTCCGAGCGATTCATTGTCGCTGCAATGTTTATATGACGTTGATGCATTCATATTTCTGTGTTTCTGCTTTGGCATGCGGATTGTGGGTACTCGTTAGAACAACTTCGCGCAGTGATACTGTTCTCACGTGCGGGCGCGGTCCGTATTCTGGGCAGAAGTAGGGAACAATGGCAAACTTTTCACCGTCATTTTCAGTCATATGTTTTGTTAGAAGAACATTATATTTATTATAACGCATTGGTTGTTTGCGCAATGGCGTTCTAAGGGACAATTTCAATCACTTAAAAGTGTAATGTTTCTGTATAATTTATTTGTACATGTATAAGCTCGTTTCTTAAGTGTGGTAGTTTTTGTGTTAAATGTAGTAAGCTTTGGTGCACTGAGGCTATATCAGTCCCACCACGTGTATTCGGCCGTAACGTCGTGACGTCAAATTGACGTTGACGTCATGACCGTTGACGTCGAATATACGTTGATATAACGCTCGCTTGCCCGCTCCTAGTGATCTGTGTATGCAGATTTCCTGTGCAATGAGGGGTAGCTTTCAATTATCGCATTTGTCAAAGGTCAAATTATCTTATAAGGTTCACAACCACCACTTGCGCGGGCATGGCGTCACACATCAGTGATAGAATATGGAAAGTTGAGGTTAGCAGAGATTATTATGAGATGTTCGTTAATTTCAGACATCTACAAGGCTTTATGATCTACCAATGGCCTGTGGCCCGTAGTAGGATATAATCTACTACCTCGTCAAGCAAAGCAGGTAATCCATACTTGACGTAGAGTCAGAAACGAATCTAACACGAAGGACGAATCTCCAACATGAAGGTCGCATACAGTCATATGAAGGACGTATACAGGCGTCGTGTATAACTTCAGAGATATCCTTAAACGTGTATAGTTAAAAAAATGAACACATATATTCCATTCCTGAAACGGGAACAGATAAGGAATTAACGTATTGCTCCTAAGAGCATAATGAGCATGGCTGTTGTTTTTCATAAGTGTGAGTGTGTGTTGTGTACTGTTTTATTGAAGTGACGTTGTAAATAAATATTTGTGTTACTTGGACCTTGTTCTTTCTCGATTAGACCACCCCTCGTCTATCTTGACGCACCCTGCCTTTGGTTGTGTGTGAGGCTGAACTGAGCCACGGGCCAGCTCAACCTCCCACTCACCGGAAGTCACGTGACATTGGTGTCAGAAGTGGGATAAGGTCTTTGAAAGAAAGTGCAGGTCTTAAGTTATTAACGGGCTCATTTGTTTGTGTTTGACATATTCCAAGAGCCCATTCATTCATATTTTTGTGGATGTAGTGGTTTGTGATATGAAGCTACATGTATGTTCAAGTATTGTTATAGTACTGTGAAAACAAATCATGTGAATCAAAATCATGAAAGGATTTAGTAACTTAAGGGAATACTGAGATACAGCTTCATCCTTTTCTCGGATGGTGGTTAAGAGTTTCCAATTGTTAACGTCAGCCTAGTGTTACCGCTCAATGTTCCGTTGTGTATGTCCCTTATAGCGTCCCGTTGTCGTGGTGCTTTTTATTGAGTTTTCCCCTTTTTGAATTCTGTTTCTTGTCCGTGACGTCACGTAGGTCTAACGTCAATATGACGTCAGAATAAAGTTGTTATTGACGTTCATCAGTGATATTGTGTTAATACGCGAGGCGTAGCTTCAATGGTAATGATCATTTGGAGTCACGTTCCTATTTGTGAGTTATGATAAACGTAACGCCAATTGTGACGTTCAAATTTGGACGTTTTCATGAATTAAGCTTGCTTAACAACATTAAGTAGCTTGTTTGATCAGTATTTTATCTGGTCTTGTTCACAAGATATCTAACTGGTGAAATATTTGCTAGTTTTATAGCATTTGCCATTTTTATATAGACCGACGTGTAATTATACGTCATTCCAAAATGAACAAGTTATAAGAACAATGAACCCGCTTAGGTTATGAGGGACAGGAACTCCAAAATTGGGTTAAGGAACAGCAGGCATTTGAAAGGGAGGAAAGGGTCCGCGTAAGGGAATTGGAGTCGGCTAAATTAGCTCAGGTAGAAAAGGATAGAGAATTGGAGTTGGCTAAGGTAGAAAAGGATAGAGAATTGGAATTGGCTAAAGTAGCTCAGGTAGAAAAGGATAGAGAATTGGAGTTGGCTAAATTAGCTCATGTAGAGAAGGATAGAGAATTGGAGTTGGCTAAGGTAGAGAAGGATAGAGAATTAGAGTTGGCTAAGCTAGAGAAGGATAGAGAATTGGAGTTGGCTAAAGTAGCTCAGGTAGAGAAGGATAGAGAATTGGAGTTGGCTAAAGCAGCTCAGGTAGAGAAGGATAGAGAATTGGAGTTGGCTTAAGTAGCTCAGGTAGAGAAGGATAGAGAATTGGAGTTGACTAAAGGAGCTCAGGTAGAGAAGGAAAGAGAATTAGAGTTGGCTAAAGTAGCTCAGGTAGAGAAGGATAGAGAATAGGAATTGGCTAAAGTAGCTCAGGTAGAGAAGGATAGAGAATTGGAGTTGGCTAGAATAGCTCAGGCAGAGAAGGAAAGAGAATTAGAGTTGTCTAAATTGGCCCATGAGAAGGAAATAGCGGAGTTGAACATAAGGTTGGAACGCGAACGTTTGACGACAAACGTTAAAATCGCGCATGAACAGACTGAGAAAGCAGCGCTGGCTAAGGATCCTAAGTTGCCTTACTTTGACGAGGCAAAGGATAAGATGGATAGTTACATTTCGCGGTTTGAGAAATACGCGACCGCGAATAAGTCGGAAACAGATCGTTGGGCTATAAATTTGAGTGCATTATTAAAAGGCCGTGCCCTGGAAGTTTATGATAGGCTCTCAAATGAAGATGCAAATGATTATGTTAAGCTCAAAGAGGCAGTGCTGAAAAACTTTGACATGACTGAAAGAGGTTTCCGGAAAAAGTTTCGTTACGAGAGACCTGTTAAGAGTGAAACTTTTATACAGTTCAGTGGCAGACTGAGAAGTTATTTTGATAGGTGGTTGTCCCTTGGTAATGTTACAAAATCATATGACACAGTCTGTGATTTTATGGCAAGGGATCAATTTTTGGAATGTTGCAATAGGGAATTGTACGTTCATTTGAAGCCTAGGGAATTTGAAAGTGTATCTGACATGGCTAAGGAGGCCGATCTCTTTGCGGAAGCGAGAGGCGGTGTCCTTAGCTGTGTGTCGAAGACAGCACAAGGCGGAAAAGGGGGGCCTCAAAATAAGCCCAACGATCCAAACAAAAATAATGATGGCACTTACGGTAAGAAACCGGACATAAAGTGTGGTATATGCGGTAGGGCGCACTTAACTTTTAAGTGCTGGAACCATCCCAGCCGTAAGATGGTTTCGAGCGCGAATATAGAGGAAAATAAAACGGTTGACAATACGGCTGACCATAATATTGGTCGTGGTGCTAACCGCGGACGCGGAAGAGATAGAGGAGATTATCGCGGACGCGGTAGAGGTATGCATCAGAATCAACACAGTAGTACAGCTAAGGGAGATCATCAGATAAGCTTTTGCAGAGCAACTAGTAATAACATTGACTCTATTATTGATAGTGATATGCAGAGTGCTTATTCAGTGAAAGATGCTCTTGATACTTCTTTGAGTAAGAATAAGGAAGGGGTTTGTTACTTCTTTGAGTAAGAATAAGGAAGGGGTTTGTTATTTCTTGAAGTCTAGGTTACCCACAGCTCCTGGTTTGGTGAATGGAAAAAAGGTAGTGGTATTACGAGATACTGGGTGTACTGGTGCGGTAATTCGTAGATGTTTGGTATCTGATGATCAGTTGATTGATAAGGAATCTGAGGTCACATTGATTGATCAGACTTCCAATGTATAGCCTATGGTACTAATTGATATAGATTGGCCCTTTTTCAAAGGTACTACTGAGGCATTATGCATGGATGATACACTTTACGACTTGGTTATTGGTAATATTGACGGTTCTAAGCTGCCTGATATGTCACATTTCTCGGCAGATAAAGCAGCTAGTGTGGTTACAAGGTCACAAGCTAGGGATGAAGAAAAAGTGTATAGAAAACTTAAGGTCCCGGAACAGATTTTGAGTGGTGACAGGGAAGCTTTAAAACTTGCTCAGCAGAGTGATTCCAGTTTGCACTTGATCAGGCGTAGGGTACAATCTGGGACAGTTTCGGTCACTAGAGGCTTGATTAGGGGTGAAGTTTGTCAGTAAGAAATACTTGATGTATAGGCAGTTCACTCTCGGCAATAAGACCTCATTACAACTTATTGTTCCTTCTGGTTATAGAGAAAAGGTTCTTAAGCTTGCCCATGAATCTTTATTGGCAGGACACTTTGGTATCAGAAAAACCTTGGACAGAGTTGTATCGGAGTTTTATTGGCCTAGTGTTTTTGGCGATGTATCTAAGTTTTGTAAGTCGTGCGACATTTGCCAGAGAACCATACCGAAGGGTCGCGTCCCTAAGGTACCTTTAGGTAGAATGCCCATTATTAATACACCATTCAATAGGGTGGCTGTTGATATTGTCGGTCCCATTGAACCTCGGTCTGATCGGAAGTCCTGGCACATTTTGACCTTATTTTTTTATGCCACACGATATCCTGAGGCGATGGCATTGCCTAGAATTGAAACTGAGCGGGTATCGGAGGCCCTTGTCGAGATGTTCAGTAGGGTTGGTGTACCTGATGAGTTGCTTTCAGACTGTGGTACCCAGTTTACCTCTGAGGTCATGAAGGAGGTCAGTAGGTTGCTGTTATTAGAGCAGTTAACGACATAGATTTATCATCCGATGACAAATGGTTTAATTGAAAAATTTCATGCTTGCCTGAAGCAGATGCTGCGCAAGTTAAGTGCTGAACGACCCAGAGACTGGGATAAGTATTTACCCGCATTGTTGTTTGCTGTAAGAGAAGTTCCTCAAGAGAGTCTTGGTTTCTCGCCTTTCGAACTGTTGTTTGGTCGTTATGTCAAAGGCCCAATGTCTATTTTGAGGGAACTTTGGTCAGAGGAGGTAGAGGACGAACAGGTGCATTCAACTTATCAATATGTTATTGATTTGAGGATTAGAATTGAGGAAACGTGGAAATTAGCAAATGAAAACCTTAGGAAGGCTCAAATCAGGCAAAAAAATACTATGATACGCGCGCGAAGTCGCGCCAGTTTAAAGTGGGAGATAAAGTTATCATCTTACTTCCCACTAGTAGCAACAAGTTGCTATTACAATGGAAAGGCCCGTATGTAGTTGAGGAGGTTGTTAATAAAATGGACTATAGAATTGATGTAGAGGGGGTAGTGAAGACATATCATGCAAATATACTAAAGCAGTACGTCGAATGGAACACTGCGTCACATTGCCTTTGGTCAGCAGAATCGGTACCTTCCACTGAGGACGATGAGAGCGACGTATTATTATAAAATGATTGTATTTTCCCATTAGGATCTGAAAATGAATCATTTGAAGAAGTCCAAGTTTCGGACAAGTTAACGCCGGAACAACCCGATGAAATTAAGTCCGTATCCGGACGTATTGGCGAGTATACCGGGTCGTACTGACCTAATCACACATGATATAAAACTGCTGACGACGGAACCAGTAAGGTCTAAGGGTTATCCTATCCCATATAAGACGCGTTACGTCATGGAAAAGGAACTTCAGGAAATGCTTGAGTTCGATGTTATTGAGCCCTCGGTTTCGCCATATTCCTCGCCGATCGTTCTTGTACCAAAGAAGGACGGATTGATACGGTTTTGTATCGATTTCCGTAAGCTAAATAAGAGTACGGAATTCGATGCAGAACCTATGCCGAATATGGAGGAAGTTATCAATAGAATGTCCGGCCATAGGTACTTCACGAAAATGGATCTTTGTAAAGGCTATTAGCAGTTAGTCCTCGCCGAGGCGGCAAAACCTCTAACTGCATTTGAAACTCCTAAAGGGCTTTTCCAATTCAAAATCATGCCATTTGGATTGGTAAATGCCAGTGCTTCATTCTGTAGGCTGATGCGTAATGTTTTGCGTGACCTTTACCCAAACATGGAGGGAGCATGTGACGTCTCTACGTCAGGTTCTTGGCCGCCTCAGGTCAGCTGGTTTGACGGCGAAACCTTCGAAATGCATGATTGGGTTTGATAAGATTGATTGTCTTGGTCACAGTATCGTCGAGCAGACGTTAAGACCGCAAGAAGACAAAATTCATGCCATTAAGGAGGCACCCAGACCAAAAACTAAGAAGCAGATCGTATTTCTTGGCTTGGCAGGGTTTTATCGGAGGTTTATCCCTTATTTCGCCACCATAGCTTCCCCGTTGACTGATTTGACAAAGAAGGACAGACCTAACAACATCAAGGATTGGCAAGACTGTCACGAGAAAGCTTTTCAGACGCTGAAGAATAGGCTCACGTCTAGCCCTATTCTTCGCCTGCCCTTGTTTAATGACAGTCATCCCTTTATTAGCTCACCTGAGCCGAAGGCTCATTGGTGAGCTGATAGTATGGCCAGGCAAAAATTCTGTGTGTGTGTGTGTGTGTGTGTTCACATTTTCAAACGTCTTCTCCTCCGGAACCGCTGGGCCGATTGTAGTCAAATTTCATGTGGAGGCTCCATGGGGTGTGGGAACGAAAGTTTGCATTTTTGATTTAGGTCACATGACCAAGCTGGCCGCCATGCCCATATATGGTAAAAACCCTTCAAAAATCTTCTTCTCCGGAACCACTGGGCCGATTTGCATGAAACTTGGTATGTAGCACCTGGGACATCGGCCCATCATAAATTGCATAAATGGTGTCCCTGGGATGACCTTGACCTATTTTACGCCAAGGTTAAATTTGGTAACATGGGCATTTTTATGGGAAAAAGTAGAAATGTCTGATATCTTGCAAACTGTTACAAATAATGCCACTAAACCATATATATTCTTATTCCTTATGATGAGGCGCATTAAGTGACATGGATTTCGGGACCCTGGGGCCCTCCGGGGGGGGGCATGCCCCACCCCCTTCTTTGCACAAAATGCTTAATATCTCGGAAACGGTTAAGATCCCCACCATAAACCATATATATTCTTGTTACTTATGATAAGGCGCATTCAGTGACACAGACCTTTGGACATCAGGGTATCGGAGGGTCCCCGGGGTGGCATGCCCCACCCCCTTTATTGCAAAAAATGCTTAATATCTTGGAAACGGTTAAGATCCCCACCCATAAACCATATATATTATTGTTCCTTATGATAAAGCGCATTCAGTGACATGGACCTGTGGAACCCCGGGGCCCCGGGGGAGAAGGGGCATGACCCCCCCCCCCCCCCGTTGAAGAAGTCTAAACCTCTTCAAAAGTTTCTTCTTCAGAACCACTTGGCCGAATTTCATGAAACTTGGTATGTGGCATCAGGGATGTGGGCCCATCATAAATTGCAAAAAATGGTGACCCTAGGATGACCTCGACCTACTTTACTGCAAGGTCAAGTTTGGTCACATGGGCTTTTGTATGGGAAAAAGTCAAAATGTCTCATCTTTTGCAAACCCTTCAAAATTACACCACTAAACCATATATATTATTGTTCCTTATGATGAGGCCCATTAAGTGAGTTGGATTTTGGGACCCTGGGGACCTGGGGGATGCCCAAACCCGTTTTTAGCACAAAATGCTTTATTTCTCGGAAACTGTTAAGATCCCCACTCATGTACCCTTATGCTTGTTCCTTATGATAAGGCGCATTCAGTGACATATAGACCTTTGGACCCTTGGGTAGTGGGGGTTACGGGTAGGGTGGATGCCCCGACCCCTTTATTGCATAAAATGCTTAATATTTCTGAAATCATTAAGATTCCCACCCATAAACTATATATATTCTTGTTCCTTATGATAAGGGGCATTCAGTGACATGGGCCTGTGAACCCTGGGGGGGGGGGCATGCCCCTCCCCCTTTATTGTTTAAAATTCTTAATATCTTGGCAACTTTTTAGATCCCCATCCATGAACCATATATGTAGCTACATGGGTCTTCGATGCTTAGGGTCCCCAGGGGGTAAGCCCTACCCTCTTTACTTGTTAAAGGTCCAAAATATCGCAAAAGCGGTTCAAATCTCTACCAATAAATCTCATAATATATTCTTGTTCCTAATAATAAGACAAGGTATTGCCTATTGTCAATGAGATTTTAAAACTTCATCTTGTTAAAAGTTCTTGTAGTCACTGAATTCGTACAATTTCATTGAGGATAATTGTTGACTTTACCTTTTTGATCTACTTTCAGGTGAATAATAATGCAAAGAGGAGGAAATGGAGGATGGTAGGGGTATACTGTTACATCTGGTTACAGAGAGAGGAGAGGCTTAAATGCAACTGGATGGTCTTGAAAGAATAGAAGTAAATAGTTAGAAGAGATTCTTTGCTAAGCAGCTGTGCACATTATTTTTCCTTGTCTACTTTCAGGTGAATAAGTATGCCGAGGAAAAAGAACTGGAAGAAGGTTGAGAGTCAGACAGTGGTGTGGGGAAAAGAGAAAGCCAAGAAACAGGTAAGTATGAAAGTCCAGAAAGGATGCTGGCAAGAAGTCCTGAAATGATGCAGGCACAAAGTCCAGAAATGATGCTGGCAAGAAGTCCTGAAATGATGCAGGCACAAAGTCCAGAAATGATGCTGGCAAGAAGTCCTGAAATGATGCAGGCACAAAGTCCAGAAATGATGCTGGCAAGACGTCCTGAAATGATGCAGGCACAAAGTCCAGAAATGATGCTGGCAAGAAGTCCTGAAATGATGCAGGCACAAAGTCCAGAAATGATGCTGGCAAGAAGTCCTGAAATGATGCAGGCACAAAGTCCAGAAATGATGCTGGCAAGAAGTCCTGAAATGATGCAGGCACAAAGTCCAGAAATGATGCTGTCAGGAAGTCCTGAAATGATGCAGGCAAAAAGTCCAGAAATGATGCTGGCAAAAAGTCCTGAAATGATGCAGGCACATCCGGAAATTATGCCGGGACCAAGTCCTGAAATGATGCAGGCAATTCAAATAGCACGAGATTGCTCTGAGTTACAATCAAATGATGGTTCAGTTCTAACAAGAAATGTACAGAAATGCTCAGCTTATTCAAAGTATATCCTTTCAGAAAGCATTGACAATTGTACTGTTGTTTCAACATTTACAGCACAGAATGCACAGTTACTTATTCGTGGAAGTTTTCATCAAAACGATGCAAGGTTTTCTGGACAGTCCAGAGGATTTCAGTGTACAGGAAATGCTTTATGTATGTTGGCATATTCAGTTTGTCAGGAAGTAGCAACTTCTATAATGCTAGATCGGATTCTGCACGATGGGGATTGTCTATATCAAAAAATTATATGCAATTTAAAACCAGAAGGTACTTTTAGACATGCATTGCTAACTCTGGAAGAGGTTCCAAATAACTTTGAAATAGCAGTTGGAAAGTTTATTGTGGCCCCACCCCCTTCTTTGCACAAAATGCTTAATATCTCGGAAACGGTTAAGATCCCCACCCATAAACCATATATATTCTTGTTCCTTATGATAAGGCGCATTCAGTGACACAGACCTTTGGACATCAGGGTATCGGAGGGTCCCCGGGGTGGCATGCCCCACACCCTTTATTGCAAAAAATGCTTAATATCTTGGAAACGGTTAAGATCCCCACCCATAAACCATATATATTATTGTTCCTTATGATAAAGCGCATTCAGTGACATGGACCTGTGGGGCCCCGGCCCGGGGGAGGAAGGGCATGACCCCCCCCCCGTTGAAGAAGTCTAAACCTCTTCAAAAGTTTCTTCTTCAGAACCACTTGGCCGAATTTCATGAAACTTGGTATGTGGCATCAGGGATGTGGGCCCATCATAAATTGCAAAAAATGGTGACCCTAGGATGACCTCGACCTACTTTACTGCAAGGTCAAGTTTGGTCACATGGGCTTTTATATGGGAAAAAGTCAAAATGTCTCATCTTTTGCAAACCCTTCAAAATAACACCACTAAACCATATATATTATTGTTCCTTATGATGAGGCCCATTAAGTGAGTTGGATTTTGGGACCCTGGGGACCTGGGGGATGCCCCAACCCTTTTTTAGCACAAAATGCTTTATTTCTCGGAAACTGTTAAGATCCCCACTCATGTACCCTTATGCTTGTTCCTTATGATAAGGCGCATTCAGTGACATATAGACCTTTGGACACTTGGGTAGTGGGGGTTACGGGTAGGGTGGATGCCCCCACCCCTTTATTGCATAAAATTCTTAATATTTCTGAAATCATTAAGATTCCCACCCATAAACTATATATATTCTTGTTCCTTATGATAAGGGGCATTCAGTGACATGGGCCTGTGAACCCTGGGGGGGGGGCATGCCCCTCCCCCTTTATTGTTTAAAATTCTTAATATCTTGGCAACTTTTTAGATCCCCATCCATGAACCATATATGTAGCTACATGGGTCTTCGATGCTTAGGGTCCCAAGGGGGTAAGCCCTAGCCTCTTCACTTGTTAAAGGTCCAAAATATCGCAAAAGCGGTTCAAATCTCTACCAATTAATCTCATAATATATTCTTGTTCCTAATAATAAGACAAGGTATTGCCTATTGTCAATGAGATTTTAAAACTTCATCTTGTTAAAAGTTCTTGTAGTCACTGAATTCGTACAATTTCATTGAGGATAATTGTTGACTTTACCTTTTTGATCTACTTTCAGGTGAATAATAATGCAAAGAGGAGGAAATGGAGGATGGTAGGGGTATACTGTTACATCTGGTTACAGAGAGAGGAGAGGCTTAAATGCAACTGGATGGTCTTGAAAGAATAGAAGTAAATAGTTAGAAGAGATTCTTTGCTAAGCAGCTGTGCACATTATTTTTCCTTGTCTACTTTCAGGTGAATAAGTATGCCGAGGAAAAAGAACTGGAAGAAGGTTGAGAGTCAGACAGTGGTGTGATGGGAAAAGAGAAAGCCAAGAAACAGGTAAGTATGAAAGTCCAGAAAGGATGCTGGCAAGAAGTCCTGAAATGATGCAGGCACAAAGTCCAGAAATGATGCTGGCAAGAAGTCCTGAAATGATGCAGGCACAAAGTCCAGAAATGATGCTGGCAAGAAGTCCTGAAATGATGCAGGCACAAAGTCCAGAAATGATGCTTGCAAGAAGTCCTGAAATGATGCAGGCACAAAGTCCAGAAATGATGCTGGCAGGAAGTCCTGAAATGACGCAGGCACAAAGTCCAGAAATGATGCTGTCAGGAAGTCCTGAAATGATGCAGGCAAAAAGTCCAGAAATGATGCTGGCAAAAAGTCCTGAAATGACGCAGGCACATCCGGAAATGATGCCGGGACCAAGTCCTGAAATGATGCAGGCAATTCAAATAGCACGAGATTGCTCTGAGTTACTATCAAATGATGGTTCAGTTCTAACAAGAAATGTACAGAAATGCTCAGCTTATTCAAAGTATATCCTTTCAGAAAGCATTGACAATTGTACTGTTGTTTCAACATTTACAGCACAGAATGCACAGTTACTTATTCGTGGAAGTTTTCATCAAAATGATGCAAGGTTTTCTGGACAGTCCAGAGGATTTCAGTGTACAGGAAATGCTTTATGTATGTTGGCATATTCAGTTTGTCAGGAAGTAGCAACTTCTATAATGCTAGATCGGATTCTGCACGATGGGGATTGTCTATATCAAAAAATTATATGCAATTTAAAAGCAGAAGGTACTTTTAGACATGCATTGCTAACTCTGGAAGAGGTTCCAAATAACTTTGAAATAGCAATTGGAAAGTTTATTGTGGAAAAGCAAGATATTGTAAGTAGAATGCTAGTAGATACACAAAATCATCAAGGTTTACCAACACTTCATTGTGCCATTCAAACTGCTTTAACTAGTGTATCATCTGGTCTTTTAATCATAGGAGCTATATGCTCAGCTATATTCAAGAAAAACAGCTTGTACTACTTCTTTGATTCTCATTCACATGGAATGAATGGCCTCTCTGCTGCAGATGGTACATCAGTGTTAATAGCTTTCTCCTGTCTGGATGAACTGATTGCTTTTATGTATGCTTTTTATGAAAGTATGAGAATAGATATGGACTTGCAATTTGACTTCATGCCAGTTGCAATCCGAAAATATGGATCCATGCACACTTCAAAAAGAAAGTATGAATACGGTCTTGATGCTTATTTTGAAGATCAAAATTTCAGACAGACCAAAAAGGCGCAGGGCACTGTAGTGTGTACTGAAAGCATTGATAAAGGCAATGCTGAAACTCATACTAGAGTATCCAAACCTATTCAAAAAGCATTAAACAGACGGACAAGATGTGGTGTTGAACACTTTGCAGAGTGTTTTGCTGCAGAAACTAAATACTTTGCTCAGTATTTTGCTAAAGGAAATGAAAGCCTGAAGTTGCACAAAGACTTTGACGATACATTTGCTGAAGAATTTGGTGATTTTGTACAAGATCATCCTAAAACTGTTTTGGAAAAACAATACAAGCTGGTAACAGACAATTCTGATGATGATACAGAAGTAATTAACCTTAAGGATCAATCAAACATGAGTAAGAAAAGGAAACAACGCAATGAGTACTTTGCAATATATAGGAGGAAGAGAAGACAAGATGAAGCCTATAAAGCAAATGAGAATGCACAAAAGAAAGCACATATGCGTGATGTCAGACAAGATGAAGCTTATAAAGCAGATGAGAATGCACAAAAGAAAGCACATATGCATGATGCCAGACAAGATGAAGCTTATAAAGCAAATGAGAATGCACAAAAGAAAGCATATATGCGTGATGTCAGACAAGATGAAGCTTATAAAGCAAATGAGACTGCACAAAAGAAAGGATATATGCGTGATGTCAGACAAGATGAAGCTTATAAAGCAAATGAGAATGCACAAAAGAAAGCACATATGCGTGATGTCAGACAAGATAAAGCTTATAAAGCAGATGAGAGGGAACAGCAGAAAGCATATAGGCAGCAAGTCAAAGTTTCGGATGAATCTGGGAGAAATAAACAACAGAATGATAGGCAACAGAAGAAAAAAATGGAAAGAAACATCCAGAAGTATACATCATCTTTAAAGGGAAATTTTACAAATATTGAAGAATGCATAAAGCACTTTCATTCGTCCATTGCTGTTGGCCCATTATTTGTTTGTACATGCTGTCACCAAACATGGTTTAGAAAAAGTGTTTCTCTATTAGACAAAACAAATATTTCAGCACAGAGTAAAAGACTTTATTCTACAGGATTTAAGTCTGTAAAAAATGAAGAGTGGATTTGTCATACGTGCTTGAGTGCATTAAGAGAAAGTAAAATGCCAAGATTGTCAGTAGCAAATGGAATGAAATGGCCAGAAAGACCTCCAGAACTAAATCTTCACCAGCTTGAGGAAAGATTGATAGCTTTGCGTATACCATTTATGCAAATAAGAGAATTACCTCGTGGAGGTCAGTACTCAGTGAAAGGAAATGTGATAAATGTGCCTGTTGATATTCAGCCTACCATAAAGTCTCTCCCAAGGCCAATGGATGAAAATTTCACTGTTGCTATTCAGCTGAAAAAGAAATTGTCGTACAAGAAAGTGGACTTTAAAGAAAATGTCAGACCATTAAGAGTGTTGACTGCCTTACATTGGTTAGTGAATAACAGTGATTTTTATAAAAATTCAGAGATAGTAGAAGATGAAGAGTGGTTTCGTGAAGTTACTGAAAGTGCAGAAGACACAGTAAGAGAATTTATGGATGTAACAACACAGCAGACTAAGAACACAGAATCAAGCATGGAGAATCAAGCAAAGCACCTGGACAAACCAATTTCTAACTGGCCAGAAATAAATGCTAAATCCTATAACTCAGATTGTGATTCTGATAGATATAGTGAGATAGATTTAGATGATAATGTTGGCAATGTCGATACATTATTAGATGATGCAGCTGTAGAAAACAAATATGATCAAGTGTTATCTTTTGCTCCAGGAGAAGGACAGCATCCACTAAGCCTATATCATGATAAAGATGCAGAATACTTGTGCTTTCCAACAATATTTTGTGGTCAGAGGCCACTTAGTAGTGACCAAAGGTCTGTACCAGTTCATTATAGTGACATTGCAAAGTGGGAATTGCGGAGCATTGATAGAAGAGCTGCACAATCTGTTCCCAACATATTTTTCAAACATAAAAAGTTACAAATGAAACAGATCAGCGATAAAGTAAACTTGGCAGTAAGGAGATGTAAAAGCAAAGGGAAAAAAATAACAGCAGCTCAGGCTAGAGATTCAGCCTATCAGCAAAATCTAGTCAATCTTGATGAAGGTTATTACATATTTCGTCAACTCAGGAATTCACCAGCTTATCTAGAAACGAGAAAGAAAGACTTATTTGCCATGATAAGACAGCTATCTTTACCTACTTGGTTTATGTCATTATCAGCAGCTGATACTAGATGGACCTTTTAAGTATGCTTTCCAAGTTGAATGACAATAAAGTTTACCCAGAGGAAGAGATACAAGAATTAACATGGCAGGAGAAAACAAAACTTGTTCAGAAAGATCCAGTTACTTGTTCAAGATACTTTGATTATAGAGTCCAAGAATTTTTAAACACAATTCTAAAGTGTGATTATGAGCCTATTGGCAAAGTGAAAGACTATTTTTATAGAGTAGAATTTCAGCAGCGTGGCTCCCCTCTTATTCACATGCTTGTTTGGGTAGAAAATGCACCAACACTAGAAAATAATTCAGAGGAGGAAATAGTAATGTTTGTTGATCAGTATCTTACATCTGATAGTAATGACACAGAAATAGCAAATTTGATTAACTTACAGTCACACAAACACTCCAAAACTTGCAGAAAAAAGGGAAAACCAGTATGTAGATTTGGATTTCCATTGCCTCCACTTCCAAAAACAATGTTATTGTATCCGCTGGGAGATGATGTTGAAAAATATCAAAAGGATTTCAAAGCGCTTCAGAAAGTGATGAATGAATATAAAGATCAAGTTGATATTTCATTTGATGATTTTTTGGAAAATGTAGTAAAAATGGACTTTGATGACTACATAAAATGCATTCGAAGTTCACTGAAAGCTGCAAAAGTATTCTTGAAACGAACGCCTAGCGAAATGAGAATCAATTTCTATAACAAGAAAATACTTCTTGCATGGAAGGCAAATCTTGATATGCAGATTGTTCTTGAACCATACGGCTGTGCATCTTATATTGTTGGTTATATTAGCAAGTCTCAAAGAGGTATGAGTGCACAGCTTGATGCAGCTGCAAAAGAGGCTCGAAGAGGGAATCTTGATCTCAAGAAACAAGTTAGACATATTGGGAATGTATTTTCTAATAGTGTTGAAGTTAGTGCACAAGAAGCTGTATACCTTGTTTTACAATTTCCTTTGACAAAATGTACAAGGGATGTTGTTTTCATCAACACATCTACCCCAGAAGAAAGAATCTTTTTGCTTAAACCCAAGTCTATTCTTAATGACCTTCCTGCAGAATCAACAGATGTTGAATCAGATAATGTTATTCAGCGATATGCGAAAAGGCCAAAGCAGCTTCAGAAGTATTGCCTAGCTGATTATGTATCTAAAGTTGATGTGATTTATCCAAAGGGGAATAAATTGCCAGAGAAAGTTGAAGACGGAAATGATCACAGTGTACATGAAAGTAGTACTAGTGATGAAAGTGATGATTCTGATGATGGGAACAATTGTAGTGCTGATAATCCCAATGCTGATTTGTTGCTCAAAACAAAAAATGGAACAAAGTACAAAAGGAGAAAAAATCCCAGAGTTATAAGATATGTGAGGTATAATAAGAAAAAGGACCCTGAAAATTACTTTAGAGAGCAACTGGTGCTGTTTACATCTTGGCGCAATGAACAAAAGGATCTGTTGGGCTCATTGGACACATATGAGGCTCGCTATAAGTCTATGAAAGCTCGTGTTGAATCAAAGAGTAGAGAGTACGAACATCATACTGAAGATCTTGACCTGGCAAGACAAATGATTGAAGCTGAGGAAAGCAACTATGATCAAATAGCACCAAATGCAGAACAAGAAAACAGTGAGTCTGTAGAAGAAGGGTCTAGAGAAGCAGAAAACTTTGTGTACTTCAATCCAGATAGGGCTGTTGAACAAAGACACTATGACATTAGAATAGAGTTGCAGTCTACATGCTCATTGCCACCTTCAGAAACCACTGGTATCATGTTGCCAGATGACGAATACCTTTCTCTTCTGAGAAGTTTGAATTTAAGGCAGAGAGAAATCTTCAATCATATAGTACATTGGATTAAATGTAAAGATGAGCCAATTTATGCATTTCTAACAGGTGGTGCAGGGGTTGGCAAATCCGTTGTAATCAGAGCTTTATATCAGAGTTTGTACAGATTGTTGAATTTGCGAGAAGGGGAAACCCCAGATGATGTTAGAATTTTACTCTGTGCCTATATGGGCTTTGCTGCTTTTAATATTAGTGGCCAAACTACTCTACAGCTTTCCGCAAAAAAAATTATCACAAGTCAGATGTTTTATCTGCTGATGAGTTGAATACATTCAGGATAAAGTACAGACATTTAAAAGTTGTAATCATGAATGAAATTTCAATGATTGGTAACAAGCATTTAGCTTTTATAAACACACGGTTGCAGCAACTGACTGGAACAAAAGCTGCCTTTGGAGGCTTAAGTGTTATTGCTGTTGGAGATTTGTATCAGTTACCACCAGTTGGAGATACAATAATATTTGAAGATTTGAAAGAGGGGACATCTGCTTTAGCACAGAACTTATGGAAAGATTTGTTCAAAATGTATGAACTAGTTGATATTATGAGGCAAAAAGATGACCTTGAGTTTGCTCAGTTACTTAATCGACTCAGAGTTAACGAAATGACTGAAGATGACAAAACTAAGTTGGCAACAAGGTTCTTCGAACAGAACTCTGAGGATTATCCAAAAGAAGCACTTCACTTGTTTGCTGAAAATGATGGTGTTAATAAACATAATGATAAAGTTTTGAACAAAATGCCAGTAGAAAAAGTTGTGATACCTTGTCATGACACTTTTGTTTCATCAAATATATCTGCTCAGAGGAGTGAACAGCTTATTCAGCAACTTCCTACTGATTCCGGCCAGTTAATGAAACTCTTGACAGTAGCTGTGGGAATGATATATGTCATGACTGTAAATGTGGATGTTGAAGATGGATTAACAAATGGATCAACAGGTGTAGTTAAGTTCATTGAGTATAGAATGAGAGAACAAACAAGTCGTCCTAGCATTATCTGGATTTTGTTTGATGATCCACGTGTTGGTAGATTGAGACGAGAAAAATTTGTAAATAGAGGATATTATAACAGCAGTATCCAAAGACACTGGACTCCTGTATTTGATACTGAGCGGACGTTTATGTACAAATACAATTCATATAAGAGAATTCAATTTCCTCTGAGACCAGCAGCAGCTAAAACAGTGTGGAAAGCTCAAGGAGCAACAGTTGACAAAGTGGTTATAGACCTCTTCAAACAGAAAAAGACGAAAGTGGCTCATATTCACTATGTTGCTCTTAGTAGGGTGAAGAAACTAGAAGATTTGTATATTCTGGATTTTAATGAATACGCTCTAGCCTTGGATGAAAGAGTGCCAGAGGAGATGGATAGATTACAATCTAAGGCACCTGTGGAGCTTTGCTATGTCCCTCTATACAAGATAAATCCAAGTAAAATTAAAGTAGCATTCAACAATGCGCGATCCTTGTACAAGCATTTCAAGGACATTGAATATGAACCAAATATCCTCTCAGCTGATGTCATTGGTTTTGCAGAGTCAAGACTTTGTAAATGAGATGAAAATCAACATTTTTGTCTTAAAAGATTTAACCTTATAAGACTAGATGAAACCAGTCATCACACCACAGGCAGACCATACCATGGACTTGCTTTGTATGTCAAAGAATACTTGCATGTTGCCAAAGTCACAAAAAAGCACTGTCAGTCTTTTGAGTTTATTCAGGCAACTTTGAACAGAAGCAAGAAAAAGCTCTTTCAGGTTGTAGTCTTGTACAAATATCCAAAAAGCTCTTTGCTTGAATTTAAGAATGACATTCAGAATCATTTGAGGCCAGTTGTGGATCTTAATGCAAAATTGGTAATTTTAGGGGACTTCAATGTGCACAGTCAAGATGGCCAATCAAACTTTGTTGACTTTGTCGAGACAGTATTTGAATGTGTGCAGCAAGTTCTACAGCCTACTTGTGACACAGGATCTACTCTGGATCTATTATTTACAAATTGCCAAGCGTTTTGTGATGTTATTGAGGCATACTGGACTGATCATAAACTGATATACTGTGCCTTAGTAGATTAGACTATTTTACTGGGTACTGTGAAAGTACAGAAATGGTGTTTGCAGGAAGTCCAGAAGTAATGCGAGAGAAGGGAATACCAGAAATTATGTTGACAGGATTTAGTGAAATGATACAGGCAGAAAGTCCAGAAACGATGCTGGCAGGAAGTCCAGAAATGATGCAGTCAGGAAGTCCACAAATGATGCTGGCATGAATATTTGAAATGATGCAGGCAGGAAGTCCAGAAAGAATGCTGGCATGAAGTCCTGAAATGATGCAGGCAGGAAGTCCAGAAATGATGCTGGCAGGAAGTCCTGAAATGATGCAGGCAAAAAGTCCAGAAATGATGCTGGCAGGAAGTCCTGAAATGATGCAGGCAAATAGTCAGGATATTATATCTTCCTTAAAAATGAAAAGTGAAACAATCTGGAACTTATACAATCAAATTCCACATCACAATCACCACATCACAGTAAGTTGACTGAAATGATGCAGGTATATGACATGTCTTATGATCAAATAATAAACTTGTTTGCCTATTTCTTATTTGCAAATATTTGTCTTGTTTTTAGGGATCATCTAGAGAATCAGTACATTTTTCTTGTGTGTCATCAAACATTCTAAGCTAAGACTCAGTGGCTTTTATAATGTGTGTTGGATTTGATTTATGTAATGATTTACTGTTGATAGGGATAAATGTAATTATGCTTTAGTGAATTAAGCAAACCTTGTTTGGTTATAGTAGATTCAGATGTTTATTATGTAACTACATGTATGGTGCTTCAAACATACATAGCATTCTTTTGTAATTTTCTTGATATACATTAAGATTTATTTTTAGAGAAGGAAACTGTGTAAAAGATATACAGTGATACTTCAGAATAGCATTATATGATCATGTACATTTTATGAAAATGATAAATGTTTATTGAATATGTGACACAGAATTCCCATGTTTTACATTGAAATTTTAGTATTCCCTGTGAGAGAAGGAAACTGTGTAAAAGATGTACAGTGATACTTCAGAATGGCATTATATGATCACGTACATTTTATAAAATGATATCTGGTTATTGAATATGTGACACGGAATTCCCATGTTTTACATTGAAATTTTAGTATTCCCTGTGTTATGTCATATTTGTGTGTACTTCACTATATTATAAATGTGACAAAACTGCTTTCTGCATTGATTGTTATTATCTGTAAAGTAGAAGTAAAACAAAGATCAGGAATTGATACAATTAACTTACTCCATCCATAAAAGACACCAAAGGGAAAGAAATACAAACATTAAGCGACCAGACCAATGGAAACCTAAACAAAGGAAGGCCATATGGACAGTTACTTTCCCACAAAATGGCCATATGGCCATCCAAAATTAAAAGACACAAGTGATACACACAGTAAGTAACAAACAACAACATAAATAAATCGCCACAGAAGAGCCGCCTTGGAACGGTCAGTGGAAGATTTCCACTGGGGGGCTTAAATCGATTTTACGTGGCCACAATCCTCGCCCTTACTTCCGTCGCGATTAAGACAAATAATTTTTTCAGTCCGCATGAAGGCCTCCTAACTCATCAGTGCAACACCCCCGTGAACACAGAAATCAAAGAACCACAGAGGTGAGACAACGGTGAGGACTCGACAGCAAGAAACCACTGAAATGCTGGAGCAAAAGAAAACCAACAGTCAGACTCCGATGAGCCCGAAAACATTGAAAATTATCATAGACATCTTAGGTAGAGAAATCAGAAGGATATGCCAATTGCACAGTATATTTACAACATTTTGACAGAATTTTGTGGTAAGAATTGTCTAATGCCAGTTTGCTATATCATAAAATCTAGAGTGTTACAGTTGTGAAACTGATTCGAGAGTACACTTTCTCACAAAACTTGATAATTAGTATCTTGCTCCATGATAATGATTATTTCAAACTGTTCTGAACATCTGAATTTCTTTTTTGCAGTCTTTTTGAAAAAAAAAATGAATATGAATAATTTTTGACAATTGTATTATATTTGAAATGTGTTTTTGTGACCATTGCGATGTGGAATTTTATTGTATAGTTACAGATTGTTTCAATTTTTATTTAAATTGTATTAAAATAACATTTTAGATGTAACTAAAAGTATCTTTTGCTGTTAAACTGTATCTTGTTGATGCTATGTTACTTTTATGAGCATATATTATAATTGTGTTAATAGTCAGTAAAAATAATCTAGGTTTCTATGCTGTTTATCATCACACCCCCTTGTTAAAGTATGAAGTCTTATAAGTGGAACATAGTCAAGCGGTGCAGACCCAGGTGATACGTGACATCTCATCAAAGTGTACAATGTAAGCTTAAAGAAGTGCCAATTTGTGTGCATTGATTAGATTACTTGAACTAATCATACAGTTGTCCCTACACAACGATTGGTCAGGGGCGAGCTCCTGAGATGGGAAGGACATGTAGTTTTGAGGTGTATTTTAAGCTGAGCGTAACTTCAATTCAAGTCGTTTGTCCTTTAAAGCTAACGAACATTTTGGTACAATTTTATGAAAATTGATCGAGTGGTTTAGAAGTTATGACCATTTGAATATTTCACCAAGTCTGGCAATGTGAGTCCAGAGCGAGGCTTTGAGTTAATGACATCATGATATCACAATTGGAAAAAAAATTATAGCCATATCCGTGCATTACATCATCCAAAAATTGTCAATAAATGTTCCATTTATTGAATGCAATGAATTATTAAATGCAATGTACATTTACTTTTTTCACTTTTGGTCACACAGATAGCAAGATTGAAATGTTCAAATGGTCATTACTTCTAAACTGCTAAACCGATTTTCATAAAACTTGTACCAAAATACTCGTCTCTGCAAAAACAATCTTTGGAAGTGAACTGTAAATTTTGTGCTCGTTTCCATAAATATATATGATTGGGTACAACAGCAGTGTTTGCTCAGGAGCGAAAACAAAAACCTAAAGCAAACATCTATGGATGACAACTGGATGGTATAGTATGCCTGAATCATTCTGGTTATGAGAACACAAAAACATATTGAAGAATTAAGTCGTATAGCAGCCTAACACACTTCTACAAAACTTGACAAAAAAGAATATCAAAATGATATTCTTTGATCTGCCTAGTTTGCAGATTCAGACACTTGAGATTCTAGAAAAATGTCTTAAATCTGATAAGCATGACAGTGATTCTTCAACAAGCTCAGGGCTGCTAATTATACTGAACAAAAAATAAAGTATACAGTTTTTGGTCAGCGATTATACCGAATAGGTGCAATACAAACAATCATGCTCTGTGTCCAAATCATTTTTAGACATTTAAGTTTCTCCTGAAAAAATAAGGCTCTAAACTTTGCATCGTTCAGGAGTAACAGCCCATTGACTCAAATCTGTATATCTGAATACAGAGCTAAAAATAAACGTCACATCTGTTAGGAACTAACACAAAACAGTTGAGGTAAACGCTAGTGAGTGCAAAAGCATAAAGCTGGTACCATGCATGAGTTGGATGCTATACGCCATAAAACCCCACTTGTTTGAAAATTACCTCCATTGTAATTAAAAACCATTGCATAATACAGATCATTTCTCAGCAACTGCGCATATCGCATGTATGCAGATTAAGTAAATCTGAGTAAAAATGCGTTTTTCTTTCCTTTCGAAAACATACCAAAATCAACCAGAAGTCATTTAATGCAAAAGAAATCTGCGCCTGTAATCTCCATGGAGAATACCATTATAAACACTGAATTCATTACAATGACGCATAGCGTGCCCAATTTCAATGGCAAATTTTGACCAACAGAGTAAATTATGCCTGAAATATCTTGTGTGCTTCAATATGGATACCTGCTTTAATCGAATCGCCGTGATGACCTCAGATAATGCGGCTTGAGTACAGACCTGGGGTCGATTACTTTCAAATGTAATCAATTACAATTACAATTACTTTGAAATTCATGATTACAGATTACAATTACAATTACTTTTTCTGTGAATGTAATTGATTACAATTACAATTACTTTTCCAAAGTAATCATGATTACTTTATGATTACTTCTGATTACTTTGTCAATTTAAACATAACTATTTGCAGGTTCATAACTGATAAAATACTGATCTGTTTTATGGCAAGAAAAAAATTATGTACATGTATTTAAATGTATCTATGAGAATAAGGTTAAATCCAAATGGGCTTCTGACACAGTGGCCTACTGCATAAGAGTGCTGAATTAATCATTACCTAGGTCTTTCACAGCACTGTCTACAATGGAATGCTTATTGGTTTTTCTCCAGATGCTCTACTTTTCAATACAAAGACATGCTTATTCAAATACATTGTCAATTTTAGGCACCATAAATGGAAATTGTGAAATGGAAAATTGTGACATTTTTCATATTTCTGCTCAAACATTGATTGCGGGGACTTTATAAAATGCCTTGACAAGGTGGTTCTATGGAGTACCCAAAACTTTTCTTTTCTGCGCTTATAACAGTAAATTTTCGTTGCAATGCATATATGGAATGCATGCTGACAATTAAAGTGATTGACCACCTTAAAAACATAATTGGTCCATTTGCAAGAAAAAGGTACTGAAATGTTGTATCTCTGGCTTTTATTACCATTCATAATCTGCTTAAGTAATTAAATCCACATTTAATGATCATAGTGAAGCCTTCTGACAGCTGCCATATTTTCCCCAATGTATTCCAAATGGTTCCCAGCTTTATACCTGTTTGCTAAAATCTTTACCTCAATGCGCCTAAACAAGCTCTGAGTCTCTATATGTAGCTATCAATTTGGAAGTAATTAGACTCAGTTATTAGCAGTGGATTCTCAAAAATTCTTCTACAGGCTGTCAGTTCAGGATCTAAAATATATGCTTCATTATGTCTTTGGATGAAAATACAGACTTTGAAGACAGTTTACCCAAGTTTGGTGCTCAGTGGTATCAATATGAGCCGAGTTCACAGAAGAGGAGTTAAAATTAATCAAGCCAGTCAATCTGTTGTACACATTATGAAAACATGCCTATTCAAATGCATCGAAAATTTTGTAGTCTAAAAAAGAACAATTCCAGATAAAAAAAGATATTTTACTTACTTCTTCACACAATATAGACTGTGCTGACTCAATAGATCCGCCTTGACAGGGTAGTTCTATAGAGTACCCACAATCTATGTTTTGAGCAGAAATAAGAAAAACATATAAATTAGCCGTGCAAAGTGGGGTTTGATGGCGGGGTTCAAATCATACAGGCATTATGAAAAAAGTACATAGCATTAGCACATGGACTGTTTATTAGTAGTTTTATAATTGCCATTATTAACTGCGTTAGGATTAAAAGATACCGTATAAGACGGCGTTTGTTCATAGGGCACGCACGCACGCATCTTTTTGCAATATAATGTGTGTAGATTCTGATCAGGCGCAGTTTAAGGTCACACATACCATCATTATCGGCGCTGAAGGTCCTGATCAGACGCAGCACTGAATTTTCGCAGTAATGTTATTGTACATTTTTTTTTCTCTTCTTTCATTAAAAGACTGTTCAGATTCAATGAAAGTTTTAATGAAATAGTGCCAGGGTGCATTGTCTGTAGACCCTGATCAGACGCCACCTGCGTCTACGCGCGATATGTTTTTTTATCAATCATATGGCTGCAAGCAGACTTTCCAGTTATTATGAGGGGAGTGCATTTTGCTCACCGGTCTAGCCTGTAAGACTGGGCGAACATACTGTACTCAATGATGGTTGACAAAATTAAATCCTTTACTCGTCGTCGGTTGGCAAGGCGAGGAGTTCCAGCATCTACGGCTGGTTGTCATCATGAGGGAGTAGCCTTTATTCTTAGTTTTGAATCGGTGTACTTATATCAGAGTACTCCGAGCGATTCATTGTCGCTGCAATGTTTATATGACGTTGATGCATTCATTTTTCCGTGTTTCTGCTTTGGCATGCGGATTGTAGGTACTCGTTAGAACAACTTCGCGCAGTGATACTGTTCTAACGTGCGGGCGCGGTCCGTATTCTGGGCAGAAGTAGGGAACAATGGCAAACTTTTCACCGTCACTTTCAGTCATATGTTTTGTTAGAAGAACATTATATTTATGGTAACGCATTGGTTGTTTGCGCAAAGGCGTTCTAAGGGACAATTTCAATCATTTAAAAGTGTAATGTTTCTGTATTTTATTTGTTCATGTATAAGCTCGTTTCTTAAGTGTGGTAGTTTTTGTCTTAAATGTAGTAAGCTTTGGTGCACTGAGGGTATATCAGTCCCACCACGTGTATTCGTCCGCAACGTCGTGACGTCAAATTGACGTTGACGTCATGACCGTTGACCTCGAATATACGTTGATATAACGCTCGCTTGCCCGCTCCTAGTGATCTGTGTATGCAGATTTCCTGTGCAATGAGGGGTAGCTTTCAATTATCGCATTTGTCAAAGGTCAAATTATCTTGAAAGTTTCACAACCCCCCACTTGCGCGGGCATGGCGTCACACATCAGTGAGAGAATATGGAAAGTTGAGGTTAGCAGAGATTATTATGAGATGTTCGTTAATTTCAGACATCTACAAGGCTTTATGATCTACCAATGGCCTGTGGCCCGTAGTAGGATATAATCTACTACCTCGTCAAGCAAAGAGGGTAATCCATACTTGACGTAGAGTCAGAAACGAATCTAACACGAAGGACGAATCTCTAACATGAAGGTCGCATACATTCGTATGAAGGACGTATACAGGCGTCGTGTATAATTTCAGAGATATCCTTAAACGTGTATAGTTAAAAAATGAACACATATATTCCATTCCTGAAACGGGAACAGATAAGGAATTAACTTATTGCTCCTAAGAGCATAATGCGCATGGCGTAACTGTTGTTTTCGGGTGAATCACGGTATTGTGGCTTTTTTTAGTTTTCGCATGTTATATCACACTCTCTGGCACAGTTTGGACTTAAAATAAAAAAATCTGGCATTGGAACAAAGCAATGCATGTGACTTAGATGTATCAAAGAAATGAATGGTCTATCTACTTCATTAAGTGTACAGCATCCAGCAAAGACCCCCGAAAATGGCATTTTTTTCACCGTAATGGGTTGCACTTGGAAAATTACCTTTTTTCAAACAAAATTTATGATATAATGCACTATTCTATACTTAGATTTTAAACTTTATTAATGTAGAAAAATATGTGAAAAAAATTTTGATATAAAATGCATTGAAATGCAGTGGAAGCTTACCAAGATATCACCATAATTGTGAAGGTGGTAGTTCCTTATACATTTTACCATTTCAAACACCTACTTCTTGTTATGCACACAGAAGTCAATGAACAAATAGCTTTTATGACATAGATTTTTCTTTGAAATGTTCCTCTGAGATGGGCAAAGTTGTAGACATATCATTTTTTCTCTCCTGATAAAGCTATAAAAAATGACAAGATCCTATATATGAAAAGTAAAGACGAAAAAAAGATGGTAGTGTCCGTAACCAGGACACATTTTCTTTATTTTAATCTTTCTGTATCAATTTACCATGTTTTTTTTTTTTTGCTACTATGTGCAAAACAACTACGAAAACAAACTTTAAAACACTTATTCTGTCATCTACACGTTCTCCGTGCTATATTTTTGGTTACGGACACTACAAAAATGCTGTAGTGTCCGTAACCTGAAAATCACTGGTAAAAAGCTGACCTTGAATTTAAAAACTGTTGTATGTAACGTAAATAATGCTATCTTTAAATGGTATTATTAACCATAAGACTAATTTAAAATGAAGCAATTATTGCAAAATGAATGATGCAACACTTAGCACTTTGTGATGGAATATCGCGCAATAGTTTGAACAAGAGGCCCAAGAGGGCCTGTCACCGGCTAACTTCAGACAATTGTCATATTTATTACATTAACCAGTTGTATACTAGTGGACTCTTCTATTGCTATATGTTGGACCAGTCCATTTGTCATATAAGGGGTGTCAGGCCTATTTTTTCTATTTTTGATGGAAAATTCTGTTAGCAAATAGTGCAGGCCCTGTTCACACAAGGTGTTCTGCGGGTTCTCATCTGGGCCAGCGCTGTTTGCCAAGGTACCCGTTTGGGGTTTTCCCGGATGCAATGGGTAAAATAAAAACAAGTAATCCACCCAAGGAATGTCCATTCTATATTTTTGGATCCCAAAGCCATGGTTGGCAGGATTTATGTGAGTGACCATTTGGCATTGCTCCGTTCTAAATATCTAAAGCTCTAGGCCTTATTGTTTCAGAGAAGAAGATTTTTGTCAGTTTTTCCCGGTATAAGTCTATGGGCCTCAGGGTGTGGCCAATTTGGACCTTAGGGGCATGGTTAGCAGGATTTATGCAGTTGAATACTTCAAGTTGCTACATACTAAGCTCTTGGCCTTATGGTTTCAGGAGAAAAGTTTCAAGATTGTTTCATTATTAGTCTATGGGAGCTAATAAGCACCGAGGCGTTGCCAATGTGGAAACCAGAGGCATAGTTCGCAGGACTTAGTAGGTGACCACATAACTTTGCTACATACTAAATGTATTAGCTTTAGGCCTTATGGTTTCAGAGAAGAAAACTGTTGAAGTTTTTCCCTTTATTGGTCTATGGAAGCTAATGAGCCAAAGGAGGTGGCCACGGCGGCCATGTTTTTTGTCTGATCAAAATTTCTTCAATGAATCTGACAATGGTCCACACAAGGAACATTCATGAAAATTAAGAATGAAATCCATTTAGCGGTTTTGCAGGAGAAGATTAAAAAAAAAAAAAAAAAGTTTAGGAGAAGACGTTTAAAGAAAAAAAATAACGCACAACGGACACAGGGCCATGACAATAGCCCCGCTGGCCTTTGGCCAGTGGAGCTAAAAATTGCATCAGTCATTTTCTGCATGACTGCAAGTAAACAGATGTTTCCACATGGTTACTGAGTCAGTTATTTTAAACTGTTCTATCAGAATAAACATCAAGCACAGATAAAAAGCTGAAGAAACTAGTACAGTGTGACCTTAAGCCATTCTCCAAAGGAAAGTAAACAGCGGATTTTGTGTAGTGTCTGTAACCTTAATTTCTGGGTTCTTTGAGCAGTGTTTTGATGAATTTCTCTCTGAGTGACAAGTTCTTTTTGAAAACTGACCAAGAAATAAGGTTCTAGTTTTAAAATAGCACTCTGAAGTATAGTTTTTGCCCAATTAATTGCAAAAAAACCTTTGATTTAAAGGATAAGGGTGCATAAAACTGTCATGAAAATTTAAATTTTCATGAACAAACAGGTAAGCTTGATGAAAAATGTTATTGGATCTTTAGATATACACATTGCATAGGTTTTGGGTATCTAAACTGGTTAAAATGTAAAATAAGTTTAGGTTTTTGCCTCAAAGCCTAAAATGGTTACGGACACTACAGGTGATTCATGTTTTTTTAACACAGACTATTCAAATTCCAGTTACATCCAAACATATAAAGTTTGATTTCTTATCGTGAATGGGTAATTTGGTTATTCTTTTTATACCCACTTTTTCGAAGAAAAGTCGGGTAGATTGTTTTCGTACCAGAGTTGAGTGGTCGTTAGACCACCTGTCTGTCACGTTTCTTGTAAACGGGTCTCCTATGCAACAACTGAAGTTACACTTTTGCATGTGGATAGTACATGGTATGTAGATGGCAGTGGGCTACTTTTTATGACCTTGACACCAACATGGCCCGAAGGTCAAAGGTCAAAAAGTATGATTTTGCCATATATCCTAAACTATTGGAGTTACATTTCTGGAACTTTGTTTATTGGATGGCCCTTGGAATATAGAATAAATTGGGCTACTTTTGGCAACACCTTGACCTCAACATAACCCCAGGGTCAAAGATCAAACAATATGACTTTGCCATATCTCTTAAACAATTTGAGTTACACTTCTGGAACTTTGCTTATTGGATGGCCCTTGGATTATAAAATATATTAGGCTACTTTAGGTGTTACCTCGACCTCAACATGACCCCAAGGTCAAAGGTACAAAAGTATTGTTTTGCCATATCTTCTCAACTATTGGAGCTACATTCTGAAACTTCGGTTATTGGATTGCCCTTGGAATATATAATAAATTGGGCTGCTTTTGGTGTGACCTTGACCTCAACCGGACCCCAAGGTCAAAGGTAAAAAAGTATAACTTTGCCATACCTTCTAAAGTATTGGAGTTACACTTCTGAAACTTTGGTAATCGGATGGCTGTCGGAATAAAGAAAACATTGGAATGCTTTTGGGGGACCTTAAAGGTGCATTATTGAGCTACCGGGTCTCAATTTTTTTTCTGGTTTTTATCTTCAATGCATACTCCTTTGTTATGTGTACACTTTTGGAGCCAAATACAGCTTCAGAACTTTGTGAATATGGTCGTTTTCATTCGTGTTTACCCTTCGCTCTGAATATGTGTTCGGAATTTCTGTTCTGAAAATAAATCTGTCACTTTACACATACATGGCGTCATTATCCTCTCTGAGTGTCGTTACTTATGGCATGGTATTCAGCGTCATATTTTTTTTCAATTCAGGCATGGCCTAAGCAAACAAGGCCAAAAATGAACGTCGCATAACGTCATATATGGGGATTCTATTTTTGTCACGAACTGAAAATAGATCCAACTAGTGTTCGAAACCTAGTTAGGGAATCCCTCTCAAACTCGTTTACCTGTCATCATAATTGTTCGCATTTTTGCAAAAAATGCATTCATTTGTATTGTTTCAAAGAAAAATACCGGCTATATGTATTTTATTTTTAGAAGCATTTTTTCCAGATAGCTCAATAATGCACCTTTAACATAACCCCAAGGTCAAAAAGTATGACTTTGCCATATCTTCTAAACTATAGGAGTTACACTGCTGAATCGGCCCCCGCTAATCAGGGCTTGAAGAAATATATGGGCTGCATGATGCTTCCACGCAGAGCTGAATCCGACCCGCACAGGAGTACTGGTAAACCACTTAGAGGATCTAAGCCTGCCGAGGCAAAGCGGTGCGCAAGAGTCGGACCGCCCATGCTTATAAACCCTGTTGGTTTCATTGGGCAACAGGGCTTGAGAAGTCATTTCATCTCAATGTAGGGTAAAAAGTCCCACGAAATTGGAAGCAACATCTCCAAAATGACCTTTGCAGTGTTGACGGGGACGCTAAACCTCAAATCAAACAAACAAAAACACTTCTGAAACTGTGCTTATCAGTTAGAATGGTCTTTGAAACTTTTTTTTTAAACTAACATGTAGTTTTGGCTAGCTAATACATAGGCATTAGTGTTATTCATAGAAAAAGAGGGTATTTGCGATGGTTAACCATTCACTGCGCAATCTAATTTCTGTTTATTTTCGTTTTTTTTTTTTATTTTTGTTTAAAGAAATCTGGTTCAATCAACTGTAACACAGGAACACAGGCTGAAAACTAGTCGGGTATTATAACTGAGTAAAACCCAGAAAAGTTTGTAAATTTGTAAATAGTAAAAAAAAAACTCTCCCAGAATTGTCAATGAAACACCCATCTTATCTGTTGCTCTTAAATATTTAGGGTTTACATTATATCGTATTTCTGCTCTAAAACATAGATTGTGAGTACTTGTTAGAACTGCCCAATCAAAGTGCCTCACTGAGGCAGTTCCAATGAATACCCACAATATATGTTTTAAGCAGAAGTGTGTCTTTATGTTTGATGAGCACCTCCCCATTTTACTTATTCAAAAGCCATGGATACCAGGTCAAAGAGGAGGTCAGAGAAACAGACTGGCAACAGTAAAAAAGCTTGTTTTTTGTAGCAAGAAAAAAAAAAAAAAAAAAACAGCATAACTATCTGAAGTTTTTGAGTTGTCAACAAACTTTGGAGACCACTTACAATTAGAATTGTAGATAAAATCTCAGTTCATGTTCACCTAATTGTCCCTAATTAATTGTTTCATCAAAATAGAATTTTATAACAAATGTGTCCGTATCCATTTTGGCCTATGTCTCAGTTATTTGCATATTTCTTGTTAGTATTTAGAAGTTACTCGAATCTTAGAAAAGTTTTATTAGTTTTGAGTTTAATGTATTTTATGAATGAAATCCTATTTGGTTTGACTAGTATATCAGTATCATTAACTCAGGGTTTTGTTTTTCATAGTTATAATTTTTCACATTTACTGTGAGCTACTGCCTAAATTTGTTAAAATTTCATGGCAAAATGTTATTTATAATTTGATTTTTGAATGAATTATTTATGTTTTAAATAATATTTATAGTCAAAATAGTAGAGAACTTCTTTATCAAAATAAAATTCTAAAGACCATTGAATTTGAAATGGATGTAGTGTCCGTAACTTTCATGACCACTGAAAGTTATTTTCAAATTTAGAGTAAATATTTATAAGCCACATTGAGTTTATCAACTTTTTTATATAGTGGATGGTTAAAAATGTGTTATCCAAATTGGTAAACAAATTATATCATTGAACCAGAGTTTTACTTTTTTACATCTGAAATGAGTCATTTCATGAGGTATCAGAATCCAACAATATCAAATTTATAGTAAATAGTTTGTTGTATTATGTATTTTGGGATAAGTTTTGTAAGTTTGATTGCATATTTCTACTAAACAATTTAAAATTATTTGTTTTATAGTAAAGATTTAATGTGTAGTAGATTCTTGGAATATGTAGTGTCCGTAACCTGTTTTACAACAGTGAATCAATTGCTATTTTTTCATTTGATTTTTTGGCAGCTGAGTTATAATTTGTTTTAGTTGGTACCTAAAACTCCAATGTGTAGGTTAAATGAATTGTATCTGGAATTATTGGCCTATCCACATTATTATGAAAAAGATTTAGTTTGTAATTTTGATTAATTGAACAGAACAGATAACCTACTGGCATTATTGTTTTATCAAGTTGTTTTATTTTTACCTAGAGTTTCTATTTTACTTGTTTGTGTTCATAGCCATGTTTCAGGCAGAGTTAATAAAGTTTCGTGGGGTTATTTTTGTTTTCTACCGTGTTATGCTTACCCTGTAGTGTCCGTAACGACTTTGCACCCTTGTGAATGTAAAGCATTAAAAAACACATTGTTACATCTTCCAACCCGAAACACTTTTAACGCTGTAAAATTGGGACACTCAACTTTGGGAAAAATAGGTTTCATAAGAATATTGAAAAGTTAATTTTTTGACTTCAAGTACAACCAGGGTGGCCACAATACCGTGATTCACCCGTTTCCATAAGTGTGAGTGTGTGTTGTGTACTTTTTTATTGAAGTGACGTTGTAAATAAATATTTGTGTTACTTGGACCTTGTTCTTTCTCGATTAGACCACCCCTCGTCTATCTTGACGCACGCTGCCTTTGGGTGTGTGTGAGGCTGAACTGAGCCACAGGCCAGCTCAACCTCCAACTCACCGGAAGTCACGTGACAATCCTGAAAGTTGAACTTGCTCGAGATATTATTATACCCAACATTTGTGTGAAGTTATGTTAAAATACTTAAGCAAATGACGACGCTGGAGAGGTGACTATTTTTTTTTTCTCTAAAAATCGCCGCAGTGACCTGGAGCTAGAGCCCAGGACCCTGAAAGCTGAACTTGCTCGAGATATTATCATACTCAACATTTGTGCGAAATTATATTAAAATCCATCAGTAAATGTAGGCACTAGAGCGAAAACAAAGTTTTTCTAAAAATAGCCACAGTGACCTTGTCTTTGAGCCCAGGACCCTGAAAGTCGAACGTATGAAGTTATATTAAAATCCATCAGCAGATGACGACGCTAGAGCGATGACAAAGTTATTTTTTAAATTGCCGCAGTGACCTTGACCTTAAGCCCAGGGCCCGGAAAGTCAAACTTGCTCGGGATATTATCATACACAACATTTGTGTGAAATTATATTAAAATCCATCAATAAATGTAGGCACTAGGGCGATGATTTTTTTTTCTAAAAATAGCCGCAGTGACCTTTATCTTGAGCCAATAATCCTGAAAGTCGAACTTGCTCGAGATATTATTAAACCCAATATTTTTGTGAAGTTATATGAAAATCCATCACAAATGACGACGCTAGAGCGATGATATTTTTTCTAAAAATAGCCGCAGTGAAATTGACCTTGAGCCCAGGACCCTGAAAGTCAAACTTGCTCGAGATATTATCATACCCAACTTTTGCGTGAAATTATAATAAAAACCATCAATAAATGTAGGCACTAGAGCGATGGCAAAGTTTTTTTTTCTGAAAATAACCACAGTGACCTTGACCTTGACCCAGGATCCTGAAAGTTGAACTTGCTCGAGAAATTATAATACCCAACATTTGTGTGAAGTTATATTAAAATCCACCAGCAAAAGACGACGCTAGAGCGATGACGAAGTGTTTTTTTTTTCTAAAAATAACCACAGTGACCTTGATCTTGACCCCAGGATACTGAAAATTAAACTTGCTCGAGATATTATTATACCCAACATTTTTGTGAAGTTATATTAAAATCCATCAGCAAATCACGACGTTAGAGCGATGAAAAAGTTTTTTTTTCTAACAATAGCCGCAGTGACCTTGACCTTGAGCCAGGACCCTGAATGTTGAACTTGCTCGAGATATTATAATACTCAAGATTTGTGTGAAATTATATTAAAATCCATTAATAAATGTAGGCACTATTGCGAAAAAAAGTTTTTTCTTAAAATAGCCACAGTGACCTTAACCTTGAGCCCTGGACCCTGAAAGTCTAAAATGCTCAAGATATTATCATACCCACCATTTGTGGAAAGTTATATTAAAATCCATCAATAAATGTAGATAGCAGAGTGATGACAAAGTTTTTCTAAAAATAGCCACTGTGACCCTACACTGCACCTTTAAACAAAGTACCATAACCCTGTGATAAATCATCTAACCAGTAAGCACGGATAATATGCGCATCTCCTATTGCTGCTTAAGATTCCATTGAAGTTTCGTTGAATTCCTGCAAGTAGTTGCTGAGATTCGAGTGGACACGAACAGTACCCTATATATTTATGCAGAATTCATCAAAGGGCCATAACTGTTGGAAAAATCATCGAACCAAAACACGCAGGTTATATGCGCATCCACCTCCTATACTTAATATTCCAATGAAGTTTCATTGAAATCCGACCAGTAGTTTCTGAGAATTCGTGTGGACAAGAGCGGGACGGACTCACGGACGCACGGACGAAGCGGCGACTATCTGCTCTCCCGAAATTCTTCGGGGAGCATAATGAAAGTGAAGGCAATGATCAGGAATCGACAGCTCCTATCAGTCACCAAAGGGAAAGAAACACAAACATGGAACAACTAAACACTAATGGAAACAGCAACAGCGAAAAGCCAAAAGGACAGTCACTTTCTCACAAAATGGCTAATTGGCTATCCAAAACAAAATAAGGCTAGAGCTGTCAATGAAACTGACTAGGGCCCCGGCAGTGTCAGCAGAGGAGTTGTATTGTGTTCAAAGGGTCACTCTTAGAGTATTGTAGCTAGAATTATGTAACTTGCCATTTTATTGTATAATATTATTGTTACCTTAAATCTTAAGTTTGAAGTTGATGGATTGGACGGTTTGAAAGTTATGAATAAAAAATAAAGAGTATTACTGTAGGGCAACTGTTAATAACTTCAGTTTCATTTTCATTTGGAAACTATATTGATTTTGAAATTATAATGAAAACAAGAAAACGACGGAAAAAGCTGACTTTTTTAGTTTTTTAAAAGGGCATAACTCTCAGAGTATTATAGCTAAAGTAAAGTAACTTTCCATGAAATTGTGTTATGTTATTATAATCTTACGTTTAAAGATTGAAATTGGTGCGTTTGAAGGTTTGTAAGTCATTAAGAAAAAAACTTGATGGACAGACGGTCAGATGAACAGACGGACGGACGGACAGACAGACAGACAGACAGACAGACAGGGCATTACTATAGGGCAACTGTCAATAACTATATGAAGTGTCATTTGAATATTTATAGCGGTTATGAAATAAAGATGAAAAAAGACGAAAAAAGCTGATTTTTTAAGTTTTTCAAAGGGACATAACTCTGAAAGTATTAAATCTACAGTTGGGTAACTTGCCATGCAATTGAATATATTTGAAAGTGATAGGTTTGACGTTTCGTAAGTTATTATGACGAAAAAACATGAAAAAATGTGGACATTTTCCAATTTTTCAAAGGGCCATAACTCTGAGCGTATTGTAGCTAGAGTTGCGTAACTTGCATGACTTTAAATTGAATGTGTAGTGATATTGCGACTTTATATTTAAAGATTAAAGTTGATGCGTTTGACGGTTTGTAAGTTATTTAGAAAAAAATGTGGATGGACAGACGGACAGACAAACGGACGTTCTTACGAATGGATACTTAGGTGGCTAGGCGTCAGTGTATTGGCTACTTAAGCGGCAGATTCTCTTAAGCGTAAGAGACAATTTTTGCCACTTAAGTACCAAAATTACCGAATAAACCTAGATGGACTCACGAATGACTACTAAAGTGCCAGAATGTCCATATTTTGCCCCCTACATGTCATTTCGTTAGCGTTGACACACGGACGGACACACGGACGGACGGATGGACGGACAGGGTGATTACTATAGGGCAGCCGCAAATATATTTAGGGCAACTGTCAATAACTATATGAAGTTTCATTTGAATAACTATAGCGAATTTGAAATAAAGGTGAAACAAATTACCAAAATCTCACAATGGATGCTTAGTAAAAAAAAGAAACTGTGAAAGAAGGCAAGGCATGTTTGTTAACCGGACTGATATAAATATCTTCATAGATCAAGGGTTGTCAACACAGTTGTACATCAGTTGAACCAGTTGAACCCTTATCCAGGGGCATATTTGGCCCCAAGGCTATAATTTGAAAGTCTTGGTACAGGTCTACTATATGAAGCTTCATACCAAATGTCAAGGACCTGGGTCTTGTGGTTTAAGAAAACAGAATGTTTAAATGTTAAGTCAATGTAAAAGACCCGTTCAAAACTAAGGGACTTGTCATGACGAGAATGTCAAAAATGGGCATTTTCAGCAATCAATTGGAAATGAAAAGGTCGAACTCACCAGTTTTTTTTTTTTTAACTCATCCGAGGTTTTATCCCTAACTTACTTGTTTGGTAGTTATAAGAAGATCCAATCAAGACTGAAGGGGCTACGGCGATGACAACGGCAAAAACAGGCATTTTCAGCAATCAAAGGGACGTAACTCTATGATAACAAAGCATCGCAGGCAATACTAATCCCCACGCACAAGATTACTTTGTGTGTGGAAAACACTGAACTGTCAAAAGTCAAACTTGGTGTTTCCATTAGGGTTTGTTGATTCATGTTTGTGTGTCTTTCCCTTTGGTGTCTCTGGTGCAGCTGTGGGTTGATTGTATCGATTCCGTATCATTGCCTCCACTTCTATTTCGCTTAAGACGTTATCATTCACTGCATTTGAGTAAAGTTTTATTAAAATCAATTTATAAATATAGACTCTAGAGCGATGATATTTTTGTTTAAAAGAGTCAAAGTGACCTTAACCTTGAGCCCAGGGCCCCGAAAGTCGAACTGACTCCAGATATAATCATTTCCAACATCATTGCCTTCACTTCTATTCAAGTAATGTTATAGCAAATTTCATCAATATATGTAGGCACTACAGCGTTTTTTTTTTCTAAAAATAGCCACACTGACCCTGACCTTGATCTCAGGACCTGAAAGTCGAACTGGCCTGAGATATTATCATACCCAACATTTGTGTCAAGTTATATTAAAAGCTATTAATAAATGTAGGCACTAGAGCAATGTAAATGGTTTTCTAGAAATAGCCACAGTTACCATGACCTTGAGCCGAGAACCCTGAAATTCAAACTCGCTTGAGATGTTGTCATAAGGAACATTTTGTTGAAGTTATATTAAAATCGGCGAAGAAATGTAGACGCTATAGTGATGACAAAGTTTTTTTTTTTAAAAAAATAGCCACAGTTACCTTGACCTTGAGTCCATGACCTTGAAAGTCAAACTTGCTCATAAGGAACATTTGTGTGAAGCTATATTGAAATCAGTGAACAAATTGTAGGCGCTAAAGTGATGACAAAGTTTTTCTAAATATAGTCACAGGGACCTTGACCTTAAGGCCACGGCCTTGAAATCGAGCTCGCTCCAGATATTTTCATAAGTAACATTCGTATGAAGTTATATTGAAATCGGTTAAGAAATGTAGGCGCTACATCGATGACAATGTTTTTTTTTAGAAATAGCCACAGTGACCGTGACCTTGAGGCCATGCCCTTGAAAGTCGAATACGCTCGAGATATTGTCATTAGGAACATTTGTTTGACGTTATATTGAATCGGTCAAGAAATGTAGGCGCTAGAGCGTTGTCAAAGTTCACTAAAAATAAACACAGTGACCTTGAGGCAACCATCTTGAAAGTCAAACTCGTTCGAGATATTGTCATAAGGAACAACTATGTGAAGTTAAAATCGGCCAAGAAATGTTGGCCCCAGAGCGATGACAAAGTGTTTCTAAAAATAGCCACAGTGACATTGACCTTACGGCTCGAACTCGCTCGAGATATTGTTATAAGGAAGGAAACTTTCTGTGAAGTTACATTGAAATCGGTCGAGAAGTGAAAGCGCTAGAGCAATGACATTTTTTTCTAAAAATAGCAAAAGTGACATTGACCTTGCGGCAACGACATTGAAAGTCAAAATTGCTCTAGATACTGTGTTAAGGAACACTTGTCTAAAGTTACATTGAAATTGGTCAAGAAATATAGGCGCTAGAGCGATGACTTTTTTTTCTTAAACTAGCCACAGTGACATTGACCTTGAGGCCACGTTCTTGAAAGGTAAACTTGATCGAGATATTGTGATAACAACAATTTGTGTGAAATTATATTGAAATCGGTCAAGAATTAAAGGCGCTAGAGCGATGACAACGTTTTTTCTAAAAAATAGCCACAGTGACATTGACCTTACGGCCATGAACTTTAAAGGCAACTCGCTCGCGATATTGTCATAAGGAACGTCTGTGTGAAGATATATTGAAATCACTGAAGGAATGTAGGCACTAGAGCGATGACATAGTTGTTCTTTAAATAACCCCAGTGACATAGACCTTGTGGCCACATCCTTGAAAGTCGAACTCACTCCAGAAATCGTTATACGCAGCATTTGTGTGAAGTAATATTGAAATTGGTCCAGAAATGTAGGCGCTAGAGCGATGACAACGTACGTACTGTGATGAAAAGGTCAAAGGTAGGCATTTTCTATATTCAAGGGGACATAAGTCTCTGAAATATCAGCCGACCGCACTACTTTTTTAACTCAGCCGAGGTTTAATTCCTTACTTACTTACATGAAAGTTTCAAGAAGTTCCTCTGAAAACTGAAGGGGCTACGGTGATGACAATGTCAAAAATAGGCATTTTCAATAGCTCTATGACAGATAGGCCGAACTCGCCAGTTTTCGAATTCATCCGAGCTTTAATCCTTGACTTACTTGTTTGTATCTTAATGTCGGGTAAAAGTCCCACAAAATTGAAAACAACGTCTCTAAATGACCTTTACAGTGTTGACGGGGACGTTTAACCTCAAATCAAACAAACAAACAAAACGTGTTTGTAAGTTTCAAGAAGATGCAATCAAAATTGAACGGCTACAGCGATGCCAAAGTAAAAAAAAACACTAGCTCACTTGCTTACTTGTATATAGGTACTCGTATCAGGGAGATCCGATCAAAACTAAAGAGGCTACGGTGATGACAAGGTCAAAAAAGGCATTTTTATCAATCAAGGGGACGCAACTCTACACTTAATGGGCTGACCTTGCCAGTTTTCGAACTCATCCGAACTTTCATCCCAAGTCTACTTATATATAAGTTTCAGAAAGATCCGATCAAAACTAAAGGTGCTACATTGTTGTTGCCATAGCAACCAAAGTTTTCATTCGATTTCGATAAAACGCTAATGTCATCAATGCCTCACCAGAGGCATGCTACAGATAAGAAGTGATTGAGATCAGTCTGCAGGCTGCAGAGATATAGCTGGTCAAAAAGTGGGCGGACATATGACGGACGGATGACGGACGACGGAGGGACTTCCATCCTATAAGCTACCCTTGAGCCTTCGGCCCAGTTGAGCAAAAAGACGAAAAAAGCTGTGTTTTTTTTTTTTTTTTAAGGGTCATAACTCTGAGAGTATTGAAGCTACAGTTACTTGCCAGGTAATTGAGTAATTATAATGTGACAATATATTTATAGTTTGAAGTTGATAGGTTTGACGGTTTGTAAGATATTAAGAAAAAAAAAACACAAAAAACATGGAACATTGAAGTTTTTCAAAGGGCCATAACTCTGAGAGTTTTGTAACTAGAGCTATGTAACTTGCCTTGAAATCGTGTAATGATATTGTGACCATATATGTAAAGTTTGAAATTGATGCGTTCGTCAGTTTGAAAGTTATTTAATAAAAAAGGTGACGTTTTGATGGTCTAACTGGGGTATTGTATGACTTTTTTTATTATGTGACCATTCACTTAAACAAATTTTTATTCTGATGAAATGGGTGTTATGTGACTGAAACTTTGACGGAATAATGTGCACGTGTTTGTTTGTTTGATTTGGGGCTTAACGTCCCCGTCAAAATAGAAGTGGATGCAATGATCAGGAATCGATAATATCAACCCACAGCTCCATCAGAGACACAAAAGGGAAAGGAACACAAACACGAAACCACAGACCCCAACGGAAATATCAACAGCGGAAAGCCACACGGACAGTTACTTTCCCACATAATGGCCAATAGGCTATCCAAAATAAAATAATATAAGCGACACAAACACCCAAAGACAAACCATAACAAAAATAAACCGCGACAGAAGAACCGCCTTGGAACGGCCAGCGGAAACGAATTCCACTGGGGGGGGGGGGCTTAAATCGATTTAACGTGACCACAATCCTCGCCCCTTACTTCCGTCGTGATTTAGACAAATGATTTGTTCAGTCCACATGAAGGCCTCCTAACTCATCAGTGCAGCATCTCCGTGAACACAAATAGTCATACAACCACAGAGTTTTAACAAAGGTGAGGACTCGACAGCAAGAAACTACTGACATGCTGGAGCAAAAGAAAAACAAAAACAGTTAGACTCCGATGAGCCCGACTAGAGACAGAGCATCAGGCACCAAACAACATTACCTAGAATTAGATCTCTCTAATTCTCAATAAGCCTTTACGTTGGAACCTTCATAGAATCTGAGGCCTGACCCACCGGTGTGCAATAAAAGAGGGAAGCAAAGTTGTCAACCATGATTGGGTTAACTACCACGCATGCAGTATGTCGTATAACATTTATTGTGTACCCAATCTTTTATATCGAAGAATGATTTTAAGAAATTGGGTGCTGAAGTAATTGCAGTTATATATTTTACTGAATTTATATACTAAGTCACCATAAAATTCGGATTCCGATAGACCTTGTTGCAGAAGAGATTTAAGTCCAATATTGAATCTGAAATTAAATCAGAATGACGTCCATAAAATTTTGAAAAGGCTCTGCGTTGTTTAGGGTACCGATAACCCTGATTAAGAAGTTTAGCCGTTAACAATTTATTACATTGTAAAGGTTATTTTGGAGACGTGGCTTCCAATTTTGTGGGACTTTTACCCGACATTGAGATAAAATGACATCGCAAGCCCTGCCGGCCAATGAAACTAATAGGGTTTATAATCATGGATGGTCCGACTCGCACCGCTTTGCCTGGAGGGTCGATTTCAGCTTTGCGTGGAAGCATCATGCAGCCCATCTATTTGTTCAAGCCCAGATGAGCGGGGGGCCGAATAAATTGCATGTGACTGGAGTCACCTAGAGTCACATAAGCATCATTTCGTTAGCCCGGACGGACGGAAGGACGGACGGACAGATATGGTGATTACTAAAGGGCACCCGCAAATAAATTTGCGAGGCCCGTATAAGCGATACACACACTAAAAGATAAGCCATGACATAAATAAACTGCGACAGAAAGAATACGTCTTGGAACGGTCGGTGAAACGAATTCCACTGTTAGTGGGAGTGAGGGAGCTTAAATCGATTTTATATGGCCACAATCCTCGCCCTAACCGACGTCAGTCAGTCCACATGAATGCCTCCTAACTGATCAGTGCAACATTCACACAAAAAAAATCATACAACCACAGAGATGAAACAACGGTGAGGATTCAACAGCAAGAAAGCACCGAAATGCTGGAGCAAAATAAAACCAACAGTTAGACTCCGATAGGCCTGACCAGAGACAGAGCATCAGGCACCAACCAACATTACATAAAATTATATTCTCTCTACTTTTCAGTAAAATAGAAGTGAAGGCAATGATCAGGCATCAAGACAATAAACCAACAGCTCCCATTAGAAACACCAAAGGGAAAGAAGCACAATCAGGAAACAACACACCGTAATGGAAAATAGAAGTGAAGGCAATGATCAGGAAGCGAAAAAAGCACAAACATGAAACATCAATAGCGGAGGGCTTAAAGGGCAGTTAATTTCCCACAAATTGCCAATTGGTTATCCAAAATAAAATAATATAAGTGATACAGTCACTAATGGACAAAACCATAACAAAAATAAAACCGCGAGAGAATATCCGCCTTTGAACGGTCATTGAAACGAATTCCACTAGAGGGGGATGGGGGGGGGGGGGTTAAATCGATTTTTCGTGGCCACAATCCTCGCTATTACTTCCGTCGCAGTTTGAAAAATAATTTGTTCACTCCGCATGAAGGCCTCCTAACTCATCAGTGCAACATCTCCGTGAACACAAAACAATCAAACAACCACAGAGATGAAACAACGGTGAGGACTCGACAGCAAGAAACCACTGAAATGCTGGAGCAAAAGAAAATCAACAGTTAGACTCCGGTAGTTAACCCAATCACGGATGACAAGTTTGCTTCCCTCTTTAATTGCACGCCGTTATGTCAGGCCTTCGATTCTATGACGGTTCCAGTGTAAAGGCTGACTGAGTATTAGAGAGTATCTAATTTTATGCATTATTGGTTGGTGCCTGATGCTCTGTCTCTGGTCGGGCCCATCGGAGTATAACTGTTGATCTTCTTTTGCTCCAGCATTTCAGTGGTTTCTTGCTGTCGAGTCCTCGCCGTTGTTTCATCTCTTTGATCTTTGGATTTTTGTGTTTACGGAGATTTTGCACTGTTGAGTTAGAAGGCCTTCAAGCGGACTGAACAAATCATTTGTCTTAATCGCGACGGAAGTAATGGCGAGGCTTGCGGCCTAGACCTTTTGCTGTCTAGCCTGCTCGCAATCCCCTGAAGATATGTTTTTTCATAACGCGACTCGTCTGAAGATTCGAGTTCAAACATGATATTCACAAACTCTTGTACACATCTTCACTTGAAAAATGACTTGACAATCATTAATGACTTAACCTCTTCAGTTTCGTTGACACTGAATTAGCATAGAGTCCTCCCTTAACCTTGGTTAAATTTTCTGTCGGTCACAAAAAATGTGCTATTCAAGCAATTAGTATAAAAGCAGTTCGGTCCGAGTAAGGGTTTAGTAGGTTCATATACTCCTGAAGACGCATTACGAAAGGAGTTGGTCCTGTTTTTTGTTTTTTTCTCTCTCTCTCTCTCTCTCTCTCTCTCTCTCTCTCTCTCTCTCTCTCTCTCTCTCTCTCTCTTTTAATATGGCGCAAGTGCTACGATAAAAAGGATTTAATATAAAAATAACGCAACTATGCTTAATTTAATTAAAACGCATTTGCATTGTATATTAAACAAAACGAGTGTTGGTTTTGTTATGTTCTCGTGTTTGCAGATATCTGATTAATTTGCTTTTTATGGTTCTCCATGGAGTGGACAGGAGGCCTCTAGAAAATCCCAACGTAGTATATGTCTGTTCTGAATAATGTTGGAACTTTGATCGGTATAAACGTTTCAAAACTGCCAACAGTCTCTACTGACGTTCTATGGCAGAACTGTTGTTTCATGACCGGTGCAAATGGTAGACTACGTCTTGTGATTCGGGCCCCCGTCCATAGAGGCTTGAAGAAATATATGGGCTGCATGATGCTTCCACGCAGAGCTGAATCCGGCCCACACACTAGTACTGGTAAACCGCTTAGAGGATCTAAGCCTGTCCAGGAACCGCGGTGCGAGGCGGACCGTCCATGCTTATAAACCCTATTGGTTTCATTGGGCGACAGGGCTTGAGATGTCATTTCATCTCGATGTAGGGTAAAAGTCCCACAAAATTGGAATCAACGTCTCCAAAATGACCTTTTCAGTGATGACGGGGACGTTTAACCTCAAATCAACAAACAAACGCCTTGTGATTGTGCCTGTCTATAGATTTTGATTCACCTGTGCACGAAATGCTCAAGGTGAGCTATTGTGATAACCTTGTGACAGTCGTGCGTCTGTAGAGCGCGGTTAGGCGACAACATTTACATTGTGCAGTCTATTGAGGCCATATATTTCATCACGTGAACAAGTCCGTGAAATAAAGAACCCCTTAAACCCCACTTTATGTAGAGAAAACTGGGATTTAGGGGGTAGACATGATTTTCCTTATTTCTGCTCCAACCATAGGTTGTGGGTACTCGTTAGAACCACCTCAATGAGGCGGTCCTAACGAACCACCTCAATGAGGCGGTTCTAAGTAAGAACCGCCTCAATGAGGCGGTTCTAACGAGCACCCAAAACCTATGTTTGGAGTATAAATAATAAAAATATCACAAATTTAAATTAGATATATTACCTTTTATGAGATTTGAAAACATGCACTATACCACACGGATATGTTATCGTAATGTAAACCAATCTTTATAAAAAAAGAAGTGATGGCAATGATCACGAATCGATACAATTAACCCTAAGCTCCCATCAGAAACACCAAAGGGACAGAAACACAAACATGAAACAACAGGCCCAAATGGAAACATCAACAGCGGAAAGCCAAAAGGTAATTTACTCCCCACAAAATGCCCAATAGGTTATCCAAAATAAAATAAAATAAGCGACACAAACACCCAGAGACAAACCATAACGAAAATAAATCGCGACAGAAGAACCGCTTTGTAACGGCCAGTTTAAACGAATTCCACTTGGGGGGGGGGGGGGGGAGCTTAACGGTGGGAACTCGACAGCAAGAAACCACAGAAATGCCGGAGTAAAAGAAAACCAACAGTTAGACTCCGATGGGCCCAACCAGAGACAGTGTATCAGGCACCAACCAACGTTACATTGAATTAGATCGTTCTATGCCTTAACGCTGGAACCGTCATAGAATCTGAGGCCTGACCCACCGGCGTGCAGTTTAAGAGGGAAGCAAAGTTGTCAACCGTGATTGGGTTACCTACCATGCATGCAGTCTGTCGTATAACATTTATGTTGTACCCAATCTTTTGTATCGAAGAAAAATTGTACGAAATAAGGTGCTGAAGTCATTGCGGTTATATATATTCTTTCTGCAGTTATATACTAAGTCACTATAAAATTTGGGTTCCGATAAACCTTGTTGCAGAAGATATTTAAGTCCAATACTGAATTTTGAAATTAAATCAGAATGTCGTCTATATAACTTTGAAAAGGCTTTGCGTAGTTTATGGTACCGATAACCCTGATTAAGAAGGTTAGCCGTTAACAATGTATTACGACTGTTGAAGTCAGTTACATTACTGCACACTCTGGCAAAACGAATTAACTGCGAAATATAAACGCCATAGGATGGCGCACGGGGAACATCACCATCCTAAAAAGGAAAATTTACAATCACAAATTTTGCAAGAAACAAACTTATCTACAACAGATAAATGAAAATCCAAAAACGGGGCCTCGGTTTCAGAAGAATTTGCTTTATTTATCTGAAGTTCTGGGGGGAGGGGGTAAATTTGACTGACCAAACCATCGAAATAGGTATTATCAATATTTAATAAATCATCCAAATATCTAGAAGTGGAGCTAAATGCTTCATTGGTTTCAGATTGGTTTTCAGCAGAAAGTGATAGCATGAAGTAACAAAAAACAGATCGGCCACAAGTGGTGCGCAATGAATACTCCTCGCAATACCGACAACTTGTCTAAATAACTTAGTACCAAATCTTATGTAAATATTGTCAAGTAGAAAGGTGAGAGCTTCACACACTTTCTGACATGACCATAAAGTATAATTTGTATGCTCTTCAGAAGTGAAAAAAGCATTTCGTGCATTACATGCAAGATAGAGGGAATCTTCCCAATGAAATGTCTATTCAATTAAATCATTAAATTTTCTTTTATAAGATTATGTGGAAGTGTAGTGTAAAGGGTGGAGAAATCATAAGTAGACAGGCTTGAAGCACGAAAACGCCTCGATTTCAATTTATTAAAACGTCATTAGATTTTTTATAGACCAAAACAGATTTTTACCTGATCTTTCGAAGTAGAAGTAAAACAAAGATCAGGAATTGATACAATTAACTTACTCCATCCATAAAAGACACCAAAGGGAAAGAAATACAAACATTAAGCGACCAGACCATAATGGAAACCTAAACAAAGGAAGGCCATATGGACAGTTACTTTCCCACAAAATGGCCATATGGCCATCCAAAATTAAAAGACACAAGTGATACACACAGTAAGTAACAAACAACAACATAAATAAATCGCCACAGAAGAGCCGCCTTGGAACGGTCAGTGGAAGATTTCCACTGGGGGGCTTAAATCGATTTTACGTGGCCACAATCCTCGCCCTTACTTCCGTCGCGATTTAGACAAATAATTTGTTCAGTCCGCATGAAGGCCTCCTAACTCATCAGTGCAACATCTCCGTGAACACAGAAATTAAAGAACCACAGAGGTGAGACAACGGTGAGGACTCGATAGCAAGAAACCACTGAAATGCTGAAGCAAAAGAAAACCAACAGTTAGACTCCGATGAGCCCGACCAGAGACAGAGCATCAGGCACCAACCAACATTATCTCTTTAATTTTCAATAAGCCTTTACGTTGGAGCCGTCATAGAATCTGAGGCCTGACCCACCGGCGTGCAATTAAAGAGGGAAGCAAAGTTGCCAACCGTGATTGGGTTAACTACCATGCATGCAGTCTGTCGTATAATATCCATGTTGTACCCAATCTTTTTATATCGAAGAATGATTTTACGAAATTGGGTGCTGAAGTCATTGCGGTTATATATTTTTCTGAATTTATATACTAAGTCACCATAAAATTCGGGTTCCGATAGACCTTGTTGCAGAAGAGATTTAAGTCCAATATTGAATTTTGAAATTAAATCAGAACGGCGTCTATAAAATTTTGAAAAGGCTTTGCGTAGTTTATGGTACCGATAACCCTGATTAAGGAGTTTAGCCGTTAATAATTTATTACGAGTGTTGAAGTCAGTTACATGACTACACACTCTAGCAAATCGAATTAATTGCGAAATATAAACGCCATAGGATGGCGCACGAGGAACATCACCATCCAAAAAAGGAAAATTTACAATCTCAAAATCAAAGTCATCGCGTTTATCATAAATTTTGCACGAAACAAATCCATCTACAATAGATAGATGTAAATCCAAAAACGGGGCCTCGGTATCAGAAGAATTTGCTTTATTTAACTGAAGTTCTTGGGGGTAAATCTGACTGATCAAACCATCAAAATAGGTATTATCAATATTTAAAAAATCATCTAAATATCTAGAAGTAGAGCTAAAAGCTTCAATAATTTCAGATTGGTTATCAATGGAAAGCGACAAAATGAAGTCTCTTTCATAACAATACAAGAACAGATCAGCCACAAGAGGTGCGCAATTAGTACCCATCGGAATACCCACAATTTGTCTAAATAACTTAGTACCGAATCTAATATAAATATTGTCAAGTAGAAAGGTGAGGGCATCGCACACTTTCTGACATGACCAAAGTGTATAATTCTTATGCTCTTTAGAAGTGAAAAATGCATTTCTGACATTACATGCAAGATAGAGAGAATCATAGAGAGAATCTTCTCTGTGAAAAGCCCATTCAATTAAGTCATTAAGCTTTTCTTTTATAAGAATATGAGGAAGTGTAGTGTAAAGAGTGGAAAAATCGTAGGTAGACAGACTAGAAGCACGAAACTGTCTAGATTTCAATTTATTTAAAACCTCATTCGAATTTTTTATAGACCAAAACAGATTTCTTCCTTATCTTTCAAAGACTTTATAACAATATTTAATTACATGCGTTTTAATAGCAGTAAGACAGGAAGTTAATAATTTAGAAAGTTCAGTGGTAGTGCAAGAACTAGAATTTGCAATAAACCGTGCTTTGTAAGGTTTTTTATGAAGTTTTGGTAACCAGTATAGCGTAGGAAGCTTGTCTTGGCCTTCGTTAACACACACAGCAAACTTGGTGGCTGAAAGACAAACATGTTTATCTACTATAGCTCTCTCTTCAGCCAAAGGCTGAAGTTCATAGGCCTTAGTACCACCAAGCTCCTGCTTAAGCGTGTTAACATAGTGGAGCCGTCACACAACGACGACGTTGTTAGCGGCCTTGTCTGCAGGGGCCAAAACAAAATTCTTATGAAATTCTTGAATACCTAGTTTAAGATGACGTAAAGACGTCTTGGGCTTAGGAGGTAATAAGTTAGTATTTTGAGAATAGAAAGAAATGCGTTTATTCACTAGTCTTAAAATGCTAAGTTTCCAGTCCTTTAGAGCTTTATACTCAACATACTCTCGCTTACACCATCGATTACCGAATTCATTCAAGGAAGCAGCGATTTCATCTCTACATTTTCTGAAATCAATTTTAGAAGGAAACCTATATTTCGGTCCTTTAGAAATTATATTCCTTATCCTAGAATCAGGAATAATTTTCAAATTGCCAGTAATTACATGACCAGCAGCAGGATAGCAATACTTTGAGTTTTTACAATCACATGAATCAGGAGTATTAGTATCAATATCAAGATCTGAAACAAGTTTATTGAAATTAAAAATGATAGATCTTACAGGTTTGTTATATTTATAGCAAATTATAGGTGTTTCAGTATTTTGAAAATAAGCAGGAATGGAAGAAAGCACCGATCTCTCACGGAAGATACTGGGCAAATCTATAAAATCCATACCCTTATTAATGAAGGATATTTTGAAGAAATGACGTTTATGATTAATTTCAGAATCAATGTAAGGACGGAGAGTATGCTGAGTATAGTCTCTAGTTAAGAGAGCCGCATCATATAACTGATGAGAACTATCGTAGAATTTATTCGCCTCGGTGTCCAGAAGACGTGAAACAGAAACGGGTAATGGACTTAAAAATGAAAGCATAGAGTGGCGTCCATGATTTAATAATATAATTGACAGTCACTTCAGTCTAGTATTGTTTCGTTTAAACGCACGTGATTTACGTTTAAAGTTACCATTTTTCCTGGTGCCGTGAGATCTAGTTCTGCGTTTTCGACATTCCAGGAGTGAGAAAATATCAAAGTCCGGCATTCTGGAAATATTACCCTCATGATAAATGTTGTCATTAAATCCCAGTGGAAAAGGGGTCTGTAAAAATTTAATCCATTTCAGTTCAGCTTCATGTCTTTTGATTATTTTGAATCTAGATGTAGAATTTGCATCGTAATAAAGTTTTTCCACTGGTTGTATAATAATGTTATTTACAGAATGACCTGTACGTCGAAAGTGACGGTACAAGAAAGTGTCAGTTTTCTTAGGCTTACTCATTCTACGATAATGCTCGTTCAATCTAGTTTTAAGCATGCGGTTAGTTTGACCGACGTACTGCATATTACAGTTTGCAGCACGTCAAGTAATTAGATAAATTAAATCTGTAGACTGTCATGTCAAATCAGACATGTTAACTACAGAGAAGCGTCTACCGTTTACAGATGAAGTAACGGTAGACGCAGTGCTTAAATGCGAACAACATCTGCACCTCTTGGCATTGCACTTAGAAATACTAGGATACATTCCTCTTCTTTTCCACGGATTAGTATATTTTCGAAGGATGGGTGATTTGAGAGGAGATAGTCTTATACGAAGACTACTCCCCAAAACATTGGTATTGCCTGCTCCTTTGAGATTAACTGAAGTTACAGAAGACAAATTTAAGGGTCTAACCAATACCGAAGGCAACATAGTATTAAAGTTCTTAATAGAATGGGGAATCCGTACAGAAGAAGCAGAGTGTAACCTAAGGGGTGATATTGATATTTAAAATGTATTTGTAATACTCATTTTGGATAATAAGGTTGTGATACCGTCAAAACTAAAGCGATGTTCATACCGGTTATTAAATAAATAAAATTACTGAAGAAGATTCCTTCGACTAGAAGGAAGGTACAACAAAAGCCCACAAAACATCCTAGTCTACTTAAAGTACAGGGATGTCAAACAAGCAGTTGTTATACAACGAGGAACGAACATCGGTTTAATAATGACCTTCAACAGGTATCTAAAGGATGTCAACTGATGGAACAGTGAAAAGCAATTGCATAAGCAATCCCTGAGGATTGGAAAAATAAGAGCATTAAATGCATGTACGGGGAGACCTTTTACAGCCGCCACACGGCACAAACAAAACAGCCCTGATATGCAAAGTAGAAGTAAAACAAAGATCAGGAATTGATACAATTAACTTACTCCATCCATAAAAGACACCAAAGGGAAAGAAATACAAACATTAAGCGACCAGACCATAATGGAAACCTAAACAAAGGAAGGCCATATGGACAGTTACTTTCCCACAAAATGGCCATATGGCCATCCAAAATTAAAAGACACAAGTGATACACACAGTAAGTAACAAACAACAACATAAATAAATCGCCACAGAAGAGCCGCCTTGGAACGGTCAGTGGAAGATTTCCACTGGGGGGCTTAAATCGATTTTACGTGGCCACAATCCTCGCCCTTACTTCCGTCGCGATTTAGACAAATAATTTGTTCAGTCCGCATGAAGGCCTCCTAACTCATCAGTGCAACATCTCCGTGAACACAGAAATTAAAGAACCACAGAGGTGAGACAACGGTGAGGACTCGACAGCAAGAAACCACTGAAATGCTGAAGCAAAAGAAAACCAACAGTTTGACTCCGATGAGCCCGACCAGAGACAGAGCATCAGGCACCAACCAACATTATCTCTTTAATTTTCAATAAGCCTTTACGTTGGAGCCGTTTCGCCGGTGGGTCAGACCTTTGGGTCAGGCCTTTCGTTGCCGGATCATTATAGGGTCACTGATGAGGCTTTATTAGCCTAAACTACGTAGTATGACCCATCTACTTTCTTATGAATATTTTCGTTGCTCTTAAAGGAACTCATTTTTGATTTTTATTTGTCGCATTATTCAGGCCTTTCGTTGCCGGATCATTATAGGGTCACTGATGAGGCTTTATTAGCCTAAACTACGTAGTATGACCCATCTACTTTCTTATGAATATTTTCGTTGCTCTTAAAGGAACTCAGTTTTGATTTTTATTTGTCGCATTATTTTATCACGTGTTTTATGATGGCAGAAAAACATGAAGTTAATAATTTGGAGAGTATGAATATGCAATAAACCGTGCTTTGTATGGTGTTTTATGAAGTTTAAGCAACCGATATAACGTAGGAAGCTTGTCTTGGCGATCTGTAACACAGGCAGAAATCTTGCTGGCTGAATGATAAATGTGGTCATCAACTAAAGACCTCTCTACAGTTAAAGGCTGAAGTCCATTGGCCTTAGTACCACCAAGTTCTTGCTGAAGAGTGTTAACACAGTGAAGCCGTCAAACAACGACCAAAACCTCATCCAAATGTTTAGATAAAGTCTTGTTCAATTTCGTATGTGGGTCAAATCGAGTCAAAAACTGGGTCACTGGGTCAATTTCCGTTAAAATCTTTTGTCTCTTTTGCAGCCAAGAAGCCACTATGTTACTTCATTCTTCGTCAAACTTCCCTGACTTGATAATATCTCGATCCATTTCAAATACTGGTATGACGCATCAAAAACTATGTCACTAGATTAAATTTTGTTGAAAATGTGTTTGCATGCTAGAGGCAGGCCAAAACTTTGTTTCAATTCTCCTGAAACGTTACCTGAATATGATATCTAGGCCAGGTTGGAATATGGGCAATGTCGGAATAAAATCTTGGTCATTAGGTGAAATTTCGTCGAAACCTTGCGTGCCCCATTGAGGCTACAGTTTTGCTTTAACTTTCCTGAAAGTTTAGCAGAAGTGTTGACTTTATAATATTTGAATTAAGATTAAAAGTGTTGGCCAGAGACACTAAAGGGAACGAAAGACAAACATAAAATAACTAGACCCTAATGGAAACAACAATAGCGGGAATCCAAAAGGAAGCTACTGTACCACAAATTGGCCAATTGGCAATCCAAAACAAAAATATATAAACGATACACACACTCAAAGACAAACCATAACAAAAATAAACCGCGACAGAATAGCCGCCTTGGAACGGTCAGTCAAAAGAATTTCACTTAGGGGTTTGTATATCAATTTTACGCGGCCGCAATCCTCGCCCTTTATTCCGTCGCGATTTAGACAAATGATTTGTTCAGTGCGCATTATGGCTTCATAACTCATCAGTGCCACATCTCCTGGAACTCAAAACTCAAGCAAACACAGATATGAAACGACGGTGAGAACTAGACAGCAAAAAAACACTGAAATGCTGGCGCATAAGAAAACCAACAGTAAAACTCCCATGGGCCAAACCAGAAATAGAATATCAGGTACCCAACATTATATAAGTAGGCCTTTGCGCTGGAACCGTCATAGAATATGAGGCCTGACCCACCGGCGAGCAATTATTTATTAACCGTGACTGGGTTAACTACTATGCAATAGAAAGTAGAAGTAAAACAAAGATCAGGAATTGATACAATTAACTTACTCCATCCATAAAAGACACCAAAGGGAAAGAAATACAAACATTAAGCGACCAGACCATAATGGAAACCTAAACAAAGGAAGGTCATATGGACAGTTACTTTCCCACAAAATGGCCATATGGCCATCCAAAATTAAAAGACACAAGTGATACACACAGTAAGTAACAAACAACAACATAAATAAATCGCCACAGAAGAGCCGCCTTGGAACGGTCAGTGGAAAATTTCCACTGGGGGGCTTAAATCGATTTTACGTGGCCACAATCCTCGCCCTTACTTCCGTCGCGATTTAGACAAATAATTTGTTCAGTCTGCATGAAGGCCTCCTAACTCATCAGTGCAACATCTCCGTGAACACAGAAATCAAAGAACCACAGAGGTGAGACAACGGTGAGGACTCGACAGCAAGAAACCACTGAAATGCTGGAGCAAAAGAAAACCAACAGTTAGACTCCGATGAGCCCGACCAAAGACAGAGCATCAGGCACCAACCAACATTATCTCTTTAATTTTCAATAAGCCTCGGTTATACTGCAAAATAATAAACCAACCACAGGTTATCCGATTTTTTTTCAATGAAATGCAGTAAATTATTCAAACGTGATGTACTAGTGAAATATCTGGTATTAATCTAAATGTCAATTCATTAACAGTGCCCTGAAATAAAGTAGATAAGCCCAGGCTAATGTTGGTTGTCGGCACACCTTTTTAGATACATGTTTGAAAGTCCTTCGGTTGCAAATGATTTGTTTGAAGTGGGTGATTTCTTTATTTACGTTGCACTTAAAATCTGAATGCCATCGTCTGATGATAATGGAAAACCGCTGTACATACACTGGATTTCAGTGGGCACAAAGCGAGTCTACTCGTTATTTTGTGATCAATATTTTTTTGTTTGGAAACAGTACTGCAGGTTTAAATTCATCGAGTCATTAGAGAGGTTGTAAAACCAAAGGTTTAAAGGTAATGGATTTACTAGCCAATGGTATCGAAGCCGCTTAAGGACAACAGAAAGCTTTATATAATTTCATCGATTCCTGCTTATTGCTGTCACTTGTATTATAGACGTCAGTTTATATACTCCACGATCTGTTAGCTTTCGGGTTTTTAAACCAAACATTAAATAACTAGAACCTAATGAAAGCACCAATAGCGGAAAGCCAAAAGGACAGTTACTTTCCCAGAATATGGCCAGTCGACTATCCAAAATGAAAAGATATAAGCGATTTACACATTTAAAGTAGAACTACAACAAAATATAACCGCGACAGAAGAACCGCCTTGGAGCGGACAGTGAAAAGTATTCCACTGGGAATTTGGGTGGCATCACGAAAACATGCCTATTTTATTTTGACCCCCCTTGAACCCCACTTTTATATAGTAAAACTGGGGTATACAGGGGTGAACCTTATTTGTATTATTTTAGCTCTAACATATAGACTGTGGGTACTCGTTAGAACCGCCTCGATGAGGCGGTTCTCACGAGTGCCCACAATCTATAATTTGAGCAGAAATAAGAAAAATATCACACTTTTTCATCATAAAATTTTCATTTTTTTTTTCGGCGATAAAATTTGTATAGGCGTGTTTGCGTAATGGGGAGCTGAAATCGATTTAGCGCGGTCGCGATCCTCGCCATTATATCCGTCGCAAACAACTAATTTGTTCAATCCGCACGAACGCTTCCTAACTCATCAGTGCAACATATCCGAGAACACAAAATTAAAACAACCAAAAAGATGAAACAACGGTGAGGACCCGACAGCAAGAAAAACTGAAATGCTGGAGCAGAAGAAAGCCAAGAGTTAGACTCCGATGGGCCCGACCAGAGACAGAGCATCAGGTACCAACCAACATGACATAAAGCGAGTTGCAAATTCATTGCAAGCTGACCGTAGTGGTTGAATATTTTAATGTGTACGGTAATGTTACAGTATCTGTAATATGTTGCATTAGCGTTTGTCTTTTTTCTGGGCTCAGCTTACAAACGAACATCTACTCCGATGTTCAAAAAGCTGGAATATCTCACAGCAATTTCCCTTACTTCGCATCAACGATGACAGATTACTTATTAGTAGTTGACACGCAATGAAATAAAGTAATTACTCTATCTTAGCCGAGTCTTAAGGCTAGCAAACGGAGCTTTATAAATACTTTAATTCCTTCAAACGTTTGGTGGAAATCATAGTGTCCAAAGGCGGGCTTGCTCTACCAGCCATTACTAGGCTTCCTACCTCATCAATGCAATATCTCCAAGAAATAGCATAAGAAAACCAATCGTTAGACTCCTATGGGCCCGGATAGAGACGGAGCACTAGCACTAGCACCAACATTACATAAGTATGCCTAAACGATGGAACCGTCATAGAATCTAAGGCCTGACCCACCGACGTGCAATTAAAGAGGGAGGCAAACTTGTCATCCGTGATTGGGTTAACTTCCAAGCATTCAGTCTGTCGCATAACATTTATTTTGTATCCAATCTTTTTGTACCCACTCTTTTTATATCGAAGAATGATTTTACGAAACTGAATACTGCAATCATTGCAGGAATATATCTTTTTGAATGTATATATTATGTCACCATTAAATTTGGGTTCCTGTGGCATAGTGTTCAGCACAGGTTTGTCTCTTTTCCCTGGTGATAATGTGAGAAGAATTTGGGTTCTGATTGTATTAGTTTTTGATCGTTTCTCTTTTGTTTACATTACGAAAACACGCCTATACAATTACATTGCCACCTTTATCGCGGAAAAAATGAAGATTTTAAGACGAAAAATTACGATATTTTTCTTAATAAGGTTTACCCTTGCAAACCACAGTTTTTCTATATAAAAGTGGGGTTCGAGGGGGGTCAAAATTATATAGGCATGTTTTCTTGATGATTTGAAGTTAAATCGGAATGAAGTCTATTAAATTTAGAAAAGGCTTTGCGTAATTTATGATAGCGAAAATAAATGTGAATGCAATGGTCAGCATTCGATACAATTAACCCGCAGTTAACCAGCATCTCACAAACAAGAAAGTGGTTTCTTGCTGTCGAGTCCTCACCGTTGTCTCACCTCTGTGGTTCTTTGATTATTTGTGCTCACGGAGATGTTGCACTGATGAGTTAGGAGGCCTTCATGCGGACTGAACAAATTATTTGTCTAAATCGCGACGGAAGTAAGGGCGAGGATTGTAGCCACGTAAAATCGATTAAAGCCCCCCCCCCCCCCCCCAGTGGCAATCTTTCCACTGACCGTTCCAAGGCGGTTCTTCTGTGGCGATTTATTTGTGTTGTTGTTTGCTACTTACTGTGTGTATCACTTGTGTCTTTTTATTTTGGATGGCCATATGGCCATTTTGTGGGAAAGTAACTGTCCTTATGGCCTTCCTTTGTTTAGGTTTCCATTATGGTCTGGCCGCTTAATGTTTGTCCTTATTTCCCTTTGGTGTCCTTGATGGGTGGAGTAGGTTAATCGTATCGATTCCTGATCTTTGTTTTACTTCTACTTTATGTAATTAGACCTTAAAGGTGCATTATTGAGCTACCGGGTCTCAATTTTTTTCTGGTTTTTATCTTCAATGCATACTCCTTTGTCATGTGTACACTTTTTGAGCCAAATACAGCTCTAGAACTTTGTGAAAAAGGTCGTTTTCATTCGTGTTTACCCTTCGCTCTGAACATGTGTTCGGAATTTCTGTTCTAAACATAAATCTGTCACTTTACACATACATGGCGACCGTATCGTCTCTGAGTGTCGTTACTTATGGCATGCTATTCAGCGTCATATGTTTTTTTCGATTCAGTCATGGCATAAGCAAACAAGGCCAAAAATGAATGCCGCATAACGTCATATATGGGGATTCTATTTTTGTCACGAACTAAAAATAGATCTAACTAGTGTTCGAAACCTAGTTAGGGAATCCCTGTCAAACTCGTTTACCTGTCATCATAATTGTTCGCATTTTTGCATAAAATGCATTCATTTGTATTGTTTTAAAGAAAAATACCGGCTATATGTATTTAATTTTTGGAAGCATTTTTTCCAGATATAGCTCAATAATGCACCTTTAATGACAACATAAATAGAGGAAAGCCAAAATTACAGAACAGAACAAAAAATTTCCTTTATTTCAGTCCAGGTCATACAATGACATATGGACAATAGTATGTTCAACATATAAAATGAAGCATAGTGATCAACATCTTTTGGTATTATATCGTGTATTTGACATTCTAAATTTGTAGTTTCTTTCTTTCGGATCAGACATTTTCTTAATATAGACAAGCGTCTGATCCAAAAAGAAAGATATTGTGCGTATGAGTGGGGGTCAGTCGTGGCAGTCGTTAGTACAAATAATAATAATAAATATTTGCTTGTTAAACAAAGTCTGTGGTTCGAGGTCCTACATGATCCGTGATTCAGGTATTCTCAGGGTCATCCGGGGAAGAGCCAGTGCTAATCAGGTAACTACCATTGGCCCCAACCCGTATCCTAGTGTCGTTATCTAGTAGTACCAAATTTCCGTTAGCTGGCCTTACGTTACAGAGATTGACGTCTCACATATGGTCTCCTTAAGCCCCGAACCACCAAAATAGAAGTGGAGGCAATGATCAGGAGTTAATACAATCAACCCACAGCTCCCATCAGAGTTACCAAAGGAAAAAACATACAAACATGAAACAGCAGACCCTAATGGAAACGCCAACAGCGGATAGCCTAAAGGACAGTTTCTTTCCCACCAAAAAAATAACATATGCGACACAAACGACCATAGACAAACCATAACAAAAATAAAGCGCGACAGATGAACCGCCTTGGAACGGTCAGCGGAAACGAATTCCACTGGGGCGGGGTGCTTAAATCGATTTTACGTGGCCACAATCCTCGCCCTTACTTCCGTCGCGATTTAGACAAATACTCCTAGAAGTGGGACAAATTACGTTCCCGTAAACCCCACTTTTCTCTGTTTAAATTGGGGTTCATTGGGATATGCAACACACAGGCGTGTCATCAATATGCCTTGAGGCACAAACTCCAATTTAACTGAGATCCATTATTGGTGTCGCAGCGGATGTAAATATAATCGCGATAGGATGCCGTACGAGGAACATCAGTATTCGAGAAAGGAAAATTTTACAATCTGAGAATCAAAATCGTCGCGTTATCTACACATTTTCCAGGAAATATACCCATCTACAACAAAAAGATGTAAGTCCAATGGGGCCTCATTATCAGAAGCATGTGCTCCATACTTTCTTGTGTTTCTGAAAGAATAACAGAAAGTTTTGTCTTGGCGGAGCATATAACAAGGAGTGTTTGGTGGTCATTTCGGTCGTATGTATATATAACCTGCATCACGAAAACACGCCTATATAATTTTGCCCCCACCCCCTGAACACCACTGTCATAGAGGACAACTGGGGTTGCCGGGGGTATACCTTATTTTCTTATTTCTGCTCTAAAATATAAATTGTGGGTACTTGTTAGAACTGCCTCGATGAGGCGGTTCTAACATGTGCCCACAATCTATATTTTGAGCAGAAATAAGAAAAATATCACAATTTTTCATCATAAAATTTTCATTTTTTTCGGCGATAAAGGTGGCAATGTATTTGTATAAGCGTGTTTTCGTAATGGAACGAATTCCATTGGACTTAGAATATTGTTTTGGCTCCAGCACACACAGAGGAAGTTCGTTCAAAGTAGGAGTAAAACAAAGATCAGAAATCGATACAATTAACTTACTCCACCCATCAAAGACACCAAAGGGAAAGAAACACAAACATTAAGCGACCAGACCATAATAGAAACCTAAACAAAGGAAGGCCATAAGGACAGTTACTTTCCCACAAAATGGCCAAATGGCCATCCAAAACAAAAAGACACAAGTGATACACACAGTAAGTAACAAACAACAACATAAATAAATCGCCACAGAAGAACCGCCTTGAAACGGTCAGTGGAAAGATTTCCACTGGGGTGGGGTGGGGGGGGGGGCTTAAATCGATTTTACGTGGCCACAATCCTCGCCCTTACTTCCGTCGCGATTTAGACAAATAATTTGTTCAGTCCGCATGAAGGCCTCCTAACTCATCAGTGCAACATCTCCGTGAACACAAATAATCAAAGAACCACAGACGTGAGACAACGGTGAGGAATCGACAGCAAGAAACCACTGAAATGCTGAAGCAAAAGAAAACCAACAGTTAGACTCCGATGGGCCCGACCAGAGACAGAGCATCAGGCACCAACCAACATTACCTTGAACTAGATCTCTCCAATTCTCAAGTTTTGTTTAGTTTGGTAGCTGTTACTTTTATTGCACATTCTCCCAGGTCAGTATAACAACCATTCGATGCCTACGAAAGAAATTACTGGTTCTAGTGTTCTGCAGTGCTTTAGTCGAAACTGAGAACCTGTCAACTATCATGGTCGAACCAACCTGAACTCGTTGGTTGAACCGTGTAAAACAAACTGAAATCATTTCCTCTTACCAAATACAGTTCGATCTTATTTTTGTCACAGATAAGTGACCAGAACTCGCCCAAGGCCGCTAACTATGTCGTTGTTGTTAGACGGCTACACTATGTAAACACTCTTCAGCAAAGTACTAAGGCCTATTAGTTGCAGCCTTTGGCTGTAGAGAGGGCTGTAGCTGATGACCACATTTGTCATTCAGCCGCCAAGTTTGCTGTATGTATTACAGAAGGCCAAAACGGGCTTCCCACGTTATATTCGTTACCTAAACTTCATGAAAGACCATGCAAAGCATAGTTTATTGATAATGCAAGCTCTTGTACCACCACTGAAATACAGCTCTCACCAGAGACACCAGTGGGAAAGAAACACAAACATAAAATAACTAGACCCTATTGGACACGTCAACTTATCAAATTATTAACTTCATGTTTTACTGCAATCAAAAACATGTGATTGAATGTTGCCACAAAATCTTTTAAAGAATAGGGAGAAATCTGTTTTCGTCAAAATATTCTAATATCCAGACGTTTTGGTGCTTCAAAATTGATGTGAAGGCGATGATCAGGAATCGATACAATCAACCTACATCTCCCAGCAGTGACAACACAGGGAAAGAAACACAAACGTGAAATAACAAGATACTTATGGAACATCAACGGCGGAAAGCCAAACGAACAGTTACTTTCCCACACAATGGCCAACTAGCTAATAGTACAAGCGAAACACACACTCAAAGACAAACCATAACAAAATATAACGCGAAAGAACGCGCAAAATGCGTTGGCAGAATTAGAGGTAGAGAGAGACAGAGGTAGACAGAGAGAAAACAAGAAGAGGCAGTGTATCTAAAGGAAACGGTGGTGGATATTAGGTATGGAGGGGGTGCGACAGAAAGTAATGAATGAAAGAGGAAGAAAAGAAAAGAATGTATGTGGGATGTACAAATTAAGGTGTAACTATACCAAATATTTAATCTTCATCAGTGTGTTTAAACCCCAAAGTTTTGAAACCTAAACGGATGATTTACAAGACCCGGCAAATACAGCACATCCCCTCCGAGCACACATCTACCGACGTAGTTCATGAGACATGTCAGCTGGAGGTATCAGGCAAGAGACGCCCGATCCAGATAGGCGTCCCCCACCGAGACAACATCAGCAAACATGGCCCACGCTCCACGGAATTCCAGGTCATCAGGAAGGAGATGTCCATAGTAGCGAGATTTGCAATATTTAAAATATAACACAACGTGGTAACCAAATCCGCTAAGATACATGTCTCACCTGACGAGTCAGTTTTGGTTTTAAAAAGTTAGAATTTTATACTGCAAAAGTTAATGATATAATATAGTTATTTAAATCAGTACTTGAGTGCTGACGTCAACACGTCAAAGGGTGAGTGGCATAAGACGGAGAGAAACAGTAAAATTAGTTTTAATGAAGTGTTGACGGGGACGTTAAACCTCAAGTCAAACAAACATACAAACAATCAGGGATGATTCACCTACCATAGCTGAGTCGAGCCCGTTTTAGTTTATATTAAGGCTACTTTCTGCAATTTTTCAGAAATGTATGTAGTGTTTTCTTACAAGAACTCATCATCGAGGCGATGATAAACATTACGATAACACATCCGTGTTATATAGTGCATTTTTCATATCTCAAAAAAGGTAAATTTCTGATGATTTTTATTTCTATTTTCTTATTTATATTCTAAACATAGGTTTTGGGTGCTCGTTAGAACCGCCTCATTGAGGCGGTTCTAACGAGTACCCACAACCTATGTCTTGGAGCAGAAATAAGGAAAATAATGTTTACCCCCGTAAACCCCAGCTTTCTCAATATAAAGTGGGGTTTAGGGGGGTCTTCATTTCACGGACTTGTTCACGTGATGGGGTACAAATGCCGAAATAGGAAATGTAGTTAACAATTTCCAGTATACCCCCTGACATGGCATTATATTCACCCTCAAGGGCTCGAACTACCCCTGTCTCGAACAGATTCACATTTGGCCTAAATCTGTTTGAATCTTGAGAGAGAGAGAGAGAGAGAGAGAGAGAGAGAGAGAGAGAGAGAGAGAGCGAAGGGAAGGTTGAGTGGGTGTATGAGAGCGGCAGGAACGGACTGACAGATAGAAAAATGGATACAATAATTAGGGACGCCATGTGGGCAATATAAATGATCATTACAGTTTGAGTTTTGGTTTGTTCCTACCGATCAACCGATGAATCATACATTTGCGTCCATATTCGTATTTTGTGCCGTGCATATCAGATGTTTATACATCACTCATTTTATACTTGGTCACAACAGTGTAGGAAGAAAACATGAACATTGCCACGTCCAGTTCGTGCAATTTATCGAAAGGCTGATAAGAAGGTATTGGTAATGTATTTGCTTTTTTGAATAAGAGAGATCATCAGAAAAAAGTCGCGCTTGGGTGTACATAGTTCTGTTGATAGAACTCCTTGGCCTAGTTGATAAAAGCGCTGACTCTTAATCATTAGGTCTCTCACCGATGTGGATTCGAGTCACATGTGAGACGCCAAATTCTGCAAAGGAACGTAAGGTTTTTTTCTCAGGGTACTCTGGTTTTCGCCCACTTCTGTCTAACGATCGGCTCGAAATAAGTGAAATAATCTTGAAAGGGTGGTAAAGCTAAATCAAAAATAAATGCTTGGAAATAGTGTAAGGGGCCTTGTCAGAAGGAACATGCATGCCAAATATTAAGGCTCTATCTCGAATGGTTCAAAAGTTATGATAAAGTAGGTCAAAGGTCAAGGTCACAGGTCAAACGTTTTGTATTGGAAGTACAAGTCCTTCCCAATCATGCAAATCAGTTTGACGTGTGACCTCTTAATTATAACGTTTGAACCATTTGAGATAGAGGTTTCATATTTGGCATGTATGTTCCTTGTGACAAGGTCTTCCAACTCAAGCAAAGAAATTTGACCTGTGACCTTGACATGTGACTTACTTTACCATATATTTTTAACCATTTGAGACAGGGCTTTCATATTTAGCATGTATGTTCCTTCTGACAAAAAATGTCAAAGATCAAGATCCAGTGTTAAAACTTTTGTATTGGTGGGAGTGAGTGAGTGTATTGAGTTTTATGTCCCACCAACAGCTAAGGCCTTACGGCCGCCCACCCATACAAAAAACCTGTTACCTTGACCCTTGCCTTTGTTTGTTATAAAATTTGAAGCATTTGAGATAGAGCCTTCGAATTTGGCATGTAGGTTTTTTGTTACAAGGGCTGTCTCACCCATTCACAACATTTGACCTGTGACCTTGACCTGTGACCAACTTTTTTATAAATTTCGAACCATTTGAAATAGAGTCTTCATATTTGGCATGTATGTTCCTTCTACAAGGGCTCCCAGCCATACAAACATTTTGACCTGTTACCTTGACCTTTGACCTACTTTGCCATAACTTTTGAACCATTTGAGATAGTGCGTTCATATATGGCATGTAGCTTCATTATTACAAGGGCTTCCCACCCATACACAACATTTAAGCTGGGACCTTGAACTTCGACCTTTTTGTCATAACTTTTAAACCATTTAAGATAATTATTTCATATTTGTCATGTAGGATCCTTGTGACAAGTCCTTCCCAATCATGCAAAACAGTCCCACGTGTGACCTACTTAATCATAACTTTTGAACCATTTGAGATAGAGGTTTCATATATATTTGGCATGTATCTTTCTTGTGACAAGGTCTTCCCACTCAAGCAAAGAATTCTGACCTGTAACCTTAACCTGTGACTTACTTTATCATAACATTTGAACGCCTTTCTTTGAACCATTTGAGATAGGGCCTCCATATTTGACATGTATGTTTCTTCTGACAAAAAAGATCAACGATCAAGAACCAAGGTTAAAACTTTTGTAGCGGTGGGAGTGAGAGAGTTTTTTTTAATTTTACGCCCCGCCAACAGCTAAGGTCAAACGGAGACGGGACCTCGGTTTAAAGACTCACCCGAAAGCTTGAGAAGCCTGGGATCGATCCTGCGACCCCTGGTTTACAAGGCGAGTAGTGTAACCACTACACCACGGAGACTTCTACTGGTATGGGTGGGAAGCCCTTGTCATAAGGAACCTAAAGGTCAAGGTCACAGGTCAAACATTTTGTATGGGTGGGGAGCGTTTGTCACAAGAACATACATGCAAAATATGAAGGCTATGTCTTAAATGGTTCAAAAGTAAAATTAAAGTCACAGATAAAGGTCATGCGCCAAAATTGCTTGTACGAGTGGGAAGCCCTTGTCACAAGAAACTTACATGAAAATATGGAGGCTCGCAGACAAAAAGTTCAAAAGTTATGATAATGTAGGTTTTAGGCATAACATAGTCAGTTTATGCAGATGATATTTTGCATAGGCATGTTATCATGTGTATGACTGGAATATCATTGAATGTGTGTGAGAGTGGTGATATGACTGAATGAGTGTTGAAAAGGCAGTAAACTTCTGTCTCAGTACTGTTATGAAAATATTAAGCTTCAATTCTTATTATGGAACAACTTCACTTTAAAACCCTGAAACATCAATTATATAACTTTGTATAATTTGCAAGGATGTACTTAAAATTGTCTACATGTAACCTGGCAGCCATTCAAATCATAACTTGATTATGAGCCAGCTTAATTTCGTAATATCATATGACGCTGACCTTTCCGTTTAAGGTCATTTAAGCAGGTGTTCATGTGAAGTACTTTCAAAACCTGGTGAAACTGCATTTTAAAGATCATATTATAAGTGCAAAATCGTGACAGATAGCTTATAGTTAGAAGAGATTTTGGCAAGAATTGTGATAACAAGCATGATGCAATGAGAGAGGGATATTGCGTTAGATTTTTGTAGTGATTATAAATAGTGGGGTTTTTGACCAAGACTTCAGATGTCTACTTGATCAGCTTGCATCCCGTTAGTCTGGTTAAGGAGTTGTGCACTCGTATGAGGTGCCTGCCTAATAAAGCTGTTAAAACTGAAATATGACTTTAGTTATATTTTATAATTAAGGAAATACTATACGATCACGAGTCAAAGGTATATAGCTACGGTATATAGGTCAATATTTTTTATGGGTGGTAAGACCTTGTCACAGGGAACATGCGTGCCAAATATGAAGGCTCAATCTCAAATGGTTCAAAAGTTATGATTTAGTAGGTCACAAGTCAAGGTCACTAGTCAAAAGTCTTTGCTTGAGTGGGAAGACCTTGTCACAATAAATCTACGTGCCAAATATGAAGGATATATCCTAAATGGATCGAAAGTTATGACAAAAAAGGTCAAAGGTCAAGATCCCAGGTTAAAACTTTTGTATGGGTGGGAAGCCTTTGTCATAAGGAACCTAAATGCCAAAGATAAAAGCTAACTGATATGGATGAAAAGCTATGACAAAGTAGGTCAAAAGTCAAGGTCCTAGGTCAATATTTTTGCATGTCAGAAAGAACTTGCAAGCCAAACATGAGGCCTCTATCTCAAATGGTTCAAAAGTTATGATGTGGGTCACAGGTCAAGGTCACAGGCCAAAATGTTTAAATGGATGGGCCGACCTTGTCACAAGGAAAATACATGCCAAATATGAAGGCTTTATATCAGTTGGTTAAGTGAGTGTTTGAGTTTTACGTCTCACCAATAGCTTAGGTCATAAGGAGATGATGGGACCTCGGTTTAAAAACACAAATGAAGGCAATGATCAGGAATCGATACAATTAACCCACAGCTTCCATCAGAGATACCAAAGGGAAAGAAACACAAACATAAAACAGCAGACACTAATGGAAACATAAATAGTGGAAAGCCAAATGGACAGTTACTTTCACACAAAATGACCAAATGGCTATGCAAAATAAAATTATTTTAAGCGATACAAACAATAAGTAGGAATGCGTCCATTGGACACGGATGCCCCCGCCTGAAAATATGTCTATGTTCTTAGTCATCCATAGAAAATAATTGACCGTGTTTAAGTTTTGGACGCTTTTTTCACATTTGACCTCTAAGTATGACCTTGACCTTGGAGGTAAGGACCTTGGTTTCGTGTGAGGCATTTTGCCTCATGATGGCCAACATTTCTGCCAAGTAATTTCAAAAATCATCCAGAGATAAGGAAGTTATTGTCTGCGTTTAAGTTTCGGTCCATTATTTTTACCTTTGACCTCTAAGTATGACCTTGACCTTGGAGGTACGGATCTGGGTTTGCACGTGACACATCGTCTCATGATGGTTAACATTTCTTCAAAGTAATTTCAAAATTCATCCAGAAATAAGTGAGCTATTGACTACGTTTAAGTTTCGGACCTTTTTTGATCATTGACCTCTAAGTATGACCTAGGCCTTGGAGGTACGGACTTGAGTTTTGCACGTGATATATCGCCTCATGATGGTTAATATTTCTACAAAGTAATTTCAAAATCCATCCAGAAATAAGAAAGTTATAGAGTGCGTTTAAGTTTTGGACCCTTTTTTACCTTTGACCTTTAAGTATGACCTTGGAAGTACGGACCTGGGTTTTGCACGTGGCACGTCGTCTCGTGATTTTTAACATTTCTGTCGAGTAATTTTAAAATCCATCAAGAAATAAGGAAGTTATTGACCGCGTTTAAGTTTCGGACGAACGGACGGACGGACAGGGGCAACGCTATATGCCCTTTCCACCATTCTTCGAATGGAGGGGGATTAATAAAAATAAACCGCGGCAGAAAAACCGCCTTGGATCGGTCAGTGAAACGATATAAACTGCGGGTGGAGGGGGGGGGGGGTTTAATCGATTTTACATGGCCACAATCCTCTCCCTTACTTCCGTCATGATTTAGACAAATAATTTGTTCAGAACGCATGCTGGCCTACTAACTCAATAGTGCAACATCTACGTGAACACAAAAAATCAAACAACCACAGCGATGAAACAACGGTGAGGAGTCGACAGCAAGTAACCACTGAACTGCAGGAGCAAAAGAAAACCAACAGTTAAACTCCGAATGGCCCGACCAGGGACAGAGCATCAGGCACCAACCAACATTCTCTCTAATTCTCAATTAGCCTCTACGCTGAAACCGTCTTAGAATCTGAGGCCTGACAGAAGAACCGCCTTGGCACGGTCAATGAAACGATATAAACTGCGGAGGTCGGGGGGGGGGGGGGGCTTAAATCGATTTTACGTGGCCAAAATCCTCGCCCTTACTTCCGTCACGATTTAGACAAATAATTTGTTCAGACCGCATGATGGCCTACTAACTTATCAGTGCAACATCTGCCAGAACACAAAAAAACAAACAACCACAGCGATGAAACAACGTTGAGGACTCGACAGCAAGAAACAACTGAACTGCTGGAGCAAAATAAAACCATCAGTTAAACTTCGATGGGCCCGACCTGAGACAGAGCATCAGGCACTAACCAACATTCTCTCTAATTCTCAGTAAGCCTCTACACTGAAACCATCTTAGAATCTGAGGCCTGACCCTCCGGCGTGCAATTAAAGAGGATAGCAAAGTTGTAAACCATGATTGGGTTAACTACCAGGCATGCAGTCTGTCGTATAACATTTATATTTAAAGGGAAACACCCACAAAAAATAACTGTCACTTTAAAATATTGCCTTTGAGGCGAACATTTTGATATAAATTTTATGCAAATCGGTTGCGCGTTTTGAAATTATGACCGTTTGAACAGTTAACGATTGCTGTCTATGAGGACCGCCATTTTGTTAATCTAGTCACGTGACCAAAATAGAAAAATAATAATTTACAGCATACTTTTCAGATTTTGTACTTAAAACAGTAAATTATCATCGCATTGAATAAATGGAATGCATACTGAACTATTTTTTGCTGTTTTGTTGCACGAGAATCGCTGTTATTCAAAGTTTTCCAATTGTGAGTTTATGACGTCATTTATTCACAGCCTAACTAACAAAACCAGAATTTGTGAAATGTACAAAAGGTCATAACTTCTAAACCACTCAGTCAATTTTCATAAAACTTGTACCAATATGTGTGTCTCCTCAAAACCTTTGTTCTGAAGTGAAAGTTAATTTTTGTGGTTGTTTTCCTTTAACACAATCTTTTTATATCAAAGAATGATTTTACGAAAATGGGCGCTGAAGTCATTGCGGTTATATATTTTTCTGAATTTGTATACTAAGTCACCATAAAATTCGGGATCCGATAGACCTTGTTGCAGAAGAGATTTAAGTCCAATATTGAATTTTGAAATTATAACAGAATGACGTCCATAAAATTTTGAAAAGGCTTTGCGTAGTTTATGGTACCGATAACACTGCTTAAGAAGTGTAGCAGTTAATTATTTATTAGGAGTATTTAAGTCAGTTTCATAAATACACAATCCGGCAAATCGAATTAATTTCGAACATCACCACCCAAAGAAGGAAAATGTACAGTCTCAAAATCAAAATCGTCGTGTTTATCATACATTTTGCAAGGAACAAACCCATGTACAATAGATTGATGTAAATCCAAAAACGGGACATCGGTATCAGAAGAATTTGCTTAATTAAACTGAAGTTCTGGGGTATAAATTTGACTGATCAAACCATTGTCATTTATGTCCGAAAGACTGGAGAAGCCCGGGATCGATCCTACGAGCCCTGGTTTACAAGGCGAGTAGCATAACCACTACACCACGGAGGCTTCTATCAAATGGTTAAAAAGTTACGATAAGGTAGGTCACAGGTCAAGGTCAAGGTCACAATATTTTTGTATGAGTGTGAAGCCCTTGTCACAGGGAACCTTCATCCCAAATAAGAAGGCTTTATTTCAAATGGTTAAAAATAATGAAAAAGGAAACCAAGGGTCGAGGAGACAGATCAAATTTTTGTATGAGTTGGAAGCATGTGTCACAAGGAACTTACATGTCAAATATGAAGGCTCTATCTCAAATGGTTCAAAAGTTATGACCAACTAGGTCAAAGATCAAGGTCATAGGTCAATTTTTTGTATGGATGGGAATCCCTTTTCACAAGAAACATACATGCCAAATATGCAGCTTCTATCTCAACTGGTTCAAAAGCTATTTTTGGTAGGTCACAGGTCAAGGTCACAGGTCAGTTTTTTTCCATGAGTGGACAGCCCTTGTCACAAGGAACCTACATGTCAAATATAGAGGCTATATCTCAAATACTTCAAACGTTATGACAAAGTAGTTAAAGGGTCGAGGGCAAAGGTAAAAAATTAGGTATGGGTGGGAAGACCTTGTCACAAGGACTATTATTGCCAATTATGAATGCACTGTCTCAAATAATTGAAAGTCATGATAAAGTAGGTCATATCTCAAGGTCAAGGTCAGTTTATGTATGAAAAGGAAACCCTTGTCACAGGAATTTACATGCCAAATATGAAGGCTCTATCTCAAATGCTTCAAAATCTATGACCAAGTAGGTCAAAGGTCAAGGTAATAGGTCAAAATTTGTGTATGGTTGGCAAGCCCTTGTCACAAGGAATATACATGTCAAATATGAAAGATCTATCTCATAAGATTCAAAAGTAATTATTTAGTAGGTCACAGGTCACGGTCACAGGTCAATATGTTTTAAATGAATGGGAAGCGCTTGTTACAAGGAACCTAAATGCCAAATGTGAAGGTTTATCTTAAATGGTTCAAACGTTATGATAAAATAGGTCAAAGGTCTAGAACACAGGTCAAAATATTTGTATGGTTGGGAAGCCCTTGTCACAAGGAACATACATGACTTTCCAAATATGAAAGATCTATCTCATACGGTTCAAATGTAATTGTTTAGTAGGTCACAGGTCACGGTCACAGGTTAAATTTTTTGCAAGGATGGGAAGTCCTTGTCACATAGGAACCTACTTGCCAAATATGAAGGCTCTATCTTAAATGGTTTAAGAGTTATAATAAAATAGGTCAAAGGTCCAGGTAACATGTCAAATTTTTGTATGCTTGGTAAGCTCTTGTCACAAGGAACAAACATGTCAAATAGGAAAGATCTATCTCATACGGTTCAAAAATAATTATTAAGTAGGTCACAGGTCACGGTCACACGTCAAAATATTTTGCTTGGGTGGGAAATCCTTGTCACATACAGGCCAAATAAAGGCCCTATTTCATATGGTTAAGAAGTTATGATAAAGTATGTCACATGTCAAGGTAAAGTTCACAGTTCATTTTTGTATGAATAGGAAGGCCTTGTCACAAGGAACCTACATGCCAAATATGAAGGCTCTATCTCAAATTGTTCAAAAGTTATGAAAACGTAGGTCAAAGATCAAATCCTAGTATGGGTGGGACGACCTTGTCACCACGAACATACAGGCCAATTATGAAGGTCCCATCTCAATTTGTTCAAACGTTATGATAAGGTAGATCACGTGTCATTTTTGTTTGAAAAGGAAGCCCTTGTCACAAGGAACGTGCATGCCAAATATGAAGGCTCTATCGCAAATGCTTCAAAAGTTATGACAAAGTAGGTCAGGGCATAGGTTAAATTCTTTCTATGGGTGGGAATACCTTGCCACAGGGAACATGCCGAATATGAAATATCTATCTCAAACGGTTCAACAGTTATTATGTAGTAGGTCACAGTCAAGTTCACAGGTCAAACTTTTTGTAGGAGTGTGAAGCCCTAGTCACAGGGAACCTACATGCCACATATGACGACTCTATCTCAAACAGCTCAAAAAGTATTAAAAATGACCTACTGATCTACTTTTTGTTTCAACATGACCCACATTCTAAATTGATACAGATGTTGTCAAGATGATCACTCTGGGCAAGATTTATGGTAATTGGACAAAAACTGTGGCCTGTAGAGTGTTCAAAACAGTTGATTTGACCTACTGACCTACCTTTTTATCTGACAATTTTCTTTCTTGACCGAGATATTGTCAAGATGATCATTCTGAGCAAGTTTGATGATGATTGGACCAAAACTGTGGCCTCCAGATTGTTCACAACGTTTTTGTATGATTTGACCTGCCGTCCTTCTTTTAGACCCGACATGACTGATATTCGAACTTGATCAAGATGATCATTCTGAGCACGTTTGGTAATGATCGGACCAAAATGTGGCCTCTAGATTGTTCACAAGTTTTTTTTAAATGATTTGACCTACTGACCTACCTTTGGACCCAACATGACCCATATTCGAACTTGACCAATATATTGTCATGATGATCATTCTGAGCAAGTTTGATGATGACTGGACAAAAACTGTGGCCTCTAGTTTGTTCACAAGGTTTTTCTATTATTTGACCTACTGACCTATTTTTGACCTGACATGAACCATATTCGAACTTGACTGAGATATTGTCATGTTGATAATTCTGACCAAATTGATGATGTGTGACTCAAATTTGTGGCCTTAAAACTTTGTGAACATATTAGAGTGTTTACAAGAAATGTTTACGCACGGACGACGCACGAAGGACAACGAACGACGACGTCGGACATCTCACAGTCACTGCAAAAATGCGTTGTACTGTCAAAACAACTTATACCGATACCGATATCAGACGTGGTATCACAATTGATTTGTCGTGCGTTTCAAACATGGACGGCCCAGTGTTGTACGCGAGCAGTCACCACTTCAAGATTATATGGAATTAAAGGTTGTTACTAATCTGTCAAATACCTTAGTCTTTGAAAAAAAAATTAGACTTTGCCATTTACTCCTTTCCTGACTGTCGTGAAGGCATGCGACTTGCTGGAGACAGGCCAAAAACTTTCTCATTGGGTTAAAATGAGTATTGAAAGCAAAGAAGCGAAGCAATGGATGATAAAGATTTTCTGAACGGAGTTATTTAGACAAATTGTGGGTATTCCGATGAGTACGAATCGTACACCCTTGCGGCTGATATGCTCTTATTTTGTTATGAAAGAGACTTCATTATGTCCATTTTCCGTTGAAAACCAATCTGAAATCGTTGTAGCCTTAAGCTCGACCACTTGAATGATTTTTATGTCCCCCGAAGAATTTCGGGGGAGCATATAGTCGCCGCTTCGTCCGTGCGTCCGTCCCACTCTTGTCCACGCGAATTCTCAGAAACTACTGGACGAATTTCAATGAAACTTCATGGGAATATTAATTATGGAAGGTGAATGCGCATATCACCTGCGTGTTATGATTCGATGATTTTTCCAACAGTCATGGCCCTTTGATGAATTCTGCATGAATATATAGAGTACTGTTCGTGTCAATGCGAATTCTCAGCAACTACTTGCAGAAATTCAAAGAAACTCCAACGGAATCTTAAGCAGCAATAGGGGATGCGCATATTATCCGTGCTATCTGGTTAGATAATTTGTCACAGATTTATGGTACTTTGTTGAAGCTGCAGTGTAAGGTCACTTTGGCTATTTTTAGAAAAACCTTGTCATCACGCTGGTGCCTACATTTATTGATGGATTTTAAAGTAACTTCAAATAAATTTGGGGTATGACAATATCTTGAGCATGTTCGACTTTCAGGGTCCTTGGCTCAATGTCAAGGTCACTGTGGATATTTTTAGAAAAACTTTGTTTTCGCTCTAGTGCCTACATGTATTAAAGGATTTTAATATAATTTCAAACAAATGTTTAGTATGATAATATCTCGAGCAAGTTGAACTTTCAGGGTCCTGGGCTCAAGGTCAAGGTCACTGCGGCTATTTTTAGAAAACAAAACTTTGTCATCGCTCTAGCGTCGTCATTTGCTTATGTGTTTTAATATAACTTGACACAAATGTTGGGTATAAAAACATCTCGAGCAAGTTCAACTTTCAGGACCCTGGGTTCAAAGTCACTGCGTTTTTTTTTAGAAAAAAAAAACAACTTTGTCATCGCTCTAGTGCCTACATTTATTGATGGATTTTAATGTAATTTCACACAAATGTTGGGTATGATAATATCTCGAGCAAGTTTGACTTTCAGAGTCCTGTGCTCAGGGTCATTGTGGCTATTTTTAGAACAGGTAAACTTCTAAATCAGGGCTATCGGTATCATAAACTACACTAAGCCTTTTTTCTAAATTTTACAAACGCACAACCGATTTAATTTCAACATACAATGTTCGACTTAAATCTCTTCTACCACAAGGTCTATCGGAGCCCACGGGTTTATGGTGACTTAGTATATATATATACTTGCAATGACTTCAGCACCCAATTTTGTAAAATCATTATTCGATATCAAAAGATTGGGTACAACATAAATGTTATTCGACAGACGGCATGCGTGGTATTTAACGCAATCACGGTTTAGAACCGTGCTCCCCTCTTTAATTGCACGCCTGCGGGTCAGGCCTCAGATTCTATGACGGTTCCAGCGAAAAGGCTAACAGCATAGTGTAGTTTATATTTTCTTGTCCTTGGGAATCATTGATTCTATTGTGGGCTGTTGAAAATATTTAATGGTCACTGATAAGGCCTAATTGGCCGAAACTAGCTTGTCTGGCCCAGAAAACATGCACACACCATATTTTTCAGTCTTATGGTGAATTATTTTGCTTCCAAATGATAACCCTTTTATATAACATATATAGCGTCACTACAGCTGGTGTCTGGGAATGTATGGCGGCCGTAAAAAGTATCCATGCCATACATCACAGTGTAGTTGATATATTCTTGTCCTTTGGAATAATTGATTCAATTGTGGAATTTTGAAAACATTTGCGGGTCACTGATGAGGCCTAATTGGCCGAAACTAGCTAGTCAGACACAGAAAACATGCACATGCCATTTTTTCAGTTCTGATGTGTTCTTTGTTTCCAAAGGATAACCCTTTTATAGAACATATACATATAACGTCACTACAGGTGGTAATTTGGAATGTGTGGCGGCCGTAAAAAGTCTCCCTGTCATACGTCATAGTGTAGTTTATATTTTTTGTCCTTTGGAATCATTGATTCAATTGTAGAATTTTGAAAATATTTGAGGGTCACTGATAAGGCCTAATTAGCCGAAACGAGCTAGTCAGACCCAGAAAACATTCACACTCAATATTTTTTTTCAGTTTTTACTGAGAATTAGAATTTAATTTTATGTAATGTTGGTTTGTGCCTGATGCTCTTTCTCTGGTCGAGCCCATCGGAGGTTAACTGTTGGTTTTCTTTTGCTCCAGCATTTCAGTGATGTCGCGTACTCACCGTTGTTTAATCTGTGTGGTTATTTGATTTTTATGTTGTCGGAGGTGTTAGTTGTGTTCTTGGAGATGTTGTACTGATTAGTTAGGAGGATTTAAAACATGCAGAATGAACAAATTATTTGTCTAAATCGCGCAGGAAGTAAGGACGAGTATTGCGGCCGCGTAAAATCGATTTAAGCCCCCCCCACCTGTAAATTATTTTGACTGACCGTTCCAAGGTGATTCTTCTGTCGCGGCTTATTTTTGTTATAGTTTGTCTTTGATTGTGTGTATCGCTTATTTCTTTTTGTTTTGGATAGTCAATCGGCCATTTTGTTGGAAAGTAAACGTCCTTTTGGCGATCTTTCCATTAGGACAAAGTTTGTTTATGTTTGTGTTTTCCCCCCCTTGTTGTCTCTGATGGGAGCTGTGGGTTAATTGTATCGATTCCTGATCATTGCCCTCACTTGTAGTTTTCATTTAAGATAATATTCTGAGCGGTATTCGCATTCATTGTTGATTATTGTTTTCTTTTCTACCACCGGTCGTTTGGACAGGGTTTCCATTTGTTTTGCCTATAAACGTTTGATCTTTGTTTGTTCCTGGACGGCAATGTCCCAACTTTCTAAGTTGTTTTAATATAAAACAGAACTATTTTGCAAGAGTAGTTATAGTAACTCTTAAGGCCTGCTACGATATTAAAAGATTGGATGCAACATTAATTTTATACGACAGACTGCATGCGTGGTAGTTAACGCAATCTCGTTAGATAACTTTTCTGCCCTCTTTATTTGCACGCCGGTGGGTCAGGCCTCGGATTCTATGACGGTTCCAGCGTAAAGGCTTACTTATGCTATGTTGGTACCTGATACTCTGTCTCTGGTTGGGCCAATCGGAATCTAATTGTTGGTTTCCTTTTGCTCCGAATCCTCACCCCCCTCCCCGAATCCTCCCCGAAACACCCCCTCCCCTGCCCTATGTGAAATTATTTTCACTAGCCATTCTAATTCGATTCACCTGCCGCGGTTTAATTTTGCCTTTGAGTGTGTGTATCGCCTTTTTTTTTTTTTTTTTTTTTTTTGGTTTTGCATAGTCAGTTGGCCATTTTGTGCGAAAGTAACTGTCATTTTGGCTTTCCGTTAGTGATGTCTATTAGTGTCTAATTATTTAATATTTGTGTTTCGTTCCCCTTTGGTATCTCTGGTGGGAAATGCCTTGATTTCTGATCATTGCCTTCACTTTTAGTTTTCATTTAAAAATAAAATGTGTCCAATATTCTGAGCGGTATTCGCATTCATTGGTGACTATTGTTTTCTTTTCTACCACCGGTCGTTTGGACAGGGTTTCCTTTTTTTGCCTATAAAAGTTTGATCTTTGTTTGTTCCTGGACGGCAATGTCGCACTTTTCCAAGTTGTTTTAATATAAAACAGAACTTTTTTGCAAGAGTATTTATACGACAGACTGCATGCGTGGTAGTTAACGCAATCTCGTTAGATAACTTTTATGCCCTCTTTATTTGCACGCCGGTGGGTCAGGTCTCGGATTCTATGACGGTTCCAGCGTAAAGGCTTACTTATGTTATGTTGGTACCTGATACTCTGTCTCTGGTTGGACCAATCGGAATCTAATTGTTGGTTTCCTTTTGCTCCGAATCCTCCCTCCCCCTCCCCGAATCCTCCCCCGAAACACCCCCTCCCCGGCCCTAAGTGATATTATTTTCACTCTAATTCGATTCTCCTGCCGCGGTTTATTTTTGCCTTTGAGTGTGTGTATCGCCTTTTTTTTTTGTTTTGCATAGTCAGTTGGCCATTTTGTGCGAAAGTAACTGTCCTTTTGGCTTTCCGCTAGTGATGTTTCCATTAGTGTCTAGTTATTTAATATTTGTTTTCCGTTCCCCTTTGGTATCTCTGGTGGGAGGTGTGGGTTAATTGCATCGATTTCTGATCATTGCCTTCAATTTTAGTTTTCATTTAAAAATAAAATGGGTCCAATATTCTGAGCGGTATTCGCATTCAATGGTGACTATTGATTTCTTTTCTACCACCGGTCGTTTGGACAGGGTTTCCATTTTTTTTTTTTTTTTTTGGCCTGCAAAAGTTTGATCTTTGTTTTTTTCCCGGGCGGTGATGTCGCAACTTTCTAAGTTGTTTTATAATAAAACAGAACTATGTTCAAGAGTAGTTATAGTAACTCTTAAGGCCGGCTACGATATTAAAAGATTGGATGCAACATTAATTTTATACGACAGACTGCATGTGTGGTAGTTAACGCAATCTCGTTAGATAACTTTTCCGCCCTCTTTATTTGCACGCCGGTGGGTCAGGCCTCGGATTCTATGACGGTTCCAGCGTAAAGGCTTACTTATGTTATGTTGGTACCTGATACTCTGTCTCTTGTTGGGCCAATCGGGATCTAATTGTTGCTTTTCTTTTGCTCCGAATCCTCACCCCCTCCCCGAATCCTCCCCCGACCTACCTCCTCCCCTGGCCTAAGTGAAATTATTTTCACTAGCCGTTCTAAATCGATTCTCCTGCAGCGGTTCATTTTTGCCTTTGAGTGTGTGTATCGCCTATTTATTTTTTTTTGCATAGTCAGTTGGCCATTTTGTGCGAAAGTTACTGTCCTTTTGGCTTTCCGCTAGTGATGTTTCCATTAGTGTCTAGTTATTCAGTATTTGTGTTCCGTTCCTCTTTGGTATCTCTGGTGGGAGGTGGGAGTTAATTGCATCGATTCCTGATCATTGCCTTCACTTCTGTTTTGCATATCAGGGCTGTTTAGTTTGTGCTGTGTGGTGGTTGTACACTATGATAACACGCCTATACAAATACATTGTCAACTCTACCGCCGGTAAAGGGAGAATTTTAAGATGAACTAGAAATGCGTCCATAGGACACGGATGCCCCCGCCTGAAAATATGGCTATGTTCGTTTTCATCCATAGAAAGTTATTGACCGTGTTCAAGTTTTGGACCCTTTTTCACATGTGACCTCTAAGTATGACCTTGACCTTGGAGGTAAGGACCTTGGTTTTGTGTGAGGCACATTGTCTCACGATGGCCAACATTTCTGCCAAGTAATTATAAAATCAATCCAGAGATAAGAAAGTTATTGACTGTCTTTAAGTTTCAGACCATTTTTTTACATTTGACCTCTAAGTATGACCTTAACCTTGGAGGTACGGATCTGGGTTTGCACGTGACACATCGTCTCATGATGGTTAACATTTCTTCACAGTAATTTCAAAATCCATCCAGAAATAAGTAAGTTATTGACTGGGTTTAAGTTTCGGACCTTTTTTTTTACCTTTGACCTCTAAGTATGACCTTGACCTGTTGAGGTACAGACCTGGATTTTGCACGTGACGCATCGTCTCATGATGGTTAATATTTCTACAAAGTAATTTCAAAATCCGTCCAGAAATAAGAAATTCATTGACTGCGTTTAAGTTTCGGACCCTTTGTGACCTTTGACCTCTACGTATGACCTTGACCTTGGAGGTACGGACCTGGGTTTTGCACGTGACACGTTGTCTCATGATGGTTAACTTTTCTGCCAAGTAATTTCAAAATCCATGAAGAAATAAGGAAGTTATTGACAGTGTTTAAGTTTCGGACGAACGGACGGACGGACAGGGTCAACGCTATATGCCATTTCCACCATTCTTCGAATGGCGGGGGCATAAAAATTGTAATATTTTTTCTTATTTCTTCTCTAAATATAGATTGCGGGTACTCGTTAGAACCGTCTAATATAGATTCTGGGTACACGTTAAAACCGCCGAATCGAGGCGGTTTAACGAGTACACGCACTTTTTTTTTTTTGAGCAGTAATAAGAAAATAAGGTTAACCCCTGTATACCCCAGTTTTACTACATAAGAGTGGGGTTCAAAGGGGTAAGTATTATACAGCTGTGTTTTCGTGGTGAAGGTCCTGATCATTGCCTTCACTTCTGTTTTTAGTTTCTATATCACCCCTAGCTACACGATCGTAGGTTAAGTTACAGGTCCATGCACTCCATTTACATGTAATTGTTTAGTTACTCATTCACACAATGTGTTTTGCATGTGTAGAAGACCCAAAATACACACCTGACCTGAAATTGCATTCATTTATTCCATTGTGTGTGTTTTATTTTATTTTGTTCTTTTCTACAAACGTTTAGTACGCGTAAAAGGGCTCTTTGGCCCAGCGGGTCAGAGCGCTGGCTCTTAAACATTAGGACTCTAACCGCTTTGGGCTCGAGCCTGGCTCTGGTCACATGTAAGACGCCAAGATCTGCAACGGAAGGCCATGTGTTGTTTTCTCCGGGTATTCCGGTTTTCGCCCACCTCAGATTAACGATCGACCCTATATCCTTTCCACTACCATAGCGTATTTTTGCGTAATTGCTGCCAAAAACTTTTTGAACGACCCTCATTCTTTCCCATATTCAACCATACTTTTGATAAGGGTGTTTTTGAATAGGGTATTCCAACAACTGTTTGCAACATGCATATCAATCCTCTAAGAGATACTGGAACAGGACCAGAGGCTTCCAAACCTGGCAAAAAGTCGAAAAAATTAGCCTCTGAAATTGCCATTCTGCCCCATGTTCTTTGAGACGGCGTGCTGTCTGTACGAAACAAGTGCGGCCAAAACAAAGACATGTCGAGAATAGGTACAAAAGAGTGAAACGTACATAAGGTAAAATGATAGAAAACGAGAGGAAAATTAGGTTGAGAAAAACGCAAAAAAAAAAAAAAAAAAAAAAAGAAGTCCGTGAGCATGTTTTAGCATAGCGTGACCCCTGCGCCATGACCTATGACGTCATCAGAAAGTTTGTTTTCACATACCGAACAGTACATTTTGTCTTCTATTGAAAACGGGCTAGACAAGACTAAATGAACCAAAAGATCGGGTTCTAGGGCGAAATGTTCTCCCCTACCCCCATTTTAGTCATGGTTTCAAAAATGCCCGGCAGTCCTAAGGATATGAGTGAAATGGCCCTTCAAACATATCTAGAAACGCGTAAACATAAAAAAATGGATAACACAGTGTCCGCCAGATTACTGTACTTATGGTATGAACGTGTTATGCATTCATTAATACAAATATTCCAGAAACATGACTGGTATAGATATTCCATTGATTGATAGTCCTATATGCTTAATATTGTAATCCATCAAACAAAGATGGGCGGAAATGAAAGACAATTGTTTCAAGAATGTTTAATGATCCATCATCACAGCCACTCTTAAGCAGAAACGTTTTGCAGCACATATGAGTAAATCAAGTAGAAATATGCATGTGCGTGTATTTTACTGGGTTCGCACTTCAAAGCAACATAAAAATACGCATGTATATGCATAATTAGCATTTATGCAGTTTTATTTCAAAGGTATGCTCCGGCAAATTTACACTCCCTGTAACTTTCCTAAGAAGTTCACTACTATATAACGGCTCCCGTCCATAGGGGCTTGAAGAAATACATGGGCTGCATGATGCTTCCACGCTGAGCTAAATCCGGCCCGCACACTAGTACTGGTAAACCGCTTAGAGGATCTATGCCTGTCCAGGAACCGCGGTGCGAGGCGGACCGTCCATGCTAATAAACACTATTGCTTTCATTGGGCGACAGGGCTTGAGATTTCATTTCATCTCAATTTCGGGTAAAAGTCCCACAAAATTGGAAGCAACGTCTCCAAAATTACCTTTACAGTGTTGACGGGGACATTAAACGTCAAATCAAACAAACAAATCACTACTATATAAACACACTGCATGTATGTCTGAACTGTAGATTAAATTTCAGTCTCGGGAAATGCAGTGTGGAATTTAACCCATTTGGTACCGGAAACCCCAAAACGGGTACCAGGGCAAACAGTGCAGGCCCAGATCAGACGCCACAGAACGCGGCGTCTGATCAGGGCCTCCACTGTTTGCTAAACGTTCAGCCATTTTCCAAATAAATTTTGTTGAAAACACAACCCTGACACCCTTAAATTTTGAAATGAACTCCTGCTTTATATAAGGATGAAGATTTTATTCTGTACAAAAAGGGTTAAAGTATACTACGCATACCGAGCACTAAAATTATGGATCGGGAAGTGACCTAGTATATAGACGATGACAACACAGTAATTTAAGTAGGTCATTTATAATGGCAAACTAAACAGTCTCAAATACAGCAATAGATGTTTTTAGTACAAAATTGTTACTTAGTGAGAAAGCCATAGCAAAATGACACATGCATCTCAGGTAATATAAAACACTAGTAACAAAAACATACCTACGTGTTACAAAGAAAGAGAACAACAACAAAACACCAGAACACTAATATAACACACCCATGAGATATAATGCAATCTTACATATCTTCAAAACGGTCATCATTACGAAAACCCGCCAAAATAGTCTTCTGCATTTCGCCAAGTTTTTTTACAAAATTTCCTAATTGTTTTGTTAAATAAAACAACAACAAATATCTTCCAGCTTTGAAAAGCAGAAATGTTTTCATCCAAGTTTATTGGGCTCCCAGTGCTGAAACTGACCACGCACATGGGTGCTGGTAAACCTTTAAGGAGGTCTAAGCCTGCCCAGGCAAAGTGGTGCCTGTTGGACCGTCTATGCACATAATCCTTTTGGTTTCATTGGGTGGCAGAGATCTTCTGTCGCGGTTTATTTTGTTATGGTTTGTGTTTGGGTGTTTGTGTCGCTTATTATTTTATTTTGGAGAGCCTTTTTGCCATTGTGTGGTTTGGCTTCCCGCTGTTGGTGTTTCCGTTGGGGTCTGTTGCTTCATTTCTGTGTTTCTTTCCCTTTGGTGAATAAATAAAGAGTGCGCATGTTTTCTGGGCCAGAAAACTTCAAATCAAACAAACAAACAAACCAGCAATATCTCTCAAAAGGTAATGGAGTTAAGGCCATCAAAAGATTATATTGCCAGTTGAGATACTTACACCAGGGTGCTCAGAATTAAGGTTCTTACACATGACACGCCTGCTTAATCTCAAGTACATCTGTACCAAGAACCGTCAATCTGTCTCAAAGTGTATTGGAGATATGTTGATCACAAGGTGGTCATATACTTATACTGGAAGGGGAGTTAACTCAAATACAAATGAGTTGTGGTTCTTGCACATGACACGCCTTCTTTATATTTTACATGTATACAATTATGCCATGTTCCATAAATATATCTCAAAGGGTAATGTGCTATGGCCATCACAAGGTTATATTGTAAGGTAGATAACTCAACAACCTGGGCACTGAGAGTTGTGGTTCTTGTACTTGATATATCTGCTTAACCTCGTGTACAACTGTACCAAGTACCATCAATATATCTCAAAGATTATTGGAGATATGACCATCACAAGGTAGTGATTATATTATATTGGAGGGGAAGATAACTAAAAAAAATGACACCCAGAGTTGTGGTCCTTGTGCATGACACGCTGCCTCAGCCTTGGGTACAATTGTGACAGGTACCATCAATATGCTTCAACCTGGATTTGAGTTATGGCCACCACAAGGTAGTCATTCTATTTTTATGGAAGGGGAGATAACTCGAAAGCTATGACACCCAGAGTCTTCTGAACCTTGTGAACAATTATGTCAAGTACCATCAATGTGTCTCAAAGATTATCAGAGATATGACCATCACAAAGTAGTCATTCTTTTTTTAATGGAAGGGGAGATAACTCAAAAGCTATGACACCCAGAGACATGGTTCTTGCGCATGACAAGCCGTCTCAGCATTGTGAACAATTATGCCAAGTACCATCAACGTATCTCAAAGAGTATTGGAGTTATGGCCATCATAAGGTAGTCACTATATTTTATTGAAAGGGGGGATAACACATAAACCATGGTACCCCGAGTTGTATTTCTTGCGCATGACACGCCGTCTCAGCCTTGTGAACAATTATGCCAAGTACCGTCAACGTATCACAAAGGGTATAGGAGTTATGGCCATCATAAGGTAGTCCCTCATTTTTATTGGAAGGGGGGATAACTCAAAAGCCATGGCACCCAGAGTTGTGTTTCTTGCGAATGACACGCCGTCTCAGCCTTGTGAACAATTGTGTCAGGTACCTTCAATATATCTCAAAGGGTATTGGGGTTGGGGCCATCACAAGGTAGTCATTCTATTTTATTGGAAGGGAAGATAAGTCAAAAACCATGGCACCCAGAGTTGTAGTTATTGCGCATGACTTGCCGTCTCAGCCTTGCCAAGTACCGTCAATGTATGTCAAAGGGTATTGGAGTTATGTCCATCACAAGGTTTCGTCTACGGACGGACGTGGGCCAGACTGATCGCTACATCCCCCGAACTTATTCGGTCGGGGGATAAAAAGGAATGAAATCCAGAAAAACCAGTCAGTCTCGTTTGGGAGAATTATTACCCTTTTCCTGCTGAATAAATTAATTTATCCACACCCATTGCTGACTATCAAGCATTCAAATTTCTTAACACAATTCACAAACTGCATGCATGACAAACAATGTAGGACCTGATCAGACTACTTCTACAAAAGTCATCTGATCTGGAGCTACACTGTTTAAAAAAAGTAGTGGTTGTCAAGTTCATTGGGATAACTTCAGCCACTTTATATCTGAGCCTTCATGCAATGACTTCTTCAGTGTGATCACTTCTGTATGTACTGGAATTACACTAAGGAGATGTCTGGTCGGGATTCTCACTCTTTACATTATTAATTATAAGGATTTGAATTCAAAAATATAGTTTTCTCTATAATAAAGAGGGGCTTTCACACTGCATTGTCCACAAGACATTTGCAATTTGGGTGGTTTTAATGAGTACCCACAACCTTTGTCTAAGAGCGGAAATAAGGAAAAATAGGGCATATCCTTGTAAATCCCAGCATTCTCTATATTAAGCGAGGTTTAAAGCGAGCTTGCAGAAATTATGTTTTCCACAACGCATTGATCATTTATGGGTCGGTTAGGATCAGTTATTTAAGGCAGTTCTAACGAGTACCCACATTAAGGCAGTTCTAACGAGTACCCACAACCTATGTCTTAGAGCGGAAATAAGGAAAATTTTTCTCTATATAAAGCGGGGTTTTCATAGCTTGCAAAATTATTTTCTCCTCAAGGCAGAAATTATTTATGGCTTGGTTAAAATAACTTCATTAAGGCGGTTCTGACGAGTACCCACAACCTATGCCTAAGAGCAGAATAAAAAAAAACTTGTAAATCCCATATTTTCTGTACAAACTGGGCTTTTCATAGCTTGAAAAAACTATGTTGTCTATTTATGGTTATTGTTTATTTGAAATTATTTATGTAATCGGAATCATTCTCTTTTCAATTTTCTAGCAACAATTTATTGGCAATTAATCAGCTTTTAAAACATTGTTCTCATCAAGCTGTCAGGTCTTATTATGATAAGCTGAAACCATGTGTCTCTAGCAAGTAGCTCGAACTCTGGTGAAATGCAGAGGACTGTATACAAATACATTGTAAACTTTATTGACAAATAATTAAAAAAAAAATAAAGCGGAATATGTAATATGAAGTTGTAGTATGTTTCTTATTTCTGCTCAAAATATAGGTTGTGGATATCCGTTAGAAGCGCCTCGATTTTTTTAGCACACATCAGGAAAATAATGAATAAACCCCATTTTTCTCTGTATGAACTTGTGTAGTACAGACAACAAATAAGCATAAGGCACAGCAAAGGGATAATCCTCAGTAAAACTACTGATACTGAAAGGTCTCAACGCGCCTTCAGTTCCAGTACACTGTATTTTTAATGGATTCGCTTGGTAGAAATAACTTTTATCTCCTCTTTCTATCCATTTTTGCATTTTCTCTTGCCACAAAACGATCCACCAGATGAGTGTTGACCCCAACACAGTCAATAACAAGATGACGGTAAGCACAAATAATCATGTGTTATTACACGTGTGATCATAAGACTTAACCCATTTCAGACTGGAAACCCCTAAACGCGTACCCTGGCAAACAGTGCGGGCCCAGATCAGACGCCACAAAAAGCGGCGTCTGATCAGGGCCTGCATTGTTTGCTAAACGTTCAACCATTTTTTCCAAATCAATTTTGAAGCAAACACAGCCGGAAATCCCTAAATTTTGAAATGGACTCCTGCTATATATAAGGAGGAAGATTCCATTTGGTACTAATAGGGTTAATCCGGTAGATAGTAGCAGCTTTATATGATAAAAGATAATGCACTCATGACTTAGGGTTAAAAATTCAAAAAAAAAAAAAAAAAAAAAAAAAAACCCGCTTAAAACATTACGAAAATATGCCTATAAAGGTACATTAAAACTTTATCCTCAAGAATACGAGACTATTAAGATGAAAAACTGTGATATATTTCTGCTCAAAATATAGTTTATCAGTACACGTTAGAACCGCCTAATCGAGGCAGATCTAACGGGTACCACAATCTATATATTAGTGTAGAAATAATAATAAAAAATGTTTACCCCTGAAAACACCAGTTTTACTATAAAAAAGTGGGGTCCAAGGGGCTCAAAACTTTTAGGTGAGTTTTCGTGATGTGATTGGTATGAAGCATTGGGTTCCATATTTCCGAATCGACTCAAAATGCGTCCGTTTTGGAACCCCGAGGTTAGCCCACATCCGTAAAACCAAAGCAGAGGTTCCGGTGAGTTTGTTTTGTTTGTATTGGAGTTTAACGGCCCAGTCAACACTATTTAGGTCATTTTTGAGCCGGTCAGTTTACCTATCAACACTGTCCTGGGCAGGCTTATACGTAAGCGGTTAACCAGTACAGTGCACATTCTTTCGCCAGAAACTGACAACTGCCCTTCTTGAATCAGCGGAAGGGAGAGAATGACCGTAGAAAAGATTTCATGATCAATCTCCACGGAAGAATGTTGCCGACCTCGGCGGGAGTCGAACCCGCGTCCTCCTGATCACCAGTCAGACGCGCATCCGACTGAGCCAACGAGGCCGGCAGGTTCCGGTGAGAAATGGGTTGATATCCAACCCCGATTTTAAGAAGTTAGGTGTATACTTGTTCGTCCTGCCGTCCGTGCGTCCTATTAGAAATCAGGAAGAATAGTAACAAGCCATTACGCATCACGCAAATACGCCTGTATTAGATTGACCCCCTTAGACCCCCATCCTTTATGTAGTAAAACTGGGGTTTGCAGGGGTATACATTAGTTTTCCTATTTCTGGTCAAAAACATATTGTGGGCACCCGTTTGGACCGCCTCGCCAATGCTGTTCTTACGAGCAGAAATATGAAAAAAAATGTTGTTAAGCTGAAACATCATTGTTTTGGTGATAATTGAATAGGCGTGTTTTGTTAATGGAATACAAAATATACACAACATCATTACGATAAACATCACGAAAACACTCCTGTACAATTCTGAACCCCTTGAACCCCACTTTTGTATACTAAAACTGGGGTTTGCAGGGGTAAACCTTATTTTTCTTATTTCTGCTCTAAAATATAGAATATCGGTACTCGTTAGAATCACCTCGATGAGGCGGTTCTAACTTGTACCCGCAATTTATATTTTGAGCAGCAATAAGAAAAATACGTTTTCGTCTTAAACTTCTCGTTTTTGGGGCGATTAAATTTACAAAGTATTTGTATAGGCGTGTTTTGGTAATGACTCCGTGGAGCATGGTACTTTCTTTTATTTTTCCAAAATGGCTGCTTTTCCAATGAAACTTCTTGATATTTTTCTAAGATATACTCCAGACGTAGGTTGTGAGTGATCGTTAGAGGCGTTTCTAACGAGTACCCGTAACCTATGTCTTGGAAAAAAGAAAAATAATGTATTCCACTGTAAACCCTAGTTTTCGCTAGGGGTATTTGTTTCTTGGAATTACCATGATGTAAGGTAAAACGACCCTCTTCCCACCAAACGTTCTTTGTACAGCATGAAATCATGTCTTGACTCGTGTGTGGGACAATGGCTGTTACCCGCATTCTTTCTTTTCATTTGTGCATTTTGTTTTATTCTATTTTTTTTCTTTCTGTTCATGTATGCACTAATGTTTAATGTTTTCAGCGAAGATGGAGAAACCGTTGATGTCAGTAACCTCAGCTTGCTTGAGAATGCCTTGAATCGTGAAAGACACATATAATCTGGCATTCTCGGATCAATTGTTTATCTATATATAGAGGATCGTAAAGGAGTTATCATTTCTTAGATTATGAAATTTGTTAAACGAGCCTTTCACATGAAATGACCACGAGTGAAGGTTCCTTTCCTGAATTTCCCATGAAGTTACCAAGAGTGTAAGATTTCCTTTACCATATAACTGTTTTAATTAGATTTTATTGCCGAAGATGTCAAGAAGAACTTCAATAGAAAGCATAGCGTTGTCACGGACGGTGTTTCTGATAAAAGTAAATGTTTAAATCTTTCGCAAAATAGGAATTAAACTCTAAGAACATGCAATGATAATGGTCAGCATTGTGTAAGAGTTTGTGGGCTTTTTATGCTTCTTTGTATCCATAGAAGCCAACGTTATTCTTTTCAAAGCTTTCAAAGACACTATAATATTGCTGGTACTCGGTAGAACCGCCTCGATATTTTGAGCAGAAATAAGAAAATTGTCACATGTTTTCACCTTTAAATTTTCATTTTTTCGGCGGTTAAGTCTACAACGTACTTGAATAGGATTGTTTTCGTAATGGTTTTAGATTTATTTCCTCATATGTTTGTTTGTTTTGTTTTATTTGTATTGTAATGTTGTTGTTTATTTCAATTTCTGTTTTACAACTCTTTCAAGCTTATTTATACTTATATCGAGCTCGTTGCTGATTTGGTAGGTGTTTGTGTTTAGGTTTTACGTCCCGTCAAAACTATTTATGGCATATTGGAGACGTTGCTTCCGATTTTGTAGGAGTCTAACTGTTGGTTTTCCTTTCCTCCAGCATTTCAGTGGTTTCTTGCTGTCGAGTCAACACCGTTGTTTCATCTCTATTGTTGTTCGATTTTTTGTGATCACGGAGATGTTGCACTGATGAGTTAGGAGGTCTTCATGCGGACTGAAAAAATATTTGTCTTAATGGCGACGGAAGAAAGGCGAGGATTATGGCCATGTAAAATCGATTTAAGCCCCCCCCCCCTCCCCCCTACTGTGGAATTCATTTCCGCTAACCGCTCCAAGGCGGTTCTTCTGTCGCGGTTAATTTTTAATGGTTTGTCATTGGGTGTTTGTCGCATATATTATTGTATTTTGGATTGCCTATTGGCCATTATGTAGGACACTAACTGCCATTTTGGCTTTCCGCTATTGATGTTCCCATTAGGGTATGTCGTTTCATATTTGTGTTTCGTTCCCTTTGGTATCTCTTGGGAGCTGTGGGTTAATTGTATCAATTCCTGATCATTGCCTCCACTTCTATTTTGCTGAACTGTTTAGACCAACACAATTTCCACAGCAAAGCAATTCGCGGTTACATGACATACACGAGACAATTGTAGGAATGATATGCTTTATGGCGTGAGTAATCCTGTAAATGATTTGTTTCCAAATATAACTCGGACATCAACGGATACTGATTGATAACACTTCCGTCAATCGATTGTCAAATGTTTGGACGATACCCCGTAATTCAATTTGATCAGTTTTATTTGTCATATAGCCTAAAAACCCGATTGTTAAGAGTAGCGTTTTCACTTTTGCTCAGTATAGTTAAGGGACCAAAAAGATAGAAATAGAAGTAAGGAAAATGATAAGGAATAGATACAATTAACCCACTGCTCCCAGCAGTGACACCAAAGAGAAAGAAACACAAACATGAATTAACAAGGCCATAATGGAAACATCAATAGCCGAAAGCCAAAATGACAGTTACTGTCCCACAAAATGGCCAACTTGCTATCCAAAACAAAATAATGTAAGCGAAACATACATTCAAAGACAAACCATAACAAAAATAAACCGCGTCAAAAGAACCGCCTCGGAACGGTCAGTAAAATGAATTCCACTGGGGGGGGGGGTGGGCTTAAATCGTTTTTCCGCAGCTGCAATCCTTGCCCTTACTTCCGTCACGATTAAGACAAATAATTTTTTTTTCAGTCCGCATGAAGGCCTCTTAACTCATCAGTGCCACATCTCCGAGAACACAAACATCAAACAGCCACAGAGATGAATCAACGGTGAGGACACTACAGTAAGAAATAACTGAAACACTGGAACAAAATAAAACCTTATACTTTATATACTACAGTGATAATCAGCTATTGCGTTAATGTGTTATCTTAGCATTACGAGAACATGCCTATATAAATTTGACCCCCTAATACCCCACTTTTATATAGTTAAACTAGGGTTTAAGGGGGTATACATTATTTTTCTTATTTCTGCTCAAAAACATAGATTGACGAGGCGGTTCTATCGAGTCCCCGCAATCTATGTGTTGAGCAGATATAAGAAAAATATCAGAATTTTTCATCTTAAAATTTCTCATTTTTTGGCCAAAATATTGGCACTGTATTTGTATAGGCGTGTTTTCGTAATGGTAAGGCTTCGTCGTCTATATTATTTCTCTCCGTATAGGCAACTGATAACTTTTATCAAATATTTCATAGTATTAGCCGAAAGTCTCATAATCCATACAAAATTCTAAATTTTACTGATACTGATAAGAGATAATAGGTTTTCTAGGATTCCATATGTTCTTATATAAAAGAAGTGGCGACAATGATCAGTAATCGATACAATTAACCCATAGCTCCCATCTTAATTTTCACCATATTTGCATAATTTACATACTTAGTTTATCAGATTTCCTGGTCACTTTAATAATTGGGAGCTTCTCAAACTTGAGACATAATGCAGACTGTATTTGTATACAAGACAACGGGCTGCTCGGCTTATTTGTTTATTGCATGATTCATTGCCATTTTAAAGGGAATAACGTTTAGGACCGTCTGTCTCTTTTCGGTAAACTCTGGCCAACGGGAAAGGGACTCTATTCTTACTCGTACAGGAAAGAACTTGCCCGGCAGGAGCACATTTTCTAAACTCAAAGGAAAACATTCCCCTCAATAGCAAAGTCTTTCTTTAAACGTTGACCCTATTAACATAGGAGACAAGAAATTCTTTTTAAGAAGTTGCCTACCTTGAATGTATATCGATTTTCCTTAAATGTATGGTTACTGGCTTTCGTGTAATTTGGAGTAACACTAAGTAAGTATTTTAGTTTCACAGCGACTTGTGATAGCAATGATTTCTTTATAATATGGCTTTCTATTTATCTGCAGGCTGCACAACTGTTTATCGCCGTACACGTGCACATGTGTCTCAATGTTTCTAAAAGTATTTTAAATACATCCAATAAATTATACGTGTTGAAACATAATATGTTCAGAAACCGGTACAGGACACTTTACACCGGCTTCACTGTGCTGCGTCATGTCAATTAGTCCGTGTAATGAAACCCCTATAGTCCTCAATTTATATAGAGAAAACTGGGTTTAACATGGGTGTACATTAAGTTTCCTATCTTTGATGTGGGTACTCGTCCGAATCGCTTCAATGAGGCGGTTCTAACAAGCAGCCAAAACCTTTGCTTTGATAATAAAAGAAAACAATATCACAAATGTTAATGACAAAAAGTAAATATTTAAGAGATATGAAAAATCTTACTATGTCAAACCTGTGCATTAACGCAATGGAATTACAGCTATGAAAACTTGTTTTCAAAAACATAACAAAACAAGCGTTGTCGATTAAAAGTGGGAGTCGCTGTTTTATCAAGACTTTACATGAGCACAAGTGTAGTGTGCGATACTACTTAGGACTCTAGCGTATACTTGAAAACAGATTCATATGTGCTTCGGTTGCATGACTCATAGCCAGGCCAGCCGATGATATCAAAACCAGATTGCGTAGTAGATCGCGGGACGATTAGGTTTTCTCACATCAGTGGCCATTTGTATCGTGCATTGTTTCAACCTTACAACAATAACAACGCAAAATAAAACAATCACTCCATCCATTATACCCATCACACCATTTACAACACTGCTGTTTGAGTCCAATGCATAAATCGTGCAACAAAGAGCAGAATATGTAGACAGAATTATTAATCGAATTGTCATGCTTGTGTGTGATATATGCATACTCGCTTACATATAATATGATTTTTAAGTAAAATAGAAGTAGAGATAATGCTCAGGAATCGATACAATTAACCCACAGCTCCCATCAGAGACAACAAAGGGAAAGAAACACAAACATGAAGCAACAGACCCCAACGGAAACACCAACAGCGGAAAGCCAAAAAGACAGTTACTTTCCCACAAAATGGCCAAAAGGCTATCCAAAATAAAATAATATAAGCGACACAAACACATAAAAAAAAACAATAACAAAAATAGACCGCGACAGAATAACCGCCTTGGAATGGTCAGCGGACACGAATTCCACTAGGGGTGGGGTGGGGGCGGGGGGGGGGGGGGGGGGTAAATCGATTTTACGTGGCCACAATCCTCGCACTTACTTCCGTCGCGATTAAGACAAATAATTTGTTCGGTCCGCATGCAGGCCTTCTACGTGGAGACGCTTTCTACTTGGACCACAGACTATAAAGATAAATATTGCATTTAGAGGCGTTACTTTATTTAAGCTTGAAATGTCACCATTGTATGAAGTAAATCAATGTCAAAGTTTTTTCTGTTTTTTTTTTTTTTTTTTACTATAGCGTTGTTATTTCTGGAAAGGTTATACTGTTAATGGAGGATTTTTTTTTTGTTGTTGTTGTTGTTGTTTTTTTTTTTTTTTGCACAAAGAGGGATTGTCAGACATTAATTACACATTATCGCAAATGGTCTATGGCGTTTGACATACATGTATATAACAACGAAAACGCTGTGTCACCTGAAAGGTACCTGAATGAACACCTACAGTAACATAAGGGCTCTCGATAAGTTACTACAGTAACTTAAAGGTATAGGGCAGCAGATACCTTTTTATCCTACAGAATCTGAATAGCATTGTGATTCCTTCTCCCAGGAAACGTATATCAGATAAAACCTTATTCCAATATTTTCACTCACAACATGTTTGTCGGTATTTTCCACTGAGATAGACATCTGTGACGCCAGGTTAACTTCCCTACAAGCTGATAGCTAAATCATGCGTATTAGTTTATTGTAAACACCTTTGATGTGACCTATCATTTGTACGACCCTGTTTGTTGTGTTTTAACTCATGTCCTGCTGAACCAGGATATGCTCTGCCTTTGTAAAACGTGTAGCTCCAGAAAGATGCCATTTGATCAGGATTTACATTGTAATTCCGTTTGCAAGATTGAATGAATGCATCATATCATTGAATGAATACATCATATCAAGTAATTCGATTGGCAGAAAGTCAGAAATGGGAGTTGCAGAATTAATTTATTCAGCAGGACAACGGTAAACTTCATTTTTTACACTATCCAAATTGTATTTTAGCAACTGTAATTTGTGAATCTGATATGTATTGGAACAGCAATAGGAATTGCCTTATTTTGTTGCATATGGTTGTCAAAGTAAATTAGAAGTAGGGGCAATGATCATGAATCGATACAATTAACCACAGCTCCCATCAGAGACATCAAAGGGAAGAAACACAAACATGAAGCAACAGACCCCAACAGAAATACCAACAGCGGAAAGTCAAAAGGACAGTCACTTTCCCACAAAATGGCCGAAAAAGGCTAAAAAAGGGAGTGAAATAAGTTTTCATGGTTCCCTTACCCTTTTAAAGAAGGGCCACAAACGGACTGTAAACTAGAAGTGTAGGCAATGATCAGGAATCGATACAATTAACCCACAGCCCCCATCAGAGACATCAAAGGGAAATAAACACAAACACGAAACAACAGACCCTAATGGAAACATCAATAGCGGACAACCAAAAGGACAGTTTCATGTACATTCCCACAAAATGGCCAAATTGCTATCCAAAATAAGATAATTTAAGCGACACAAACAACCAAAGACAAACCATAACAAAAATAACCGCGACAGAAGAACCGCCTTGGAACGGTCAGCGGAGACGTATTCCACTGTGGGGAGGGGGGCTAAAATCGTTATTACATGTCCCCAACCTTCGCCCTTAATTCCATCGCGATTAAACAAATAATTTGCTCAGTCCTAACTCCTAACTCATCACTGCAACATTTCCGTGAACACGAAAATCAAACAACCAGAGAAATGAAACAACGGTGAGGACTCGACAGCAAGAAACCACTGAAATGCTGGAGCAAAGGAAAACCAACAGTTAGACTCCGATGGGCCCGACCAGAAACAGAGCATCAGGTACCCCAACCAACATAAGCCATTATGCTGGAACCGTCATAGAATCTGAGGCATGACCCATCGGCGTGCAATCAAAAGAGGGAAGCAAAGTTGTCAACCCTGAGTGGGTTAACTGCCATGCATGCAGTCTGTCGTATAACATTTATGTTGTACCCAATCTTTTTATATCGAAAAATGATTTTACGAAATTGGACGCTGAAGTCATTGCGGTTATATTTTTTTTTTCTAAATTTATATACTTAGTCACCATAAAATTCGGGTTCCGATAGACCTTGTTGCAGAAGAGATTGAAGTTCAATATTGAATTTTGAAATTAAATCAGAACGATGTCTATACAATTTTGAAAATGCTTTGCGTAGTTTATGGTACCGATAACCCTGATTAAGAAGTTTAGCCGTTGACAAATGTTCACGAGTAAGTCCGCTGACTTTCTAAATGCAATAATTAGACCATTGCGCTAAAAACATTCAAGCAGTGAGCAATATGCCAGAATCCCTGAGTGCCTCTCTAAACATGGATATTACAGTGTATTACAACACTTCAAAAATGATATTGTTGTTGCATTGTCCTGCTTAATAAATTAAAGTTACCACACCCCTTTCAGACTATCAACCTATCAAAATGCGTTATGTTGTTCGTCGTCCTAAATATACAAACTGAATGTCAGGCAGGGTAGATCCTGATCAGATGACTTCTGAATTAGATCCTGATCAGAGTGAGTGTGTTTGAGTTTTACGTCCAACCAGCAGCTATGGTCATACGGAGACGGGACCTCGGTTTAAAGACTCATCCGAAAGTCTTAAGATCCTGAACAGAAGCAATCTGGTCTGGATCTACAGACTACACTATTCGCAAAGGTAGGCGGTGTCTTGGTTCAGCAGGGGAAGGGTATACAGGCGGAATAGAAATGCCCATGAGGAACAAAAAAGGGTGGAGGTTAGCCGAAAAGTATTAATGCAGTGGGCATATACATTCTGACGAATGTAATCTATTCTTTTATATCGAAGACTGATTAGACGAAATAGCGTCCTGAAGTCATTGCATTTTTTTTTTCGGAATTTATATAGTAAGTTGGTCCGATAGACCTTGTTCCAGAAGAGATTTAAATCCAACATTGAATTTTGAAATTAAATCGGAATGACGTCTATAAAATTTTGCAAAGATTTTGCGTAGTTTATGATATCGATAACTCTGATTTAGCAGTCTAGCAGTTAACAATTTATTACCAGTGTTGAAGTCAGTTAAATGACTAGACACTCTGGCAAATCGAACTAATTGCGAAATATAAACGCCATAGTATGCCGCACGAGGAACATCACCATCCGAGAAAAGGAAAATTCAGTGCGTAGCTGATTCCATTTACATGAGAAACCTTTTAAGACATGTCTTGGAAAGGGGTATTTAAAAGATAAGAACCAAACTTTGTATTTATCTCATATTTACAACCCGCCACAAATAATGAAACAACTTTCGGTTACTGACCTCTGTCCGCACCATTTCTAACCTGATAATTATACTTGGCTTTTCTCCATTTTTTGCATACTCAGTTTCAATAAAAACACATCCTTACTTATTTCTGAGTGAGAACGATTTCTTCTTTTCAGATGTAATTGTCCTCTACAATGATACAGTTGGACCAACGCTGTTCCAGTGTTGTCAGCCCAGAACTGAAGAAACCAGAGTCCTTATCTCCGACCAACTTATCAGCTGTCGCCACGACTTCGTCGTTGGTCCGGAAATGACGTCCACGGATATCCTTTTCAGGTTTTGGAATAGGAAATAGATAATAGGAGCTAACAATTGACAAGAGAAACGATCAGGAACTGAGAATTCTTCCCACACCACCACCACCACGGAAAGAAGTTAAAACATGGAGTGACATCCGTAAACAAAATGGACAGCAGGTAATTCGAATCAGCAGCTCTTTTCCAAACCGATGGTGATTCAGAATATATAAAGTAGAAGTGGAGGCAATGATCAGGAATCGATACAATTAACCCACAGCACCCCATCAGAGACACCGAAAGGAAAGAAACACAAACATGAAACAACAGACCCTAATGGAAACATCAATAGCGGAACGCCAAAAGGAGAGTTACTTTCCCACAAAATGGCCATTTGACTATCCACAATAAAATAATATAAGCGACACAAACACCCAAAGACAAACCATAACAAAACTAAACCGCGACAGAAGAACCGCCTTGGAACGGTCAGCGGAAACAAATTCCACTGGGAGTGGGGTTAATCGATTTTACGTGGCCACAATCCTCGCCCTTACTTCCGTCGCAATGAAGACAAATAATTTGTTTAGTCCGCATAAAGGCCTCCTAACTCATCAGTGCAACATCTCCGTGAACGCAAAAATCAAAAACCACAGAGATGAAATAAACCTAACTTAAAATATACATAATGATGGAAAGAATCAGAATCATTTACATAACAAATATTAAAATGGACGGAAAAACACAACATTAACGAACAACCGAAAAGGGGAAACAATCAGAAGAACAAAAACATGAAGGAACCACAGTAAAAGCACCGACTTGGAAGGTCAGCAAACACCATGGGTGGGCCCAAGCCAACCTCAAGGGACATCAACCATCACCCTTACTTTCACTGTGGTGAGTCAAGTATTAGTTAGGTCCTCATAAAGGTTTTCTAACTTATTAGTGAATGAACTCGGTAAACAAAGAAATCACATTTAAAACCAATTTTGCACAAGAATGAGGACTCCACAGTAAAACGAGCTAAGCCATCCGGTGCAACGCCACAGGAACACTGGAGCAAAAGAAAACCAATAGTTTAACCCCGTTGGACCAAGAAAGAGACATTAAAGTTCCGGCTTTAAGTCAAAGTCTGGACCTCGATTCACCGGCGTGCAATTAAAGGCTGTGCATAATGTCTGACCATGACTTGGTGAAACACAATGCATGAAAGTCCGTACAATTGGCAGGATGCGGTATAAGCTCGTACCTATTCCGCTCAACAGCATCCATTGGAATTCTGCAAGTGTGGGTACTTGCATTGTCCAGTTGGAGCAGAATCCCTTTGGAGAGTTTACCTCGGCGTTTTTCACGGATCGCAGTTCTCAGTTTGTCGAGAAATTTGACATAATACGCACCTGTTATTGTACTTCTAATTGCTAGAACAACATTATAACGCCTTGTGCGTCCCAAAATACAATCACCACCACTATGCCAGCAGATGGTTGCATTTTGATTTTTTTTTTGGCCTCGGAGACCACGGCCCTACCTACTGGCGACTTTGCGTTTCATTCTGTTGCTCATAATAATGGACACATGTCTCATCTACAGTCACCAGACGTGAACAAACATCATCTTCCTTTGCCCTAAACCGCTTCAACAATGCGCTGCATATTGATGCTGTGGCTATCGTTTGCTCTTCGCAAAGGGAATTTGGGACCAAACGGGCTGTTAGATTGTGCATACCCAAGCGATCATGTAAACTTGTTGGAACGCTACCATGTGAAATGTGTAATGCATTTACTATTTCTTACACCTTAATGCGCCTATCAGAGTATACCGGATCCCGTACTTTGTTAAACATTTCTTCATCGGTGGCATTTGATGGGCGTCAAGACCTGGATTCGTCTTCTAAAGACGTTTGAAGTCCCCAACCCAGAATTTAACTTGTGCATACGATGGTGCAGAAGACCCATACACATCTGTCAACTCGCATGCATTTCCGGACCCGTTTTCCCTTTCAAATACAAGTACCGATTTACAACCTGATAATCAACTTTTGACGAGAAACTTGCTTTTGCATCGCCAACCATGGGCGTAAGCGTGAAAGACAAGATAGGGTGCAGTTTTGCCCTCTTGCCTAATAGATGTATTGAAAAAAAAGGCATGGATATATTGGTTGTCTCGGTCAACTGGAAATTGGATATGCTGGTTACTTATTGACTTGCCCTCGATAATGGATGAGTGTTATGGGATTGACAGGGTATAATACGCCCATTTGTAACAGAGTAACTGCCCTTGTTCATATTGGAATAATGGTATTTCGTTTGTTATCCCTTTACTATTCATAGTGTCTGAGTGAAACTTGATAGATAGGCATTTAAGGTTACCTTTCCAAATTATGTGCTATCTGTCTTTGGTAGATCTGGAATATATATTTTAACAAATGTTTCCTTTGCTTTTAGTGGTATCAAAATATACCATTTAAAGTCTGATATTATGAACAAGACCAGCTGGCTTCTCCTGGTCTGTGTACGTCTATTCATCCACAGCATTTAAACATTGAGTATATGCATGGTATGTTTTTAAAGTTTGCATACAAATTTTATAAATGAACATCTTCACTGGGGCTGTCCTAACGAGTGGACCATAGTTACCCAGTATATTTTTTTAAGAAAATGTTGCATAACTCTGTTATATGAATTTGGGTATCGAGGAGTCTCCAAGTCACAGTATTTGTTAATTAATGTGATCGAAGCAGTTAGACTGAATTAAACCTTGGCTTCGTAACTGCTCGAAGGCACATTTTTTTTCTTTGTTCAACTGACAACGGTTTGTCTGTTTGTTTATTTGTTTGTTTGTTAGCTCACCTGAAGCTCCTGGCCAGCTTATGCCGTGGCCTGTTGCCCGTCGTCCGTCGTAAGCTGTTCACATTTTCCTCCTGAATCTGAAGTCAGGTTGTGCTAATAACTGGTGGGAAGCATTCTGGTGACATGCAGATTCAAATTTGCTAAAATGGTTCCGTTCGGATTTCCAAGATGGCTGCATGGCGGCAATCTTGAAATTCTTCAAATGACGTCTCCTCCCAAACAAAAGGTCGAATTGAGCTGACACTTGATGGGAGATTCAGATTTGCTAAAATAGTACCATTCGAATAGCCAAGATGGCCTCCATGGCAGTCATCTTGAAATTCTTCAAACGATATTTCTCCCAAACCAAAGGTCAAACTGAGCTGAAAATTAATTTTAGATTTGCTATAATCGTTCCGTTCTGATTTCCATGATGGCCGCCATCTTTAAACTCATCAAACGAGAACTCCTCCCGCACAAAAGGTCGTAGTTGAGATGGAACTTGATGGGAAGCATCTGGTTGACATGGATATTCTGATTTGCTAAAATCGTTCCGACCCGATATCAAAATGACGCCCATCTTAAAATTCTTCAAATGGCATCTCCTCCCGAACCAAATGTCCAATTGATCTATAACTTGATTGGAGGCATTGGGGGTGAAATGGAGATTCAGGTAAGCTAAAACGGTTCTGTTCGGTTTTCCAAGATGGCCGCCATGGCGTTCGTCTTGAAATTATTCAAACGATATCTCCTCCCGACTCAAAGGTACAAATGAGTCGAAACTTCATTGGAGGTATCGGGGTGAAATAAAGATTCCGATTTTTTTGGATTCTAACAGTTGGTTTTCTTTTGCTCCAACATTTCAGTGGTTTCTTGCTGTCAAGTCCTCACCGTTGTTTCATCTCTCTGGTTGTTTGCTTTAAGAGTTCTCGGTGAAGTTGCACTGATGGGTTAGGAGGCCTTCATGTGGACTGAACAAAGTAATTGTCTAAATCAGGACGGAAGCAAGGACCAGGATTGCGGCCCTGTAAAATCCATTTGTACCCACTAGTGGAATTCGTTTCACTGACCGTTCCAAAGCGGTTCTTCTGTCGCGGTTTATTTTGGTTATGGTTTGTCTTTGAGTGTGTATGTATCGCTTGTATTTTTTATCTTTCGGATAGCCAATTGACCATTTTGTGGGAAACTGTCCTTTTGGTTTTTCGCTATTGGTGTTTCCATTAGGGTCTAGTTGTTTCATGTCTGTGTTTTTGTCCCTTTGGTGCCTTCGATGGGAGCTGTGGGTTAATTGTATCGTTTCCTGATCATTGCCTACATTTATATTTTGCTAATATCGTTCAGTTCCGATATCCAAGATGGCCGCTATGGCGGTCATCTTGAAATCTTCAAACAACATCTCCTCCTGAACCAAATGTCCAATTGAGCTGAAACTTGATGGGAGACATCGGAGTGACATGGAGATTCAGATTTTTTTTAAATGGTTTCGTTCGGATTTACATGATTGCGGCCATCTTGAAATATTTCAAACGACTTCTTCTCCAGAACCGAAGGTCGAATTAAGCTTAAACTTGATGAGATGCATCGGGATGACATGGAAATTTGGATTTGCTAAATTTATTCCGTTCCGCTATCCAAGATGGTCGCTATCCAAGATGGCCGCCGTTGTGGCAATCTTGAATTTCTTTAAACATCATCTCCCAAACCAAAGGTCGAATTGAGCTGAAAGTTGAAGGATGCATCGGGATGACATTGAGATTCAGATTTGCTATAGTGTACCGTTCCGATATCCAAGATGGCTGTCGTGGCTACCACTTTGAAATTCTTCCAACTACATCTCCTCCCAAACCAGAGGACTGATCAAACTGAAACATGATGGGAGGCAATTACTAAATGAAGGTTCGAACAACTAAACTGCCCAGCTATAATATGAATACAGTTTGTCTAGATATTTGAAGTTCCATTCGTGGCTGTGACGGTGGCTTGGACAGAGAGCCAAGCCATAACATTCTATTTAGAGGCGAGGTACATTAAGGTAAACGAGGATTTTACAAATATTTGCCCACTGTTGCTATAAATACGCTCGTACAATGTAATTCCCATATTAAGGCCACCTTCGAGTCTGTTCGGAGAACAAGTGGCATATTCCCATTTTAATTCATTTATTTAACCCATTTATTCTCCCCGGCAGTTAATATACAGTGGATCGGGGAGGACCATCCAACTGCATACTAAACAAAATACATATTTTCAAATGAGCATGTAGCATAAAAGAGGTTTCGTCACAGCATAGATCCACAACAAAAGCAACATCGAACGAGCAGTTTTACCGTATCTTTACGTTCCATGATACGTGTTTACCATGCATATTTTAATCTATTATAAACATACATTGTGTTTTGGGTTTTGTTTCTACGGCCTTTCCAGGTTGTTTCACTCATATCTAGCCGATCCTTAATCATGGGTGGGCGAAAACCGGATTACCCAAAGAAACCCCTGCAGAATTTGGCATCGAACCACAGTGGTGAGATAAACGGACTCAACAGTGTTTATGTACGTGGGTAAACTGTCCTATCAACGTCATCTCGATTGTGGGTCTATATAAAGCAATAGACATGTAATATATAACATACAAAATAAACAATCCATCATCAGGTAACAGAAGAAGCACATTTTTAAAGAAAAAGTGGTGAAAAATCGAGAGAAAAAAAGTCCCACAACCCAGCCTCATTCAGCATGGCAGCACCTGTATAACTTTTTAAACTTGATTGTGATTAGGAATTTATATACATATTTATATCTATCGGGGTATACATCGCATTAAAAAGTATGTGCTTTGTGATGTACACGATAGCAATTTTATCACACGGATATGCTGTTGTAATGTAACTCAATGTATTGAATCTAATAATGCTTTGCATTTGATCCATTTACATTCGAAGTTTTCCAAACATATATTTTGTTGCTGCATTTGGTTTCAGTATATGAGAGAAGTTTATTTCATTTTTACAGTGCCGTCAAGGACAGAGGTAAATTAAGCCGTTTTGTTGCATATGTGTAATACTTAAGAATAATAAATAAAAAGTTCTATATCTGCATGTGAGTATATGTTTCCTATATTGAAAATAAATAGTTCAACTAATGGGAGGTTAATATTTTTGTTTTTTTTTTAGCCAGCTGTTGAAGACTGCAAGTAATTTCTTAGTTTCCTGGCAATGCCAGAACATATGTCTAATTGTCTTTTCTTCTTGACAGAAGGTACAACTAGGGCTTCGTGCAATCTTAATTATGTAAAGATATTTTTGTTAGGAGATTTCGATGGTTTATTTTTGTTTGAAACCATTGTAACTTAGTTCCTAAATGTAAATGAAAAGGCCAGGTTTCTTCCTCAATATTACAAATATTGTTCAATTTAACCTGGTATGTTTATCTGTATTTCTGTTAAGGAAAAATGCATACCTTCCGTGATTTTATTAGGAACAAAATATTTGCAGGACGAAATAGTGAAGCTAGACTCTTAGTGAAGTGAACGATTTTATGCTTCTCTGCAAAATCCTTAATTGCCTGTTTTAGACCTAAAAATTGGACAAAAATGTTTTTGCGTTGTACCTATCTTCAAATTCGTCTTGTGAAAAGAATTCTCCATTTTCTTGAATGATGTCATTAACGTACTTAAAATAGAAGTGGATGCAATGATCAAGAATCGATACAATCAACCCACAGCTCCCATCAGAGGCACCAAAGGGAAATACACACAAACATGAAACAACAGACCCTAATGGGAACACCAACAGCTGAAAGCCAAAAGGACTGTTACTTGCCCACAAAATGGCCAATAGGCTATCCAAAATAATATAAAACAAGCGACACAAACAACCAAAGACAAACCATAACAAAAATAAACCGCGACAGAAGAACCGCCTTGGAATGGTCAGCGAAAACGAATTCCACTGAGGGGCTTAAATTGATTTTACGTGGCCACAATCCTCGCCCTTACTTCCGTCGCGATTTAGACAAATAATTTGTTCAGTCCGCATGAAGGCCTCCTAACTCATCAGTGCAACATCTCCGTGAACACAAATAATCAAACAACCACGAAGATGAAACAACGGTGAGGACTCGACAACAAGAAAACACTGAAATGCTGGAGCAAAAGAAAGCCAACAGTTAGACTCCGATGGGGAACATAATGCACCAAACAACATTACCTTGAATTAGATCTCTCTAATTCTCAATACTACCTTGAATTTGATCTCTCTAATTCTCGAAACACCTTTTTGATGTCATTTTTATATACACTGGCTTGTTACCTATTTTTATCTCATTATTGTTGAAAATGGGGCTAGAAGGAATATAAATTTTATTATCTTATTTGTTAAGGCGTAAAATATCTGCATATGCTTTAAGTACATCGGCCCAAAATTTATTTTTAACATTTCTTGTACGATATCCATTTTACGCGGCTACAATTCTCGCCCTTACTTCCGTCGCGATTTAGACAAATAATCTGTTCAGTCCGCATGAAGGCCTCCTAACTTCTCTTGCTGGTACTTGTATTTGTTGTATATATGTTTGTTCTCTTAATGTGTTACAGAGGGCCACGTTGTAGACTAGCCATATGGCTAAATGTGTTTTACCCTCTTTAAATAATGTAAAATAATAATAATGTACTTCATAATCCCTTCCGGAAGTAAATAGTTACTGAAAATTTATTTCATGCTTTAAGACATTTTGCCAATGACTGTCTGATATTACTTTACTTCTTAACCATGTCAGTTTCATACTGTTGATAAACGCTTTCAGGTTGATCTTTTGCAAACCTCCATCACAATACTGTTTTACTACTACACTTTGTTTTATTTTTGCCGGAACTTCCCAAAAGTATTCATTAAATATTGCGGTCAATTGTTAGATTATTTGATTAGTCGGGTTTTGTATTGGTATAAACAGGTGGTTTAAATTGGCAGAAGTAGTGATTCCATTACCGTAATATTACATAAGGGTGTTAAATATCGCCTTTTCCATAACTTAATTAATGACCTACTTTTCGGTATTTTTTTTTTCATAAGGTTAATTCGTTGCATGTTCTCAAGTTCAATATGAAAGTTTACACCTAAATGTTTGATTTCAGTTTCACCCCAATATAGTTTCCATCTTGTTTTGATGGTTGGTGTACTATATTTATTACTTCCTATACATACAGCATGTTTTTTTTTTTTTTGTTGTTTTTTTTTTCAAAGTGCAAGTTTAATCCAGTAAAAGTTTGAGTACTCAAACAATACACTGAGTGTTTCGTGAAAGGATTCATTGCTGCCATCTAAAATGAAAGATGTGTCATCTGCATATTAAGATTAATTTATGCTCCTTATTATTGATTATTATATCATTAATTTTCTTATTATTTCTTATCATTATTTCCAACATCTCAGCACAGAGAATGAAAGGAAAGGGATATACTGGATCTCCCTGACGACATCCACGGCCGATATTGAAAAAAGGATGATAGATTACTACACTGATTCACACTTAGCGTTACATTGTGGTCAAGTATCTTTATCCAAGAGATGACAGAATTACCGAAACCATAGTATTCCATTACTTTGTAAATGAAAGGCAATGACACTGAGTCAAAAGATTCTCGAAGTCGACTAGCAGTAGTAATCCGGATATATGATTTTCTTGCGTGAATTGCTTGATATCGTAGATTAACTTAATGTGTTCTCCTATATATATCGGTCTGCAACAAATCACGTTTGGCCAGGATGTACAAGTTTCTGAAGATAACCATTTATTCTGTGGGCGATGGCCCCCGATGCTGTTTTATATGTACAGTTAAGTAACGCGTTAGGCCTGTAGATTGTAATGAAATGTCGTGGCTTGTAATCTTTTGATATACATAAGATTATTTCACCCCTTTGTGTAACTGATTGTTCCATTTAGCAAATCCACAATTAATGGAACGTACTATAAATGACAAAACTCCGCTGTGAAACCGTCAGATCAAGGACTACGATTATTGGAAATTGCCTTGAGAACCATAGCAGCTTCTGATATGAAATGGGCCTTCAATGGAATCAGATTCATGTTTGGTACATTTTCTGATTTCATCGGTATTAAGTAGATCAGTCAGATTTGTATAACTCAGTTGGCTATCTCTACTAGCATACAAGTCCTAATAAAATTGTTTTGTTTCATTTAAAATTTCGTACTGGTCTGTAAACATTTTTTCCGTCATTTTGTTCTAGCTTAGGTATGATTTTACTTGTGAAATTATGTTTTTCAAGATTACAGAAACATAAGTTGTTTTTTCTTCATCTTCAATAATTGTGCCTCTTCATCTGACTAATATATCATGCATTTCGTTTTTAAGTGTTACGCTTAGCTATTCCTTTAAGATTTCCGTTTCATTTATATTAGTCTGTGACAGATTTGTTTCTGATACCGTTATCTTGGCAATTAACTCCTTTTCCTTATTTCCGGTTGTTTTTTATGACTTGAATATGAAATAAACACTCCTCGTATCTCGATTAGGAAGGTTTCAAGAAAGAGCTGATCATTGATCATGAATTGGATGTGATCATCTGATATTTTCCTTGTCTGGTCTAATTCGTAAAGTGGTAGTGCATATTGCATCTTGATATTGTCAATCTTATTATTAATTGCCTCTGTGTATTGTTTTTTTTTTTTTTTTTCATGTAAAAGTGAGTTATTATATTTCCAAAGGGGCTTTCATTTTTCAAGCTGAACAAATGAGATCTTCAATGTAATCAAAGAATGATCAGATCTGTAACTTCCTTCAATGGAACATTTGTTTACTGCAGGGAGTAAATCTTTGGAAAGATGAAAAAAGTCCAGTCGAGCTTGTTTAATACATGATTTTTTCCACCATGGGCATCGTTTCAGCGAGTGGTATAATTCTCTAAATGGGTCAAAAATACTTCAATTGTCTTTTATTTCTAGTATTTGTTCATATGAACGTTAGTTATCAATGGTTGTATAGCTAAAACAATCCAATTTGTCATTATGAACTACGCTAAACTCTCCACAAACAATAATTCTGACATTTTCAGTAGTTTCCGCCGTCTTTATTACATTATCAGCAAAGTAAGAAGTGTCATTGTTGGGTCCGTATAAATTTATTAGTGTAAACAAATGGCTTTTAAATAGAGGACAATGGGCATAGAAAAAAACTCAAAACGAATAACTGCAAATGATTTAAAACACAAATTCGTAAAGCCGGAATGTCTATCTATATTGATCTATTAACTGATGACTTCGCCTCATATATAAAAGAGGCTTGTGAAAGAGACTGCATGATGTCGCTTTCCGTTGAAAACCAATCTGAAATCATTGAAGCCTTTAGCTCGACTTCTAGATATTTGGATGATTTATTAAAATTGACAATGCATCTTTCGATGGCTGGTCAGTAAAATTTACTCCACAGAACCTCAGTTAAATAAAAATAAAGCAACTTCTTCTTATCCGATGCCCCGTTTTTTTTATTTTCAACTATCTATTTTAGATGGGTTTGTTTCCTGTAAAATTTATGACTGAGATTTTGAGATTGTAAATTTTCCTTTCTTGGCTGGTGATGTTCCTCATGCGGCATCATATGGCGTTTATATTACGTAAGTAATTCGATTTGCCAGAGTGTCTAGTCATGTAACTGACTTCAACACTCGTAAAAGATTGTTAACTGCTGAAATTCTCAATCAGGGTCATCGGTATCATAAACTTCGCAAAGCCTTTTCTACATTTTACTCACGCCATTCCTATTTAATATCAAAATTTAATGTTGGACTTAAATCTCTTCTGCAAGAAAGTCTAACGGAGCCTACTATTGTATGGTGACTTACTATATATATATGCTTGCAATGACTTCAGCAACCGATCTCGTATAATCATTCTTCGATATAAAACGATCGGGTACAACATAAATGTTATACGACAGACTGCATGCATGGTAGTTAACCAAATTACGGTTGACAAGTTTGCTTCCCTCTTTAATTGCACGCCGGTGGGTCAGGCCTCAGATTCTATGAAGGTTCCAGCGTAAAGGCATATGTTGGTTGGTACCTTATGCTCTGTCTCTGGTCCGGCCCATCGGAGTCTAACTGTTGGTTTTCTTTTGCTCCAGCATTTCAGTGATTTCTTGCTGTCAAGTCCTCCCCGTTGTTTCATCTCTGTGGTTGTTTGATTATTTGTGTTCACAGAGATGTTGCACTGATGCGTTACGAGGGCTTCATGCGGACTGAATTATTATACCCCCGCAAACGAAGTTTGAAGGGGGTATATAGGAGTATTGCTCATTACTTCCTTATTCTTTGACCGATTTCTTTAATATTCACACACCATACACCTTGCCACTAGTACTTAAGATTGATATACACAAACCTGACCTTGACCTTTACGTTGACCTTCCTCAAGGTCAAATACTTGTAAAAATTTGTCTGACCACGCATGCGGGGGTATAATTGGCGCCCGTTAGGCGGCAGCTCTAGTTTGTCTTAATCGCGACGGAAGTAAGGGCGAGGATATTGGCCAGGTAAAATCGATTTATGCCCCCCCCCCCCCCCCACACCCCCAAGTGGAATTCGTTTCCGCTCCCCGTCCCAAGGCGGTACTTCTGTTGCGGTTTATTTTTGTTTAGAATTGTCTTTGAATGTTTGTGTCGCTTATATTATTTTATTTTGGATAGACTATTGGCAATTTTGTGGGAAAGTAACTGTTCTTTTGGCTTTCCGCTATTGATGCTCCCATTAGATTCTGTTGACGGGCCTCCGTGGCCTAGTGGATAAGAGCGCTGACTCTTAGTCATTAGGTCTCTCACCGCCGAAGGTTCGAGCCTCGCTCGGGCCACGTGTGAGACGCCAAGTTCTGCAACGGAAGGTCAGGTGGTTTTTCTCCGGGTGCTCCGGTTTTCGCCCACCTATGACTACCGATCGGCTCGATATGAGTGAAATAATCTTGAAACGGCCGTAAAACCAAACCCCCCCAAAAAAAGATATTTGGTATGAAGCTTTATCTATCGGAACTCTGCCAAGATTGTTCAAATTACAGCCATTGGGCCAAAAAATGGCACCGTTCTGCGGCCTATCAGTTTAACATGGACTGAAACAGTAAGGCCCATGTCTTTGATATGTGGTATGATGTTTTATTTATTGGACCTCCACCAAGATTATTTAAATTGTAGCCCTCGGGCCAAAAATGGCGCCACCCTTTGGGCCCAATGGTTTTACATTGACTTGTATAGGGAAATCCTGTAAAAATATTCTTCTCTGAAACCGTAGGGCCCAGGTCTTAAAAATTTGTTATGAAGCTTCATCTAGGGAACCTCTACCAAGATTGTGCAAATCATAGTTCAGAGTCCACGGCCCGGGGCCCATCCGTTTTCATGGGTTGTACGAGGAAAACTTTTAAAAAATCTTCTTGTCTGAAACTGTAGAGCCCAGGGTGTTGATATTTGATATGAAGCTTAATCTAGCAGACCTCTACTGAGATTGTTCAAATTATAACACTGGGGCCAAAAATGGCCGCCCCCAGACACTCAAAATTACACTGATCTGTGTTTGTTTTGTTATGAGAGAGACTTTATGATGTCCCTTTCTGCTGAAAACCAGTCTGAATATATTGAAGCTTTTAGCTCCATTTCTAGATATTTGGATGATTTATTAAATATTGATAATACCTATTTCGATGGTTTGATCAATCAAATTTATCCCCCAAAACTTCAGTTTAATAAAGCAAGTTCTTCTGATACCGAGGCCCCGTTTTTTCCGATTTACAACTATCTATTGTAGATGGGTTTGTTTCTTGCAAAATTTATGATAAACGCGATGGTTTTGATTTGGAGATTGTAAAGTTTCCTTTTTTGGATGGTGATGTTCCTCGTGCACCATCCTATGGGGTTTATATTTCGCAATTAATTCGATTTGCTAGAGTGTGTAGTCATGTAATTGACTTCAAAGTAGAAGTAAAACAAAGATCAGGAATTGATACAACTAACTTACTCCATCCACAAAAGACACCAAAGGGAAAGACTTGAAATACTTGAAATAAATTGTCAACGGCTAAACTTCTTAATCAGGATTATCGGTACCATAAACTACGCAAGGCCTTTTCAAAATTTTATAGATGTCATTCTGATTTAAATTCAAAATTCAATATTGGACTTAAATCTCTTCTGCAACAAGGTCTATCGGAACCCGAATTTTATGGTGACATAGTATATAGATTCAGAAAAATATATACGCGGTCAAAAAAGTTCATATACATAAAATTGCTTTGGATACCATAGTTACTACAAATGAAAAATACACAAAATTTGTTTTGCTTTTGTTAGAGGACTCATTTCTCCATGCAAAAGCCCAAACTGTTTTTGTTTATGTAAACTCGCAAGCCTGGGCTATTGTTTTAAACACCGAAGTGGTCACTGTGACAGTTTCTCAGAATAAATCATTACAAACGCCAAGATTCAATACATAAAAAATACACTTAGCACATGATTTCTAACAATTGATATGTGTAGCCTTTCATTAGATACCCTGTGTGTCTATTCACAAAAGATTGGGAACTTAAGCTTCATTTGCTAAGAGAAACAGACGATGACGTATAGGCCTACAATTTCTTGAAGGTGTGTGCAAAATGCTGTTTTCAATTGCAACTCCATAGAAAATTGCAATTGCCAGTGCTACATGCCACATGTATTTTCTACATTATTTCCCATCATTGTCAACAGCAATGGTGTTAACAAAGCGCCTTTTAAAGAAATTGCAAAAATTGAATTGCAGCTATAGAAACAACAAAAGTTTGAAAATTGCTATATTTTTAATTGAAAGGGAGATAATCTGAGCATTTCACAAATTAAAGTCTTGATTGTAGTGCAAAATCATGAGATATCGAAAAGGTAAAATGAGTTTCGATATTCAATGGGTATGATCTTTCATCTCAGATATAAAATGACCATATGCGCATGCGCAATGTCAAATTCCTTGCAAAACAGTTCCAGGCACAAGTTGGAAGACAACTCCTGGGCAGAATTGTATGGGCAAATGCAAATTTATGCATTTTGCAGCTAAACGTCTGATTCGTATGTTTACAGCCATCTTTAGCTGAATGGCTACCGGATAGCTACTAGAATTTACCCGGAATTTGATATAGTTACCACTGTGCCATTTTTTGATTTCGCGAGCGAGTTCGACTTTCAAGATCCTGGGCTTAAGGTCACGGTCACTGTGACTATTTTTAGAAAAATATTGTAATTGCAGTAGCACTTACATTTATTGATGGATTTCAATACAACTTTACTTTAAATCCTAATTTGATTTATATCAGTCTTTGTATCGACTGCCTATTCGAAATTTGCAAAATTGCAGTATGTTTCCTCTTGCTTTCTGTGTCGGAATATTACAGGGTCACTGATGAGGCTTTATTAGCCGAAACTACGTAGTATGGCCCATATTATTTCTTATGAATGTTTTCATTGTTCTTAAAGGAACTCATTTTTTAGTTTTATTTGACTTCACTGCAGCTGGTGTTGTGCCCTGTGGCGGCCGTAAAACGTCTCCCCGTACATCAACCATAGTGTAGTTTATATTTTACTTTTGGTCCTTTGAGATCAGCGTGAATATTCTGAAAAATCAGAAATAAATTATTGGTTTAGACTCATATTCTAGACAGGTTTTTAATTTGTTGGACCCTAATTTGATTTATATCAGTCTTTGTTTTGGTCTATAAAAAATTCGAATGAGGTTTTAAACAAATTGAAATCCAGACATTTTCGTGCTTCTAGTCTGTCTACTTACGATTTTTCCACTCTTTACACTACACTTCCTCATAATCTTATAAAAGAAAAGCTTAATGATTTAATTGAATGGGCTTTTCACAGAGAAGATTCTCTCTATCTTGCATGTAATGTCAGAAATGCATTTTTCACTTCTAAAGAGCATAAGAATTATACACTTTGGTCATGTCAGAAAGTGTGTGATGCCCTCACCTTTCTACTTGACAATATCTATATTAGATTCGGTACTAAGTTATTTAGACAAATTGTGGGTATTCCGATGGGTACTAATTGCGCACCTCTTGTGGCTGATCTGTTCTTGTATTGTTATGAAAGAGACTTCATTTTGTCGCTTTCCATTGATAACCAATCTGAAATTATTGAAGCTTTTAGCTCCACTTCTAGATATTTAGATGATTTATTAAATATTGATAATACCTATTTTGATGGTTTGATCAGTCAGATTTACCCCCTAGAACTTCAGTTAAATAAAGCAAATTCTTCTGATACTGAGGCCCCGTTTTTGGATTTACATCTATCTATTGTAGATGGATTTGTTTCGTGCAAAATTTATGATAAACGCGATGACTTTGATTTTGAGATTGTGAATTTTCCTTTTTTGGATGGTGATGTTCCTCGTGCGCCATCCTATGGCGTTTATATTTCGCAATTAATTCGATTTGCTAGAGTGTGTAGTCATGTAACTGACTTCAACACTCGTAATAAATTATTAACGGCTAAACTCCTTAATCAGGGTTATCGGTACCATAAACTACGCAAAGCCTTTTCAAAATTTTATAGACGCCATTCTGATTTAATTTCAAAATTCAATATTGGACTTAAATCTCTTCTGCAACAAGGTCTATCGGAACCCGAATTTTATGGTGACTTAGTATATAAATTCAGAAAAATATATAACCGCAATGACTTCAGCACCCAATTTCGTAAAATCATTCTTCGATATAAAAAGATTGGGTACAACATGGATATTATACGACAGACTGCATGCATGGTAGTTAACCCAATCACGGTTGGCAACTTTGCTTCCCTCTTTAATTGCACGCCGGTGGGTCAGGCCTCATATTCTATGACGGCTCCAACGTAAAGGCTTATTGAGAATTAGAGAGATCTAATTCAAGGTAATGTTGGTTGGTGCCTGATGCTCTGTCTCTGGTTGGGCCCATCGGAGTCTAACTGTTGGTTTTCTTTTGCTCCAGCATTTCAGTGGTTTCTTGCTGTCGAGTCCTCACCGTTGTCTCACCTCTGTGGTTCTTTGATTTTTGTGTTCACGGAGATGTTGCACTGATGAGTTAGGAGGCCTTCATGCGGACTGAACAAATTATTTGTCTAAATCGCGACGGAAGTAAGGGCGAGGATTGTGGCCACGTAAAATCGATTTAAGCCCCCCAGTGGAAATCTTCCACTGACCGTTCCAAGGCGGATCTTCTGTGGCGATTTATTTATGTTGTTGTTTGTTACTTAGTGTGTGTATCACTTGTGTCTTTTAATTTTGGATGGCCATATGGCCATTTTGTGGGAAAGTAACTGTCCTTATGGCCTTCTTTTGTTTAGGTTTCCATTATGGTCTGGTCGCTTAATGTTTGTATTTCTTTCCCTTTGGTGTCTTTTATGGGTGGAGTAAGTTAATTGTATCAATTCCTGATCTTTGTTTTACTTCTACTTTGTATCGACTGCCTATTCGAAATTTGCAAAGTTGCAGTATGTTTCCTCTGGCTTTCTTTGCCGGATCATTACAGGGTCACTGATGAGGCTTTATTGGCCGAAACTTCGTAGTATGGCGCATCTTCTTTCTTATGAATGTTTTCATTGCTCTTAAAGGAACTCATTTTTGAGTTTTATTTGCCTTCACTGCAGCTGGTGTTGTGCCGTATATCGGCCGTAAAACGTCTCCCCGTACATCAACCATAGTGTAGTTTATATTTTACTTTTGGTCCTTTGAGATCAGCGTGAATATTCTGAGAAATCGGAAATAAATTATTGGTTTAGGCTCATATTCTAGGCAGGTTTTTAATTTTTTGGACCCTAATTTGATTTATATCAGTCTTTGTATCGACTGCCTATTCGAAATTTGCAAAATTGCAGTATGTTTTCTCTGGCTTTCTTTGCCGGATCATTACAGGGTCACTGATGAAGCTTTATTAGCCGAAACTACGTAGTATGGCGCATCTTCTTTCTTATGAATGTTTTCATTGCTCTTAAAGAAACTCATTTTTGATTTTTATTTACAAAACAATTTGCGTACGGTAATATCTCGAGCGAGTTCGACTTTTAGGATCATGGTCTTTTGATCAAGGATTTTGTGTTATTTTTAGAAAACTTAGTCGTCGCATTTATTTATGAATTTTAAAGTTACACATATGTTGCGTTTAATAATATCACGAGGAAATTCGACTTCCAGGGTCCTACGACCAGGGTCACTCTGGCTTGTTTTGGTGAAAAACTTTGTCATCACTCTAACACCTACATTTATTGATGGATTTAGTGTCACTTTACACAAATGCTGGGCTAGGATATATAGAAATTGTCTTATGCAATGTGATTTGTATTGTCTGTGACGCCTTGTTTTTACTTGGAAGTTTGTAGAATATTTTTCATCAAATATAGTTTTTTTACAGTGCTTGAAATCAATATTTCTTGTTGATTTGTTATTAGGGGTACTTTTTTGGTTCTCTTTCATTTGCTGCAGTCTGCCTAGCTCTTGTAGAAGCCTATGTGGTATAGTGGTTATGCTAATCACCTTGTAAACCAGGGGTCGCAGGATCGATCCAAGGCTTCTCCAGTCTTTCGGATGAGTCTTTAAACCGAGGTCCCGTCTCCGTATGACCTTAGCTGTTGATGGGAGGTAAAACTCAAACACTCACTCTCTCACTGCTTAGCTCCTTTACATAAGAAGAGTAGTTTAGGTCGTAGTACCAAAGCGTTAATCCGAAATCATTCATACATAGACAAAATGGCAAATGTCAATTTTCAGAGCAATAGACATGGACTCCAGAAGAGTGTAATCAGGCAAAACCTGTAAAATGGGAATTATTATTATTATTATTTTTTTAAATAAAAACACTTATGCTCGATTTCTTCTTCAGTGGTTCTTAGGGGTACCGTCTGGTTAATTTGTAGTTGCTGCAGTCCGTTGGGCTGTTTTTCAGAAGAAAAAAAATGATAACTTAATTGCCCTGATCCAACTTAGGTCCCCAAAGGCGAGCTATGTTGTCTTCTGACAACTCTTGTTATGGATTGTCTTTGACTATGTGTCTACCTTATATCTATTTGGTTTGGATAGCCAATTGGCCTTTTTGTGGGAAAGTAACAGTCCCTTTGGCTTTCCGCTTTTGATGTTTCCATTAAGGTCTAGTTATTTCATGTTTGTGTTTCGTTCCCTTTGGTGTCTCTGCTGGGAGCTGTGGGTTAATTATATCGATTCTTTATCATTGGCTTCACTTCTATTTTAAACAGACTCAATAAAACAGAGTCTGTTATTGTCGTTCGTCTTGGTGTATTGTTTGCTTTCAAAGGATCTTACTATTTACAACGTATTTATCTTCACTGCAGCTGGTGTTGTGCCACGTGGCGTACTTAAAAAGGCCCCCGTACATCATTACAGAGCAGATTATATTTTCTGGTCCTTTGGGATCATTGAGTTCTGCTTAAGCCGGTGCTGGAGAGCGTGGACAGGCTCAATAAAACGAGTCTGCTATTTTCGTTCGTTTGGTGTAATCTTTGTTTCCAAAGGATCAATTTTTTATGAATGTATTTATATTCACTGAAGCTGGTGTTGTGCCGTGTGGCGGCCGTAAAAACTCTCCCCGTTTGTTTGTTTGTTTGTTTGTACTGGAGTTCAACGGCCCAATCAACACTATTTTTTTGTAATTTTTGAGCCGATCAGTTTACCTATCCACGCTTTTCCTGGGCAAGCTCTGCTAACCAGTACAGTGCAGAAATTGACAGCTGCCCATCTTGATTCAGTGGAAGGGAGATAATGACCTAGAAAAGATTTCATTATCAATCTCCACGACAGAATGTTGCCGACCCCGACATGTATCGAATCCGCGTTCTCCTGATCAACAGTCAGACTCGCATCCGACTGAGCTACCGATGCCGGTAAAAGTATCCTCGTATAGTTCGAACAAATTGACAGTTTTGGAGATAGTAAGACTGCACTATGTCACAAGGGTGTGTTTACGTATTCTCATGTACCCTTTAACGTGTTCGTTTGACGTTCTGAGGTGAACTGTTTTTAAAGAGAAGGTTAGTTGTCGAAAGCAATAGAATATATGACAAAAATCGACGGCTCTTTATGACGATAACTCAACCGTACGACATAGTGCAGTTTTCACATCTCCAAAATGGCTACTTGTCTATATTTTTACCAATAAATGCTCAAAACATAGGATGTGTGTGCTCGTAACGAGTACCCACAACCTATGTCTTGGAACAAAAATAAGAAAAATAATGACTACAACCGTAAACCCCAGTTTTCTCTTTATAAAGTGGGGTTTAGCGGGTCTTAGTTTCACGCACGTGGTCACGTGATGTTATTGGTCGTCCTCTTTGAGTGTGTATAACGGGTTGAACGTGTTTATGAATGATGGTACAATTAAGAAAACAAGAAGACATATATATATATATATATATCAAACTTTTTAATGACACATTAATGAAAACTCAATATAAACCAACAATTACAAACATGGAAATCAGGCGAATTAATAACGCATTAATCATCTATATTGTTTTTAAACATATAAATTTTACCGTCATAAATATCACAATTACTAAGACGGTCAAATATATCATCTACGAAATGACATGTATATATATATATATATCCTTACTGACACAAACATCCTGTTCAACATTCTTCTTACATTCTATAAAATGCAAGGAAAAGGACTTATTCACGTTTTGCAGGCAATAATGAATAACGAAATAACGAAGTATTCATACACAACCATTGGACCAATTATACATGTTCTTAAAAATATGTAGACATTCCTTGGAAGCATTACTATAATTATCATTTAAACTCACTAGAAAAAGCAGAAAACATTTTTGTTCCAATGCGTTTATAGCAAATATGTCGGAAGCTCTCCCTTTCTTTATATACTATATATAATGGTTAGTGTCTTTAACAATAATATATAATCGGTGAGCCTTAGAAAATTTTATAGGACAGAGCTTCAGCGAGCCGTCATGAAATTGTCGCGGCGAAACGATTATATTTTATTATTACACCGCCTATCATGTATTAAGTTTATACCGAAATCAAAAAAAAAAAAAAAAAGAAAGAAAGAAAAAGTCAAGGCGTTTTGCAACAATTTAGCAAATTTCACAAAACAAGCAAATAATGTGGCCTTTAAATGACATTTAGTACCATGGCGCCGCGCCCACACATAGCATAGCGCGACGTCAGAGAGTGTAACGTTTCAAATATTTTATTTAAACTTTAGAAATTATTTTCGAGGTTTAGACGCAACCGCAGTAGCAGAGCGCAAACATTTCAACGGGCCATTCAAACTAGGAAAGCCCGAGAAGGAAAGAATTTAACTGAAATTTCTGAAAATGTGTGCAAAACGTTTAAATGAAATTTGAATTCCAATTATATAAATTATTATGTGACAACTGCATTAATGATTTAACGGGTAAGGCTTGAAAAAATATTTTGTAATTTTCACTGATAAATGCAGTTTATGTGATTAGAAAAGCAAGAAAAGAACATCTAAAATTATCGAGAAACAAACAATAGAATGTGTTTCCCGATATTTTAAGATGTTCTGTTTTTTTTTTTTTTTCTTTTGCTTTTGTTTTATAACGTTTACGAACTTATTTTTTTTACATTCCCCCGAAAACTGACCTTTTCCCTAGATGCCTAAGATTCAGTTTTTATCTTACTTTCCGCAATAACCGCTTGAACACAAATAATCAAACAACCACAGTGATGAAACAATGGCGAGGACTCGACAGCAAGAAACCACTGAAATGCTGGAGCAAAAGAAAACCAACAGTTAGACTCCGATGGGCTGACCAGAGACAGAGCATCAGGCACCAACCAACATTACCTTGAATTAGATCTCTCTAATTCTCAAAAAGCCTTTACGTTGGAACCGTCGTAGAATCTGAGGCCTGACCCACCGACGTGCAGTTAAAGAGGAAAGCACAGTTGTCAACCGTGATTTGATTATCTACCATGCTTGCAGTCTGTCGTATAACATTTATGTTGTACCCAATCTTTTTGATATCGAAGAATGAGCTTACGAAATTGGGTGCTGAAGTCATTGCGGAAATTAAATCAGAATGACGTCTATAAAATTTTGAAAATGGCTTGGCGTAGTTTATGGTCCCGATAACCCTGATTAAGAAGTTTAGCCGTTAACAATTTATTACGAGAGTTGAAGTCAGTTACATGACTACACATTCTGGTAAAACGAATTAATTGCGAAATATAAACGCCATAGGATGGCGCACGAGGAACATCACCATCCAAAAAAGGAAACTTTACAATTTCAAAATCAAAATCATCGCGTTTATCATAAATTTTGCAAGAAACAAACCATCTACAATAGATGTAAATCCAAATACGGGGCTTCGGTATCAGAAGACTTTGCTTTATTAAACTGAAGTTCTGGGGAGGGGGGTTAAATCTGACTGATCAAACCATCGAAATAGGTATTATCAATATTTAATATATATATATATATATATATATATATATATATATATATATATATCATCCAAATATCTAGAAGTGGAGCTAAAAGCTTCAATGATTTCAGACTGGTTTTCAGCAGAAAGGGACATCATTAAGTTTCTCTCATAACACAACAAAATCAGATCAGCCACAAGTGGTGTGCAATTGGCACCCATTGGAATACCCACAACTTGTCTAAATAACTAAGTACCCAATCTTATGTAAATATTGTCTAGTAGAAAGGTGAGTGCTTCACAAACTCTCTGACATGACTATAGAGTATAATTTTTATTCTCTTCAGAAGTGAAAAAAGCATTTCTTACATTACTTGCAAGATAGAGGGTGTCTTCTCTATGAAATGTCCATTCATTTCAATCATTAAGTTTTTCTTTTATAAGATTATGAGGAAGTGTAGTGTAAAGAGTGGCAAAATCATAAGTAGACAGATTTGAAGCACGAAAACGCCTGGATGTCAATTTATTTAAAACTACATTAGATTTTTTTATAGACCTACACATATTTCTACCTGATCTTTCGTAGACTTTGTCGCAATATTTTATCACATGTTTTGTGATGGCAGTAAAACATGAAGTTAATAATTTGGAGAATTCAGTGGTGGTATAAGTGCTAAAATTTGCAATAAACCGTGTTTTGTATGGTCTTTTATGAAGTTTAACCAATATAACGTAGGAAGCTTGTCTTGGCCTTCTGTAACACAGACAGCAAACTTGGTGGATGAATGACAAATGTGGTCATCAACTAAAGCCCTCTCTACAGCTAAAGGCTGAAGTTCAAAGGCCTTAGTGTCACCAAGTTCTTGTTTGAAGTGTTAACATAGTGAAGCCGCCAAACAACAACCACATTGTTAGCGGCCTTTTCAGCTGGAGCCAAATCAAACTTCCTTTGAAATTCTTGGATACCTAGTTAAAGGTGACGTAAAGACCTATTAGGTTTAGGAGGTAATACGTTCGTATTTTGCGAATAATCAGAAATGCATTTGTTCACTAATTTCAGAATGCTAAGTTTCCATTCCTTAAGAGTTTTATGCTCAACATACTCTCGTTTGCACCCGCGATTACCAAATTGGTTTAAACATATTTTATTCGTATAGCAAGCATACAAATACAAAGTGTAATAAATGACATAATACAAAGACATAATACAAAAGGGATTCAGAAGAAAGTCAAGGACTTATACGAATCTGTATCCCTAGATACTTGTCAGCGGTACAACAGAGATAAATCAAAGCAAATTCATTCAAGGCAGCAGCGATTTCATCTCCACATTTATTGAAATCAATTTTAGAAGGAAATCGATATGTCGGTCCTTTAGATATTATATTACGTATCCTAGAATCAGGAATAATTTTAAATTACCTGTAAAAATATGACCAGCAGCAGGATAGCAATACACTGAATCTTTACAATCACATGTATCAGGAGTGTTAGTGTCAATATCAAGATCAGAAACAAGTTTATTGGAATTACAAATGATAGATCTAACAGGTTTATTGTATTTATAGCAAATTATGGGTTTTTCAGTAGTTTGAAAATAAGCAGGAATGGATGAAATAACCGAACTGTCCCGGAAGATACTAGGTAAATTTATAAAATCCAAACCCTTATTAATGAAGGATATTTTGATGTAATGACGATTGTGATTAATTTCAGAATCGATGAAAGGACGAAGAGCATGCTGAGTATAACCTCTAGTTAAAAGAGCGGCGTCGTATAACTGATTAGAACTATCGTAGAATTTATTCGCCTCGGTATCCAGAATCCATAATACAAAAATGGGTAATGAACTTAGAAAAGCAAGCATTGAGTGGCGTCCTTGATTAAATAATATTATGGACAGTCACTTCAGTCTGAAAGTGTTTCTTTTAAAAGCACTTAATTTAAGTTTATAATTACCTTTTTTTTCTGCCCGCTAAGAGGATCTAAGCCTGCCCAGGCAAAGCAGTGCGAGTCTGACAGTCCATGCTTATAAACCTGTTGGTTGCATTGAGCGACAGGGCTTGAGATGACATTTCATCTCAGTGTCGGGTAACAGTATCGGAAGCAACGTCTCCAAAATGACCTCAACGGTGTTGACGGGGCCGTAAATCTCAAATCAAATCAAATAAAAAATGGGACAGACGCAAAAAATGTGAATTTTTCTGTTGCAGATTATGACATCAGATTTCTAAATTTTGCATCCCCGATCCTTGCGTGGACATCTATGTTTTTTTAGCCACCTTAGTTTAACCAGGGCCCTGTGCCAGTTACTTCGACTTGACCTCTGGTGAGTTTCAAGCCACCTTAGTTTGTTATAAGCACGATAACCAGGGCCTGGGGCCAGTTACATCCACTTGACCTCTAGTGAGCGCAGTGGCCCATGGGCCTCTTGTTTGTTACCAATGTCCCAAATATAGCTTCTGGGTGTTTGTTAGAGCCGCTTAATTGAGGCGGTTCTAGGAAGTATCCGCATTCTATGACCTGGCACAGAAATGAAAATTATGCTGTATACCCCTGGATTCTCTTAGTAAAGTGGCGTTTACAGTTGTGTTCGTTACGCTGACTTGTTAATGTAAGACCTAAAAAAGCTGAGTTTCAACTTACATACCAAAAATGGGTAAGGGTCGGTTATTATTTTCGATGGAAAAAACACGACAAAAAAACACATTTAAACGGCTACATTTGACCATATTACCTGACAACATTCAAATAACGAGGGTAAACGCATCAAGGAGGCAAAAGAACAGGTATTTGTTTAGCTGTTCGACAGTTTTGGAGTTTTTACCATCAGAGCTTGAAAATATTAAGGTCGTTAGGTAAGAAAAGCTTTTTATTTTATTTATTTTTCTTTTCTTTTTGGATGGCAATAAAATTGTAAGATCAGCACAAAAAAATCAGGGTTGGTCGGCTAAGCGGAAACGCCACTAATTTTTAGGCCTAATGTCAAAGTGACAGGCATATTTATGACGGCTAAGATCAAAGTTCGTATTGCAATAATCATTCTTAAGCTATGCTTAAAGCTCAACCTGACAGGACTTTTTATGTCAAAGTCAAGTTCAAAGTTCGACCTGACATTTTTGACAGCTGAGTTCAAACTGACACGATTATTGCGAAGGACAAAGATCACAATCATCACGTTAACAAATCCGTTAAATAAAAATACAAAATCTCACTATTTAAAGAGATAACTTGAGTAAACGGAGGCATTCGATTTTTTATCTGTTCCAAGATATTAATTTTGGGACATAGTATGAGGTGATTCTAATAAGCACCAACTACCAAAGTTTTGAGTACAAATAAGAATAGTGCCACAATTATTCATCAGAAACTGAATCGGTTTGGAGATATGAAAAAATACGCTATGTCAAAGAAATTGTAGAAAGAAACAAAGAATGAATGGAAACCTGATGGCACTCACATGGGTATTTTCGGCAGCTTACGTTACATGCGGATTTCGGACAGCTATTATAAATACAAATGAAACCTCAAATAAGCATTACTGACAATGCTCCGAAAAAGAACTACACTTGACAACCAAATAAGGAAACCACTTGGAAGTTCATGCTCTCTGATCAAGTTAAGGACCTATCATCCATCACAAACATGTAAACTGAAAAATGAGCATATTCAATTATTATTATTATTCGGTTCAAACAAGCAACAACAAGCAATCTTCAGACCAGCTCCTATTACCACATACCTACATATACACTAAGAAGAGCCTAAACAGTTCAAACAGCCACCAACAAGCAATACCACGGGCATAAAAAAGACATTTAACATATATTTGTCTGAAATCGTTTCTAACATATAGGGCATGTGGTTTACATCCTATATGTTATTTGTATGAAACTTCCATGTTGTAAACCTGTAAAACACTTGTAAACCATGTTTTACATTGAGACAGGTTGTGGTAACAAAGTCATAATTATTTGTCTTAGGTTTTAATAAACTCATTTTCTGCTGAAAGAGACAACCCTTTTCTTCGAAAACAGTGAATATCAAGTTCAGATTGGACATCTGATCAGGATCTACACTTTTTGTATCAGGCTATTTGGTTGGCTAATAGTCAGAACTGGTGTGGCAAATTTATTTATTCAGCTAGACAAGGGCTTCATGTCATAGACTGAGACAGTTCTTACGAGCAGCCTCAATTTATGTTTCCTTGTCGAACTCTCTTCTTTAAGGTTTGGAGGGTCGTTGAGAAAATGAGTTACCGTATTTACCTTTAACCCATTGTATACTAATGGGCTCTTCCATTGTTATATGTTGGACAAGTCCATTTGTCATATGAGCCCCGCCAAGCAAATTTGTGTCTTCGAGCATTCCGTCATGACAAATGTTAACTGCGCATGCCCAGCCATTCAGAGGGGCCAGAAATATGACTTTCTGTCTGAAGGTTCCTCTTGATTCACTGCTTGTATGAGCGAGCAGCGAAGGTTCTGGCGAGACTGCGCGGATGCGCAGGCTCGCCTGAACCTTCGCTGCTCCCATACGCGATAAGTACCAAAATCGCTTGAAGGGGCCCATATAAGGGTGTAAGGCCTATTTTTATTTTCATTTTTATTTTTGACGGCGAATTCTGTTAGCAAATAGTGCAGGCCCTGATCAGATTTTCTGCGGCGTCTGATCTTTGTCTACACTGTTTGCCAAGCTAGCCCTTTAGGGTTACGATGGGTTAAATATTTGACCAACTCAACTGCTTACCAAACTCGTTCTAAACTTCAAACAAGTACAATTCACGAACCAAATGCTGTGTGTATAATTGCTGGATGGGTAGCAAATAGTGTAAACCCTACAGAGACGATGCGTTCTAGGCGTCACATCTGGGTATACATTGTTTGCTCATGCCTGTCTGTCCGCATCACGAAATCAAGCCTATACAATTTTGACCCTCTTTAAACCCCACTTTTGTATTGTAATACTGGGGTTTACAGGGATATACTTAGTTTCTTATTTCTGCTTAAAAAATTGTGGTTGCACGTTAGAACCGCCTCGATCTATGTTTTGAGCAGATATATGGAATATATTGAAATATATTTATCAAAACATTTTTGATGTATATTTGAATAGGTTTGTTTTAATAATGGAATATAAACAGTAAATACGGCAACCATGAAAAGCTTGTATAGTCACTTAATTAGTTATTGTGCTACATGCACATCAAAGAGACCCTTTTTCCAGATAAAATTACTAGCAAACAATGCAACGCATGTCATCCTTAAAAATCCACTTTATATAAAGACACATAATGATCACATGCGTATATTTTGTTTTTATGTTCATTTTTTTTTAATTATTGGGACATAACCAGTGCTTCAGCTGAAGTGCACGACCCGCCGGATGCTTTTAGCTTTATGAGTGTTACCATATATGGGTATGGCGGCCATTTTGGTCATGTGACCTGGACATAAAACGGTTCCCCCAATTAATGCGCCTTATCGTAAGAGGCAAAAATATATCTTATACTTTAGTACTGTATTCTGAATCGTTTGCAGGATAAAATCCAACACAAAAGCATATGTGTCAAAGTTTGACCTAGGCACAAAGAAGGTCAAGGTCAACCCAGGGTCACCATTTTAGCAATTTATGATGGGCCTACGTTCCAGATGCTATTTATCAAGTTTCGTGGAAATCTGCACAGTGGTTCTGGAGAAGACTATTTTTGAAGGGTTTTTACCAAATATTGCTTGGCGGCCATTTTGGTCATGTGACCTGGACCCCATGAGGAAATTTTGGTTTCCCCCATCCCGTAGAGGCTCCATATGAAATTTGACTTCAATCGGCCCAACGATTTCCGAGGAGAAGCAGTTCGAAAATTTTCACATTTTTCGCCTCGGCGAGGCTGTACTAAATGGAATGACATATTTCGCAAGTTCATTGATAAGATCTCATTGATATTTATCAGTATGCCAAAAATTGTTTAAATATTCCAAGCGGTTAAGTCACTATCACCAATTTTCACAAACGGATTACGGACGGACATATAGACAGACCATATATGGCTTGGCGGCCATTTTGGTCATGTGTCCTGGACCCCATGAGCAATATTTGGTTTCCCCCATCCCATAGAGGCTCCATATGAAATTTGATTTCAATCGGCCCAACGGTTTCCGAGGAGAAGCAGTTCGAAAATTTTCACATTTTTCGCCTCGGCGAAGCTATACTAAATGGAATGTAATATTTCGCAAGTTCATTGGTTAGATCTCATTGATATCTATCAGTATGCCAAAAATTGTTTAAATATTCCAAGCGGTTAAGTCACTTGCACCATTTTCACAAACGGGTTACGGACGACGAACAGACAGACAAACCATATATGGCTTGGCGGCCATTTTGGTCATGTGACCTTGACCCCATGAGCAAATTTTGGTTTCACCCATCCCATAGAGGTTCCATATGAAATTTGACTTCAATCGGCCCAACGGTTTCCGAGGAGAAGCAGTTCGAAAATTTTCACATTTTTCGCCTCGGCGAGGCTATACTAAATGGAATGTAATATTTCGTAAGTTCATTGGTTAGATCTCATTGATATCTATCAGTATGCCAAAAATTGTTTAAATATTCCAAGCGGTTAAGTCACTATCACCAATTTTCACAAACGGGTTACAGACGGACCCAAAGAAGGTCAAGGTCAACCCAGGGTCACCATTTTAGCAATTTATGATAGGCCTACATCCCAGATGCTATTTATCAAGTTTCGTGGAAATCTGCCCAGTGGTTCTGGAGATGACTATTTTTGAAGGGTTTTTACCATATATGGCTTGGCGGCCATTTTGGTCATGTGACCTGGACCCCATGAGCAAATTTTGGTTTCCCTATCCCATAGAGGCTCCATATGAAATTTGACTTCAATCGGCCCAACGGTTTCCGAGGAGAAGCAGTTCGAAAATTTTCACATTTTTCGCCTCGGCGAGGCTATACTAAATGGAATGTAATATTTCGCAAGTTCATTGGTTAGATCTCGTTGATATCTATCAGTATGCCAAAAATTGTTTAAATATTCCAAGCGGTTAAGTCACTATCACCAATTTTCACTTACGGGTTACGGACGGACAGACAGACAAACCATATATGGCTTGGCGGCCATTTTGGTCATGTGACCTTGACCCCATGAGCAAATTTTGGTTTCCCCCATCCCATAGAGGCTCCATATGAAATTTGACTTCAATCGGCCCAACGGTTTCCGAGGAGAAGCAGTTCAAAAATGTTCGAAAATTTTCACATTTTTCGCCTCGGCGAGGCTATACTAAACGGAATGTAATATTTCGTAAGTTCATTGGTTAGATCTCATTGATATCTATCAGTATGCCAAAAATTGTTTAAATATTCCAAGCGGTTAAGTCACTATCACCAATTTTCACAAACGGGCTACGGACGGACAGACAGAACGACAGATTGACAGATTGACAGACTGACAGAATGACAGAATGACAGAATGACACGGTGATTTTAGGGCACTCTTAGAAAAAACCGACTTCAGTCGGTTGCTTTTTCTGCGGGTCGTGCAATTGAAACATTTATGAGGAAATACCCTATACTACTAGGAACTCTCAGAGCCCGAAAGATTAATAGCAGATTCGCCTATTACAGAGTCTATATCTTCCAATAAGAAGCAAATCATCACGTGAACAAGTCCGTGAAATGAACACCCCCTTAAACCCCACTTTATATAGAGAAAACTGGGGTTTACGGGGGAATTCATTATTGTTTCTTATTTCTGCTCCGAGACATAGGTTATGGCGGTTCTAACGAGCACCCACAATTTTTGTTGAAAGCAGAAATAATTAAGATGTTATCATTTTTACCTAATATTTATCATTTTCTGACACCATGTTGGTCGCTATTATTTCTTACGGACATGTTTTCCTAATGACAGAGTCTGTTTCTTCCAATAAAAAGCAAATGTACCGAAAGTATCAGTAGAGCTAGATACCAGTAATTATCATAACGATTAACACATTCATGTGACACAGTACACTTATTCTATTACGAAACCACGCCTATACAAATACATTGCAACCTTTATCGCAGAACAAAATGAAAATTTTAAGATGAAAAATTGTGATATTTTTCTTATTTCTGCTCAAAATATCGACTGTGGGTATTCGTTAGAACCGCCTCGATGAGGCGGTTCTATCGAGTACCCACAATCTATAGTTTAGACCAGAAATAAGAAAAATAAGGCTTACCCCTGTAAACCCCAGTTTTATTAGATAAAAGTGGGGTTCAAGGGACCAAAATTATATAGGCGTTTTTCGTGATGATATCTCAAAACCGGTTATTTTGTTGATTGTGTTTCATAGTAATGCTCCAACGTATGCTGTGGATGCTCCTTTGAACTGCCTCAATGAGACGGTTCTAACGATAACCCAGAAAAAGGTAATTACGATAACACGTCCGTGCGACATAATGCATTCTTTCATCTCTCCAAAATGATGACTTGTCTGATGAAAAACTGTGATAATTTTCTTTATTAAACTGCAAACGTAGGTGGTATGTGCTCGTTAGAACCAACGAGTACCCAGAGTCTATGTCTTGGAGCAGAAATACGAAAATGATGGTTATCCCTGTGAACCCCAGTTTTCTCTATAGAAAGTAGGGTTTAGATGGGTGTTCGTTTCACGGACTTGTTAATGTGATGCACAGGCATACTAAAAGAATGTATACCCCTGTAAACGCTAGTTTTCTCTACTTAAAGTAGGGGTCTACAAAGGATATATTAACATGTTAACACGTCCATGTAATGAATACCGTCTAAAACCATCTTTGTACAGAGACAACTGCGGTTTACCTGGTGTACGTTGCTTTTCTTATTTCCGCTGCAAGACATGGGTTGTTGGTACTCGTTAGAACTGCCCAGCCTCAATGAGGCGGTTCTAACAAACACTCGCAACCTTTGTTTAGAGTAGAAATCAGTAAAATATTACACATTTTCATTAGACAAAATGACCATTTTGGAGATTGTACATTGTCACACGGATGAGTTATCGTAATGTATTATAAAGTGTCGTTAGCGTGTTGAATAAACAGAATGTTATGCTCTTCTATGTTTGTTCACTCCAGTTTATATTTTTGCTGCGCCTCAGCTAAAGCTAGGTCATGTTGCGTTAAAGTCATTTTTTTTTATTTTATAACCGAGGATAATTGTGCCAACTTGCCATAAAATAGCCTTATAAAATAAGGATTAAATTTGCATTGTTTATGTAGCTGTACATCAACCGCCTACTAACTCAATGTGTCAGAATTTCATTGCATTTTCATTGTTTTTGCGAAATTTTATTACGTTTTACAGTCATGACTATGTTAATTAACCCATATATGCATAGTGTCCATTTTTTTGAGACTTTGGGAACAGTGTAAACCCGGATCAGACACCACAGAACGCGGCACCTGATCTGGATCTAGACTGTTTGCTGGATATACATACATAATACACATACCACAAAAACAAACCTGACACACCACATATTTGAAATGGATCACCCAAAACTTATTAAGTGGAAGACGCCATTGTCATATATGGGTAAAATATAGAATAAAAATATGGACATGGCGTAAAAGCACTTTAGTATTCTACACATGCACTAGACTAAGTACGGAAACGCCAAACTAACTAGCCTCTGCTTATCAGTGTTTTTTTTTTTTCCCCCAATTCCTTAACCGCTCTTTATACAGGTAATCATCACGAAAACACGTCTATATAATTTTGACCCCCTTGAACCCCACTTTCATATAGTAAAACTGGGGTTTCCGGGGGTATACCTAATTTTTCTTATTTCTGCTCTAATATATTGATTGTGGGTACTCGTTAGAACAACCTCGATGAGGCGGTTCTAACGAGTGCCCACAATCTATATTTGGAGCAGAAATAAGAAAAAAAAAACACAATTTTTCATCACAAAATTTTCATTTTTTCGGCCATAAAGGTATAGGCGTGTTTGCGTAATGAGGTAATATGGTGCATATAGTGTGTACAATGATAGACACTGTGTCTGCTCCAAACATAGATTGCGTATTTGTAGCTTCGCCTTACTCAGGCAGTCTGGACCCTTGAAATCTAATAGAACGGTACACATCAGAAGGCACACCGTCTCATCTAGATCACATGTGCGTTTTATAAATTAGTACATACGGGTATGAAAACTTTCGATCTTATTTGCGTAAAGTGACATTGCTACATGTACATATGCGCGCAGTACATCAGAGGCACCGGAAAAAAAGGACACACTGTTCAGTGGAAACATAAGTGTTGTCCTTTTTGTCTATACGACTATCTGGTTGTACATTTGCCGAATCACAGGTCAAATTCCGAAGTCATTAATTGCACAGAACGTAACATATAGTGTAGATTTTCAAACGAGTGGTTTTTGACATTCGGCGAGTTTAATAAATTTCACACAGAATGACCTAACAGTTGAGAAGTTTTTGATATTTTTGTATGAACGCTGTACCTATAAATAAGTTCTGAATAGTTAGAACCTTTGGAAGCAAAGCATATACCAAACAAACGAAACTAGCAGACACGGTTTTACTGATATTTGCATTAGGTTCACATCACGTGAACAAGTCCGTGATTTGGTTTCGTTCTACCGAAATCGTCTTTGCATCACGAAAACGCGCCTATATAATTTTCACCCCCTTGAACCCCACTTTTATATAGTAAAACTGGGGTTTCCGGGTGTATAACTTATTGTTCTTATTTCTGCTCTAAAATATAGATTGTAGGTACTCGTTAGAACCGCCTCGATGAGGCGGTTCTAACGAGTGCCACAATCTATATTTTGAGCAGAAATAAGCAAAATATCACAATTTTTCATCATAAAATTTTCATTTTTTCGGCGATAAAGGTGGCAATGTATTTGTATATGCGTAATTTTGGTTTCGTTCTACCGAGTACCCACAATCTATATTTTAGAGCAGAAATAAGAAAAATAAGGTTTACCCCTGTAAACCCCAGTTTTACTATATAAAAGTGGGGTTCCAGGGGGTCAAAATTATATAGGCGTGTTTTCGTGATGAATGTGCATATCGGTATGTGTACCCTCCGATAACAAATAGTGACATTGTTCTTTCATATCTCCATTTTTTTTATTTTTTTTTTTCTGAGAAAATTGTGTCATATATTTCTTGTTTATTCTTAAATCGTAGGTTTTTGCATGCTCGCTAGAACCCCTCATTACGCAAACACGCCTATACAAATACATTGCCACCTTTATCACAGAAAAAATGCAAATTTTATGATGTAAAATTGCGATATTTTTCTTATTTCTGCTCCAAATATTGATTGTTGGCACTCGTTAGAACCGTCTAATTGAGGCGGTTCTAACGAGTACACACAATCTATATTTTAGACCAGAAACAAGAAAAGGATGAGGCGGTTCTAACGAGTGCCCACAATCTATATTTGGAGCAGAAATAAGAAAAATAAGGTATACCCCGGAAACCCCAGTTTTATTATATAATATGGGGTTCAAGGGGGTCAAAATTATATAGGCGTTATTTCGTGATGAAATGAGGAGGTTCGAAAGGGTACCTTCAGCAGAAATAAGAAAAATGACGTTTACCCCTGTAAACCCTAGTTTTGTTCGATATAAAGTGGGGTTTAGAGGGCTGCTCAACACACGGATTTGTTAACGTGGTGGCAAGATTCCATAAGTAAACGGCCATTTATTACGAAAACACGCCTGTACAAATGTATTGGAAGATTTAACCACCCAAAAAGGAAAATTTCCAGATAACAAATCTGATATTTTCTCTTAATTTTGCTCAAAACATAGATTGCGGGGACTCGATAGAACCACCGCAGAAATAAGAAAAATAATGTTGACCACTGAAAACCCCAGTTTTACTACATAAAAGTTGGGCACAAGGCGGTCAAAATTATATAGGCGTGTTTTTGTGATGCAAGCGGGATATGCGACCACGAAATAAACCGACCGACTTACTTGTCTATTAACCAATATATGTCAATGGGATGTTCCACCTTACATATTGTGAGACGTGCACACGAGTACTGGTGAACCGCTTAGAGGATCTAAGCCTGCCCAGGCAAAGCGGTGCGAGTGTCGAACCGTCCATGCTCATAAACCCTATTGGTTTCATTGGGCGACAGGGCTTGAGATGTCATTTCATCCCAATGTCGGGTAAAAGTCCCACACAATTAGAAGCAACGTCTCCCAAATGACATTTACAGTATTGACGGGGACGATAAGCCTCAAATCAAACAAGCAAAACTCACTTAGAATAGCTGCGAACACAAATATATCTTTTAGAGTGGTATCCATATTGGTTGTTCACAAATTACATCACGTGAACAAGTCAGTGAAATGCACACCCCCTAAACCCCACTTTATATAAGGGAAACTTTTTTTTCTTATTTCTGCTCCAATACATAGGTCGTGGTGGCTCGTTAGAACCGCCTAAATAAGGCGGCTCTAACGAGAATTCACAACCTATGTTTGAAGTATAAGCAGGAAAAAGATCAGGTATTGTCATAAGAAAGTAGCCATTTTGGAGATATGAAACAATGCATTATGTCGCACGGGAGTGTTATCGTAATGCAAAACAGGGGCCAGTTGTTCAAAGCATTGTTAGCTTAACGAGCTCGTTAGTGGTCATATTGTTAACTGTTCTAGCAAGTTTAATATGTATAATGTTGATGTTTTTGCTAAAAAATGTGAACAGGTTTTGCGGATGCAAAAGCTGCTCACATTTTTTCAGCAAAAATTTCAGCATATTTAATGATCAAAGTTTTAACGATACGTTAACTAACGACGTCGTTAGTTTTGAACAACTGGCCCCAGGTGTTTACAATGACGTGACTCGTATTATCTTTGCTAAAGGAGGATCTTACATGATTGTTTAGTATTCAATTTACTGGATTTATTTACAAGTTTAGGAAAATGGATAAAATGCGAGGCTTTACCGGACATTTTATCCCCTTTCCTCGACGCGTTTAATAAATTTGATAGCACATGACCACGTATGCAAAATTCTATTTATCATAGGACATTTAAAAGGCAGTTTTATAAAAATGTCAATATTGCACCAGAAGAAAACGCGACGCCACGTCTTACGTAACTTATGTGCATGTTTAATCCAATAGTGTTTCTAAATGAAATATATGACGTTATTACAAGCTCAGACATAACATCATCTGATAAAGCATACCAGACTCGTACTTACGATAACTCGGTCGGTGTAACTATGTTCATTATATTGAAATGCGACGGGGAACAGGCGGTAGTTCGCAAACAAAGACAAGCAAAGCTTAGCTTCCTTTCCATCGTAGGTAGCAATGCAATTGTCTACTTTCAAACGTTCGTAATAGGTCGCTAATCAGAATTGTTACTGGTGATACGTCAAGTGACACGATGCTCCATAAGCTAATGCATCTTGAACCCGATACAGCGAGCAACCAAAGTTGCAAGCGCTAATTGCACATGTCCGTAAGTTCCGGCAAAATGCACCAGTTGGCTTTTGCATGCCAAAAAGTAAACGCCTTTCTTCCAGTATCTTTCTCTGTATCCCATGGCACTATGTCCCTAATGGGACAACGTTTTTTCCAGCCTCAAATTTCCATCAAGGTAAATTCCGCAAGCTCCGTCTTACATCACAGTACTGCAACGTGGAAAACACGTATAAACCTAAGTCGGGTTAGAAGCAACCGTCAGAAATTCAAAAACGACGCCGACGTCTCCCACCTCGTCTTCGTGGTCTGCGACGCCGTACAGCAGTTTTTAGAGCTAGAGCGTTCCGTCGCCGAGTTTCTGGGTGAAGAAACACAGACCCGGTTGCGGTTAAATTATAGTCACGTATAATAGATTGAATTAACACTTTGTCTAAACCATATTTTGGAGCCTTATATATCACATCTTTACTTGTTGCGCCTTTTTTGGCTGCACTTTTTTTCTGACTTTTTGATTTTTTTCTAGGCAGTTTTGTTCGTTTTATGTCTGCTGATGCCACAAATTCACTAGTTGTAGGAACAGCGCTGATAATACTAGGCTTTACCGCAAGCTTCCTTTCTAATTTTGACTGTTCAGAAACAGACGGTCGAAGTTCATAGACAGAAGAATTTGAATGAGAGGATTTTGTTCGAGTTTTTGTGTCCTGAGTATGGTTGAGTGCATGAACATGATGTTGTTTATGGATAGTGGTCTGTTTTTTGTGTTGAATGACTGTATCTTTCGTATGTTCCACTGCTGAAAGTTGAGAGGTTTTATCGCTTTGAGTTTGACCAACTTCATGTGTTTTCAATGTTTTATTTGCTTGAGGTAGACGCTCCCCTTTATGTTTCGGCGCTGAGCCTGACACTGTAGAATCTCTTGGATAGCTCTGTACTGTCTTTGGTTTGTCTTGTGTTTGCTTATCAGTTTGTGCAGAATGAGGAATCTGACCTGTTGGTTTTCCTTGATATTTGCGTCCGATATCCCCTTGACGGGACTGCGATTCTGACTGTGCTGCATCCGTCCTAAAGCGAGGGTAAGGACCTGGTATAACTGGCCGTGCTGTTTCTACTTTATAATGTGGTTCTGTTTTCTGCAGAGATTTATCTGGGTTATATTGTAATGGTGAACTTTTGTAAGCTGTCGACGATTGTTGAGCTCCGGCGGAAGGAGGAGATTGTTGTAGCACTGTGTCAACTTTGTAATGTGGATGCGAACCTTGTGATGCGTCCACCTGATCTTGATGTGCTGATGGTTGTGGCTCGCCAAATGATTGATATGAAGGACCTGATGCTTTTCGAGTGCCGTCAGTTTGATATTGGGAAGCAGGTGGTTCTGAAGCGCGCATTGTCTGATACTGTGGCGAGGACCATTGTGAATCTCCGCTATCTTGGTAACGCGAAGATGCCATCGCTTGAACTGCAGTCGCATGATAATCCGGTCTTGGTCGGCGAACGCCTACCCGATACTGCGATATGCTTGGCTCAGCTACACTTGACTTGGCGTGCTGTGGTATAGTTCCTTGGGATATGTAGCCTGTCGGTTGTCTTCCAATTGTCTGCCAAGCGCTTCTTGATAGCATGGGCACACTGGAGTCAATATGCCTTGTAGGAAATCGACTATATTGGACAGGAGGCAAGATTCGTCTATAGGTCTGCCTACCTGCCGAAGACGATCTCATATAGGAAGTTGGTGCACGCATAGGAAGCTGTTGTCTAGGTCTCGACTTTTGAGGTGCTTGAATACCCAAATCACTATACCTAGGTACAATAGGTCTACTCGGTCTCCGCTGAAAGACTGTTCTTCTGTGAGCAGCAGACTGCCTAGTCCCTGTAATATATGGTCTAGATCTGATTCCAGATGTTTGTGGGGAGTTAACAACGCGACGTGATGGCATCCCACGTGTTGTTTGAAGACCCGAAATTCGGCGAATAGGCCGAGCACTGTAAGTCGATTGTCTATAAGCGGAGAAACGTGTACCTTCAGGTTCCGGTCGCCTTGTTACTCTAATTCCTGGATATGGCACGCCATGTTCGGTATATATGTCAGCGTCTGGGTCCGGATTAAACCCCGCTTGTCCGGGAGACGGCACGTAGGCATAGCCTCCTGTTCCACCAGTTTCACTGTTTTGGGCGTAAGGATAAGCCTGTGCATTTAACAGCGAGACTTGACAAATACTAGTCAGCAACAAAGTTGTCAATGGAAAATGTCGTCGCATTTTTGTATACCTGAAAAGGGATTAGAAGTTGTTAGACGGTCCAATAAAATACATCTTCATTTAAGACAATACACCGATATGTAAACACGTCTTCTTACATGGTATTAATAGACTGATATATAAACAGACAAAGACACCCAAGGTTTTCACCATTCCTCAATGCATATAATTATAGAATTTGCGAATATTTGAAATCGAAAGAAGAGTTCGTTCCTCGGCGACGTACAGCTATCCGTAGTACTGAGTGTTAATCGCTCCGACAGACATAAATAATCTTGAATTCCTAACTATTAGTCAAAGTTTGTTGCAACAAATTGACTGCGGGAGTTAATAATGTCGAAGTGACATCACTTACATGTACATGCGTTTATAATAAGCGCCGAGCAACTGTAATGATTCAAAAGCATTATACGCAAAAGCATAATATATAAAACAAACTCAACAAATGAGTATCAGAAAAGTTACCTTAAAGACATTTATTCTCGTAACAGTATGACACACCGTGTGGTCATAATTGTTTTATTGCCCCCTGTGATATACTCTCTGTAGCAGTTCAAAGACAGCCCTTAATATGATGATAAGTAGCTCTTGCTGAATCCCCTGACTGAGGCACTTAAGAGGAAAATCAATTAGGTACACTCTAGTCATCAGTTAGTAAACTATTGATTTTTCACCCAAGGAGGCCTCTTACCTGTTGAAAAGTAGAAGTAAAACAAAGATCAGGAATCGATACAATTAACTTACTCCACCCATCAAAGACACCAAAGGGAAAGAAACACAAACTGAAGCGACCAGACCATAATGGAAACCTAAACAAAGGATGGCCATAAGGACAGTTACTTTCCCACAAAATGGCCAAATGGCCATCCGAAATAAAAAGACACAAGTAATACACACATTGAGTAGTAACAAATAGCAACATAAATAAACCGCCACAGAAGAACCGCCTTTGAACGGTCAGTGGAAAGAATTCCACTGAGGGGGGGGGGGGGGAGAGGGGGGGGGCTTAAATCGATTTTATGTGGCCGCAATCCTCGCCCTTACTTCCGCCGCGATTTAGACAAATAATTTGTTCAGTCCGCATGAAGGCCTCCTTACTCATCAGTGCAACATCTCCGTGAACACAAATAATCAAAGAACCACAGAGGTGAGACAACGGTGAGGACTCGACAGCAAAATACCACTGAAATGCTGGAGCAAAAGAAAACCAACAGTTAGACTCCGATGGGCCTCTCTTCAGTTAGCACTGAGGGTTATATAATATTATGTATTGCAATGATGGTCCTCAATATTCAAGAATAAATGCCTTTAAGGACAAAGAACTTATCATAGAACAAACGCGCCTGTCTATAATTCACTGGCACTCTTCGTTTGTAGTCATTACGATACGCCGACATAGTGTATTTCTTCACATCTCCAAAATGGCTACTTTTCTGATGACAATCCACGATATTTGTCTTATGTATACTGAAAACATAGGTTGTGGGTGCTGGTTAGAACCGCTTCATTGAGGCGGTTCTAACGTGTACAAACAGCCTATGCTTTGAAGTAGAAATAAGAAAAAAAAAGTTCACCCCCTTAAACTCCATTTTTCTCTATACAAAGTGGGGTATAGGGGGTGTTCATGTCACGGACTTGTTCGCGTGATGGTTTGCAATTTACAAAAGTGTATGTGTCGCTTATATTTGAGCCCCGCCAAGCGAATTTGTGTCTTCGAGCATTCCGTCATGACAAATTTTAACTGCGCATGCCCAGCCATTCAGAGGGGCCAGGGATATGGCTTTCTGTCTGAAGGTTCCTATTGATTCACTACTTGTATGAGCGAGCAGCAAAGGTTCTGGCGAGACTGCGCGGATGCGCAGGCTCGCCTGAACCTTCGCTGCTCGCATAGGCGATAAGTACCAAAATCGCTTGACGGGGCCCATTTTGTGTTGTTTAGGATAGCCAATTGGCCATTTTGTGGGAAAGTGACTGTCATGTTGATGTTTCAAACAGGGCTGGTTATTTCATGTTTGTGTTTCTTTCCCTTTGGTGTCTCTGATAGGAGCCGTTGGTTAATTGTGAGTTTCTGTAAGAACCGCAGTCATTTATCGGTAACTAATGTAAAATCGAACTGTATTTGGTTAGAGGAAATGACGTCAGTTTAGATTCCACGGTTCAAGCAACGAGGTTAATTTGGTTCGACAGTTGGATGACTGGTTCTCATCTTTTCCTAAAGCACTGCAGAACACTAGAACCAGATATAACTGTTGTAGGTATTGATTGGTTGTTATACTGACGTTGGAGAAAGGTGCGATCAAAGTAACAGATACCAAACTAAACTTAACTTGATCGATCTTCCTATGTATCGATTCCTGATCATTGTTTTCACTTCTATTTTACAGGGCTGCGTGTGTACCCATTAGTGTGTACTTAAGGAGTAGCTAGAAAAACTAATCGAAATATCAACTCTGATATGAAAAATGCAAACAATAGCTATAAAAATAAAAGTCCGAGACGAGTTTATGAGAGCTTCTGCAACAAAAATGTTTGTTTGATTGCTTAAAGCTGTCTTAAAGATTGTGGAGTTATTTGCTGTTGCCGTTCCCATTGCTTTTTGTAATGCCCTTCTACGGGCGTCAGTTTTCTCGGGGACAAAATAATGACATTACGTGAATAAAATGGTATTTTCAGTACGTTCGATATGGCGCATGTGCAGTGCCTATGGCTATTCATTTTTCATTATATTTTCGTTTTGTAAATGCAAAAACACTTTTAAAGGCAATTAGCTGCGCCAAAATTCGATTTGTGGTTTAGTTTTAATTTGTAATGTGTAACCTACCTTAAAATAATTCAAGTTTATCCAATGCGCGTTTAGCTAGACACCGATGTTCAACAAAGACTAACTGTTCTACTGAATGCAAGTTGACAAAATTACAATGATTTAAATAGCGATCAACTAAGGCTTGACATTTAATTTTAATGAAACAAGCATAAAAAATATGCGGTGAAATATGGCGACATTTTTATTGCTAATTATATGACTGAGTGATTTTAGAATTTCTAGCTAAATGATGGATTGCTTACATTCATAAAGAAATATTTCAAACTATTCCTTACATATCCATGTAGGTCTAAATTTGTATCGTAACTAGAATGTAAAATCTTGTTATGACGGTTATATAGTGATTGATCGATATCATTCATTTATAGGCATTTCCTTCAGAAACTATTATCAAGGATGAATTGCAACTGATTAAGAATATTCACAACTGTCCTGCACATTCCAATTAGCGTAGTAGTCGGCACTGCACTTAAAAAAGTGATATATTAAACATCACATCATGAAGTCTGTCGTACTGGTTTTCTACGTGAATAAGTGCCATATTTCGTGTAATTGTGCGGGAAGAAATGACCGGGAGACACTTCTTAAGGCGTTGGTGAAATAAGAAAATGCCATTTTCGTTAACAATTGTATAGCCCGGAATGCTTCGTTTACTTCCTATAGAAGGCAGCGGTCAATATGTTTTAATAGTACCCAAAGTCACGTGCATAATGTCCTTATGCAACTGCATATTCCACATTCTAATGTTTATTAGAATAAACGTTTATTGATCGAAATATTAGGCACTCATTCGGGAACTCGCAAGCTCGTGCGTGGCTCTGCCGAATATGTAACACTATAAAGTCAATAACCTGTAATAAAAACCAACAAAAAGGTAGGTTTCCCTACAGAAAAGCGCACCTTTGTAATCATGTCCAACCACACATGTTAATATCATGGCAGCTGTATTGTATGACGTCAATTACGATATTACACCCGTGCGACATATTGCATAATTCCATATCTCTCAAAAGTTTTCTCATGAAAATATGTTTTGAGTGTTGGTTTGAAGCGAATCGTGAAGGCAATTTTAGCGAGTAGCCACAGCCCATGTCTTCGAAGGCCAATGAGAAAGTAGTGTATACCCTTGTAAACCCCTTTTTTCACTATATAAAATTGGATTCCCAATCGATTGATTGATTGATTTGGATTTAACCATTGTGGGTCCTTTTGCGTCATCTCTCAATGAAAGGGAGAAAAGGGATAGCAAAATGGATGAAAGTGAGTGACAGAGGAGAAAAGGAAAACAAATGGAATTATAGAAACAGAAGTAACAATGCTCCCCCTCTACTCCTACTTGCTGAAAGGCTAGCACGCCTTGTCCAGCTACAATCCAATATCAGTGTGGTGCCCCAGCGTACATTACGAAAACACGCCTAACTTTTTACCGCCGAATATATAAAAAGCTGAAATATTGTGATATTTTTTCTTATTTCTGCTCAAAATATAGATTTTGGGTACACGTTAGATTCATATCGTCGATGCGGTTCTTACGAGTAACCACTTTTTTTCTTAGAGCAGAAATAAAAATAAATAAGGTTTACCCCTATTAACTCAGCTTTACTGGATAAAAGTGGGGTTTCAATGTGGTCAGAACTATTTGGGTGTGTGTTTGTGTTGCGTGAGATACATGTCACAAACCACCACTCAATATAAAGTGGAGTTTACGGGTTGTTTATAGTATGGACGTTTTGACTTGATGAGGTGTGATGTTTCTCTCAAAAGCAGCGTCTAAGAAGCCTGAAGAAGTTATATTCTGAATCAAGTTGTGAATCGCTTTAAGCCCCCACCCCCGTGAAATTCTTTTCAGCGATCGTTCCAATGCGGTTCTTCTGTCGCGGTTTACTTTTGCTATAGTTTGACTTTGAATGTGTATATCGCTTATATCGTTTTGGTTTGGATAGCCAATTGGCCATTTGGTGGGAATGTAACTGTCCTTTTGGCTTGAATTTTGCATTAGGGCATAGTTATTTCATGTTTGTGTGTCTTTCGCTTTGGCGTCTTTGATGGGAGTTGTGGGTTAATTGTATCGATTCCTTATCAGTGTCACTTCTATTGTGTAAAATGTGTTCCGAATCATGGTTGTTACGAGGCGGTCGACTGATTAATCGTACAGTATTCGCAGATAAGATTGACTGGACGAGGCTCTCGTTTGCACATGCTTTTGGAATGTTCTATTACCAAAACGGTAAACCAAGTCACCATTTTGTGTTAATTTAACTGTAACGCAAACAAAGCTGTGTCGTTTATATGGCCATTTAGCCCGCTTGCAGAAAGCATGCAAAATGCACTCTACCTAATAATCTGGTGGACTCAGCGTCTTTTACATATATTGACACCACCTGAATAGCTCCGTATTACGTAAACACGCCTATACAAATACATTGTCAACTTTACCACCGGAATAAAAAAAAAAAACATTTTAAGATGAAAATTTGTGATATTTTTCTTATTTCTGCTCCAAATATAATTTTAGAGCAGTATTTAAAAAAAAAAAATAAGGTTTACCCCTGTAAACCCCAGTTTTACTATATAAAAGTGGGGTCCAAGGGGGGGGGTCAAAATTTTATAGGAGTGTTTTGTGATGGACTTTTCAATCTTGTCTGCAACAACTTTTTTCACGGTAATGTTTGTCATGAGGTTCGAACAACAAATACTACCGACGAAGCGGAATGCCGTAGTCGAGTGTTCCCAATAGCTTTTGCGGATAAACAGTTTATTTATTCATTTATTTATTTATTTATTTATTTATTTATTTATTTATTTATTTATTCATTTATTTATTTATTTGCTTTAATGGTTACAGATACAATAAGCCCAGACAGATTAGGTAAGTAAGTCCGTGTAATGGACACCCCTGTCCAGCCCACTCATCTCATGAACAAATTCGTGTTATGAACATCCCTCTAAACCCCACATTATATAGAAAACGCAGACGTTTTATGGAGGGGTGGGGGTGGTATGCAGTATGACATAGATTATGGGTACTTATAAAGAGCTTTCGCAACATTTGATCAGGGTATACTAAGGCAAATTTACTATTTTGTATCAGACAAATGACCGTTTTGAAGGTATCTATCAATTTATCTTCCAACAATGCTTAACCCATTGCTGGGACTTGTAGTATTTGAGTGCAAATTCAAGCTAAGAAAAGGCAAGTGGTGAGAATTAAAGAATGCTCTTTGTCAGACGGCTATGTACCCGTTTTTATAGGGAAACGTACCACCCCAGCCCATCGGGGCTTGGAGATATAGTTAGGGCTGCATGGTGCTTCCACGCAGAGCTGATACTGACCATGGTGAATCACTGCAACACTGCACATACATCACATTATATCTGGATGCAGACCACATGAACACCGATCATTTATTTCATGGGGCCATGTATCCCAGCCTGGCCTATTCTATGAACAGGGCATGCATTTGCATGAACAATAGTATAAGACTTGTCCGAAAAGAAAAGATGCCCTAAGGATACCAAGGCTGGCGGAAGGCAGGGAAAAATGTAAGTATTGTAAAGGGACTTTGGGAGTAATGGAGCTTGGAACAAACACATTTTCAAGAAGCAGAAGCATAATAATTTGGGATATAAGTTTGGAGAGCTGGGCAATATTGGCATATACTCTTATAAAGAGCTGGGGATAAAATACCATCCCACCTGGGAAGTCCTCTGAAAGCAACTACCAAAAAGCCGACAAAGAGGAATATTAAGGGAAAATGTCCTCTTTCTGATACATAATAGAAGTGAAGGCAGTGATCAGGAATCGACAATAGTAGAAGTGGAGGCAGTGATCAGGAATCGATACAATCAACCCACAGCTCCCATCAGAGACACCAAAGGGAAACAAACACAAACATGAAATAACAGACCTAATGGAAACATCAATAGCGGAAAGCCAAAAGGACAGTTACTTTCCCACAACTCAAATCAAATACACCACTGGGAAAGGAATACCTACATAAAATAATTTTATAAGTAAAATATCACGGTCAACAAGCAAAAGCGGAAAACCATAAGAACAGTTACGTCTCCACGAAATGACCAAACGGCGATCGAGAAAACAAATATATTAGCAAAAAATACATGCAAAGACGTACCAAAACAATAATAAACCGCAACAGAATAACCGCGTGAAAAACAATGCATGAAATAACATCCGTTACTGAGGACTAAAATTCAAAAGAGAAGTGAAGGCAATGATCACGAATCGATACAATTAACCCACAACTCCAATCAGAGACACCGAGGGAGAGAAACATTAACACGAAGCTACTAGATCCGAATGGGAACATCACTAGCGGAAAGCCAAAAGTCAGTCACTTTCCGAAAACATGGCTAATTAGCTATCCAAAGGAAAATAATATAAGCGATACATACACTCAAAGACAGGCCAAGACAAAAATAAACCACGACAGAAGAAGCACCCCGGAACGGCCAGTGAAACGAACTCCACCTGGAGGCCAAAACCTATTTTACATGGCCACAATCCTCGCCCTTATTTCCGTCGCGATTTAGAGAAATGATTTGTTCCGTGCGCATGAAGGCTCCCTAAGTCATCAGTGCAACATCTCCGTGAACACAAAAATCAAACAACCACAGAGGTGAAACAACGGTGAGGACTCGACAGCAAGACACCAATGAAATGCTCGAGCAAAAGAAGACCAACAGGTAGACTCCGATGGGCCTTACCAGATACAGGCACCAACCAACAATACATACACTTCTCAGTTAGCCTTTATGTTGGAACTGTTATAGAATCTGAGGCCCGACCCACTAGCGTGCAATCGAAGAGGGAAGCAAAGTTGTCAACCGCGACAAACCACCACGCATGCAGTCTGACGTATAACATTTACGTTGTACCCTATTTTTTTACATCAAAGAATGACTTCACGAAACTATTTGCCGAAGTCATTACATTAAAATATTTTTTTTTATTTATACACTACGTCACCATAAAATTCGGGTTCGATTGACCCTGCTGCAGAAGAGACTTATGTCCAACATTGAATTTTGAAATTAAATCGGAATGACGTCAATTAAACCCCGAAACGGCTCTGCGCAGTCCGCGATACCGACAACCCCGACTAAGAAGTCAAGCAGTCAACAATCTACCACGAGTGTCGAAGTCAGAGACTAGACACTCTGGCAAATCGAATTAACCGTGAATCACAAACGCTACAGGACGCCGCACGAGGAACATCACAATCCAAGAAAGGAAAACCCACAATCTCAAAATCAAAATCATCGCGTCCACCATAAACCCTGCAAGAAACAAACCCATATAAAACGGACAGACGCAAACCCCAAAACGGGGCCGCGGTATCAGAAGAATTTGCTCTATTTAACTGAAGCCCCGAGGGGCATACTCGACCGACCAAACCATCGAAACAGACACTGTCAATACCGAATAAATCATCCGAATATCCAGAAGTCGAGCTAAAGGCTTCAATGATTTCAGATTGGTTTTCAACGGAAAAGGACACAACGAAGTTTCCCTCAAAACAAAAAAAGACCAGATCAGCAACAAGGGGCGCTTAACCCGCACCCACCGGAATACCCACAACCTGTCCTAATAACCTAGTACCAAATCTTTTGCAAATGCAGCCAAGTAAAAAGGTCTCCAGAAGAGCAAAAAAAAGCATTCCTTACATTACATGCAAGATAGAGGGGGTCTTACCCACAAAATGTTCATCCAACCAAATCATTAAGTTTTTTTTTTCATAAGAATATGAGGAAGCACAGTATAAATGGAGGAAAAATTATAAGTAGACCGGTTTGAAGCATGAAAAGCCCGGATTCCATATTATCTAAAAAAAACATTAGAATTGTTACAGGCCAAAACATATTTCTCCCTGATCTTTCAAAGCCCTGTCGCAATATTTAATCACACGTCCCCAGGTGGCAATTAAACATGGAGTTAATAATTTGGAGAGTTAAGTGGTGCAACAAGAGCTTGAATCTGCAATAAACCGTGCTCTGTATGGTATTTTTTGAATTTTAGGTAACCAATATAACGTCGGCCCACGTCATTCTGCACGCGCCTGGCCGACAGAGGTGTTATTTGGAAAAAAAATCGCATTTTTCTGGATTTTAAATATGACTGAAAATGCCATATTACTGTGCTAAATGGATTTTATTCTGTGTTGGCGACTAATCAAGGTCGCGTTGAGGATCCACTACTTATTACTTCTTTGTACTATATCTTATTGACCTTATTCGTCGGGGTTCTGAAATAACTGAAATGTGAATATCTTGTGATAAAAAGCAGTAAATTCATTATTGTTTCCTTTTCGATCAGACATTTTGTTGCAGAGGTATGGCCCTTTGCAGACTTAGGTAGTTTTGCTTAGAAAAGGCTTGTAAGCAAAATAGTTAAAACAATACTTAGGTTAGGCTCTTGACATTTTGCAAGCGGTTGGAAACTAATTTGAAAATAAGCTGATTAAATTGTAATTTTAGTCCATTAAGATGTGACCAAATAAACCCCTTTTTTTCTGCGAGCATTGTGACCACGTAAAATCTATTTAAATGCATCCCACCGAGTAAACATATTTACTGACCGTTTCAAGGTTTATTACGAGGACTGTTCAAATATGAATGCAACTAAGCACATAAAAATGATTCCGTGATAGATTTCGATGAACATTTTATTTTGTCCCCTCAAAATATTCCCCTTCAACAGATATACAAACTTTCAGTCTTCTTAACTAATCATTGAATGCATTTTGGTAGTCTTTTCGAGGAATACAAAAAAGTCACAAGGGGCAAGGTCAGGGGTATACGGGGGGAGAGGGAGGTCAACAACCTTTTCCTGCTTCAGATAGTCTTGCACAATGAACGCCTTGTGCGATGACGCATTGTCATGTAGCAATCTGACACTGGCCAAACCAGTTGCGGGTCTTCGTTCTTTGAAATAATTCTTCAATTTTCGCAGAACTTTATTCTTGTAAAAGTTCGCATTTACAGATTTGCCTTTAGGCACAGTAACCTGAATAGCAGGGCCCTGATTTGAAAAGAATATGGCATCCAATACCTTCTTGACGCTCATGGTCCGCTTCGCAATGCATGGTTTTTGCAACACTTTGTTACGCACATTTTGTTCTGAATCTTTCGTTTTGGCTCAAAAAAGTGAACCCATGTCTCGTCACCTGTGACGACATAAGCGAAAGATCCCGCATTGTTATTTGGAAACTTTTTAAGCAACTTCTTGGCGCACTGAACGAGTGTCTTTTTCTGCTGATCTGTCAACAGATGGGGAATCCATCTAGCACAGATCTTTCTCATTTTCAAATCCCATTTCAGAATTGTATGAGCTGCTTTAAATGAGATGCCAACCATACTAGCTGTTTGCCTAGTGGTGTATCGTGCATCGGTAGCAACTATTTCTTTCACTCTAGCAACCATCTTGGCAGATGTTGCTTTTTCGGCCGACGATCATGTGGTGCATCTTCTGTTGAGCCTAGCCCACAGCTGAATTTTTTACACCAACGAAAAACTGTCGGAAAAGACATTTCATTATGCCCATAAACCGAACATATTTCATCAAAAATGTCTTTTGCACCGTATACCAAGAATACAACAATTCTAAATATAGGACCGTATTTCAACGGCGTACTCTGACCTTCTTCCAACCATGTTTTGTATTAGTATACAAGAGTAGAGAGTGTTTATCGAACGATATACATGGCTAAAGTGTACGGGTTTTTACAGGTTTGGTATCAATGTATAGGTAAAATGTTTTTCTACGCTGTGATATTTATTTCCAGGTGATTTTCGCATTAGTGCATGAGAAAACGTCCTACTTGCATTCATATTTGAACAGTCCTCGTATTATTGTAGTTTGTCTTTTCTTGTGTATTTTATTTTGGATAGCCATTTGTCCATTTCTTGAGAAAGTAACTGCCCTTTTGTGGCGTTTTCATTATAGAGATTTTAACGCAGGTTCATGTCCCTTTCCCTTTGCTGTCTTGGATGGGAGGTGTGAGGTAATTGTGTCGATTACTGATCATCGGTTTATCTTTTATTAGTTTGTTTTAATACAAGAAAAAGCTTGTGAGAAAAAAAGGACATGACCTCGGTTCTTGAAAATTTAAAGGCAGTTTGGATCTAATTTTTAGTTGACCTGATTAAATGTTGATATAATTCAGGAAACATTGATCACATTATGCCCCTTTGTGGACTTAGATATTTATAGTAGGAAGCGTTTGTAAGCAGAATATCTCCAAAACACTGCTTGAACTAGACTCTTGAAAGTTTGAAACTAACGTGTGCTGGCTAAAGATTTATGCAAATTTGATTAAACTATTTTACTTTGTGGGTTGGCATTTTGGCAAAGGAAAAGAATGATATCACAAGAAGCGCTTAAGCTAGCCCTTGAACGTTTTGATACTGTTTGAAACAGGTCTGTAGCCGACCCCTTGAAAGCAAGAAATCGCACAAATTAGTAGGAAAATCATAGGTAGGGGGCACTGTGTAATTCAAACGCAAAGTCTAGTTTCGTCAAATAATGGATGATAAAAAAGAAAGAATAAATAAAGGTAATTTATTTGAAAATCTCTGAATGGGTTTACTTTAAACTTTGCTCGTTTAATACCCAATGCTGTTCATTCTTCAATGAACATTAAATATATTACATTCAGTTCTCAATTGGTAATAAAGCTTCTCTAAAGGTAATGCATCTAGCTGTGTGCCAAAGAAAATGACTCTTCATTACTTAAAATTAGGAGCATTGTGGCAATTTAAGGTGTACATGTGCACAATTGTAACATAGGTTCAAGGCAGCTTTAAACTTGTCTGATTTTCACTTACTTTTCCAGTAATGCACAGTTGTTATACCAAACAAGAAATCTTAACGCAAACACTTTGCGACTGCTATCAAAATGAGAACGGAAGTAGACTTCATGCCAACTGTAATGCTTTTACTGCATAATATGAATATATGTTATGTTTTATTACTTTAATTTATGTTGCATTATAATATAACTATTATTTGAAACTAATGTTTGTGATACATTTTTGTTGAAATTTACAGAGACAAAGATAAACAGCATTAATTTTGCAATTAAAACAAAAAGTATGGTTTAGAAATAAAACAAAAACTAAAGTTCAAACTTACATGTTTTCATAAGGTCCCACGTGCGACTGATTTCTAACAGGAAAATGAAGAAAGATGCACTGGAAATTTTGATAAATCTGGTCTGGAATGGAAGTTGAAAAATAAAAGTGACGGCAATGATCAGGAATGGTTGCAACTACCCAACACCTGCCATTAAAGACATCTAAGGGGAAGAACCACGAACATGAACTGACCAAACCCTGTTGAAAACGGCACAAGCGGAAAGCCAAAACGACAGCCACTTTTCCACATAATGGCCAAACGGCCATTTAAAAGACAAATGATTTAATCAGTCCGCATGCAGGCTTTTGATTATTGCCTTCACTTCTATTTTCCAACTCATCGGTGCTACGTCCACGAGAAAATACATATCAAAGAATACAGAGATGAAACAACAATGTGGACTCGAAAGCATGAAATATCTGAAATAATACCAACAATTAGACTCCTGTGAGCACGACTAGAGAGAGAGAGAGAGAGAGAGAGAGGGCCATGTGCCAACCGACATTATCTCAGAATTACGTAAGCCTTTACGCTAGTGCCGTCGTATAATCGGAGGCCCAGTCTGGTCCAGAAAATAAGTGCCCTCCAAATTTTTCAGTCATGTTGTGTATTCCTTGTTTCCAAAGGATAACCCTTTTATAGAACATGTTAGACGTCACTACAGCTGATGTTAAGGGAAAGTGTGGCGGCCGTCAAGAGATTCATGCCCTTCACCATGGTGTATTTTATATTTTCTTTTCCTTTGGGATCATTGATTGCATTTTGGAATTCTGAAAATGTTTGAGGGACACTGATAAGGCCTAATTGACCGAAACTAGCTAGTTTGGCCCAGAACACACCATACGTTTCTGTTCTGTTGTGTATTCCTTTCTTCCAGAGAATAACCCTTTTATAGAACATATTTAACTGCCACGCACGCAGTCAGTCATATAACATTTATGTAGTATTCAATATTTTATTCGTGTTCTTTGTTTCCAAAGGCAACATTTTAGCTTTTTAATTTACCTCACTGCAGTTGCCGTTAGGCGGCCGTAAAAAGTCTCCCCGTGCTTCATCAAATTGCATATTATATTTTATTTTCCTTTGGTATCATTGAGACCATTCTGGTTACTTTGAAAATCGAACATCGCTTAAGCCGGTGCTAGTAGGCGCATGCGGCCTTGCAAGCTTTATTGCTGTGTATGAAGTGACTAAATAAAACCGAGTCCGTGTTTCGTTCTTTTATGTGTTCTTTGTTTCTAAAGGCAACCTTTTAGCTTTTTATTTTACCTAACTGCAGCTGGTGTTAAGTGCCGTGTGGCGGCCGTAAAAAGTATATCCGTCTTCATCACTGTACAGATTATATTTTCCTTTCCTTTGGAATCATTGACTAATCTGCTTACATGTACGTTATCAATCGAATATCGCTTAAGTCGGTGCTAGGAGGCGTATGCAGCCTTACAAACTACATTGCCCGTCACCACGCGTTGTGGCTTGAGGAAATAAAGGGGCTGCATGATGCTTCCCCGCAGAGCTGTAAACGACCGCACACGAGTACTAGTAAACCGCTTACAGAATCTAAGCCTGCCCAGGTAAAGCGGCGCGAGTCGGCCCGGCCATGCTTATAAACCCTATTGGTTTCATTGGGCGATTGGGCTTGAAATATCATTTCATCTCAATGTCGGGTAAAAGTCAAAAAAAAATGGAAGCAACGTCTCCAAAATGACCTATACAGTGTTGACGGGGACGTTTCACCTCAATTCAAACAAACTGTGTATAAAGAGAATCAATAAACCCGAGTCTCCGTCTTTCGTTCTTTTGTATATTCTTTGTTTCCAAAGGCAATTTTTGTGCATTTTAGCTCACCTGGGCCGAAGGCTCCAGTGGAGCTTATAGTATAGTGGGTCCTCGTCCGTCCGTCCATCCACACTTTTGACCAGTTATACCTCTGCAACATGCAGGCTAATCTCAACCATTTCTCATCTGTAGCATGCCTCTGGTGGGGTGTTGATGACATACGTTTTTTTCGAATTTGAACGAAAACTTTGGTTGCTATAGCAACCACAAAGTGCCATAGACTTACAATGGGATAATGTTTGTCATCACCGTAGCGCCTAGAGTTGTGTTCGGATCTTTCTGAAATTAATTTGTTAGGTGGCTGGGGGATAAAACCTCGGATGAGTTCGAAAACCGGCTAAGTCGGCCCATTTATCGTATAGTCACGTCCCCTTGATTCTGAAAATGCCTATTATTGACCTTGTCCTTCAGTTTTGATCGGAACTTCTTGAAACTGACAAATAAGTAAGTCAGAGATAAAAGCTCGGATGAGTTCGAAAACTAGCGATGACAGTCGATTACACATAGAGTTATGTCCCCTAGTTTGTTGAAAATGCTTATTTTTGACCTTTTCATCACCGTAGCCCCTTTAGGTTTGATCGAAACTTCTTGAAACTTACAAACAAGTAAGTCAGGGATAGAAGCTCGGTTGAGTTCGAAAACTAGCGATGGCGGTGATTACTCACGGAGTTACGTCCCCTAGTTTGCTGAAAATGCTTATTTTTGACCTTGTCATACCCGTAGCCCCGTCAGTTTTGATCGGATGTTCTTGAAAATTACAAACAAGTAAGTCAGGGATAAAAGATCGGAAGATTTCGAAAACTGGCGAGGTCGGCAGACCTTTCATAGTGATACGTCACCTTGATAGCTGAAAATGGCTATTTTTTACCTTGTCATCAATGTCGCCATTTCAGTTTAGAGCGGATCTTCTTGAAACTTACATGTAAGTAAATTAGGGATAAAACTTCAGCAGCGTTCGAAAACCGGTTAAGTCGGCTTATTTATCATAGAGTTACTTCGCATTGTTTGCAGAAAATGCCTGTATTTGACCTTGTCATCACCCTATCTTCTTTAGGTTTGATCTTCTTGAAACTTACATGTAATTAGGTCAGGGATAAAAGCTCGGATGAGTTCAAAAACTGTTGCGATCGGCCTATTTATCATATAGTTATGTCCCTTTGATTGCTGAAACTGCCCATTTTTACATTGTCATCATCACAAATCCCTAAGCTTCGAACAGACCTTCCTGAAACTTACATATAAGTAAGTTAGAGATAAAAGCTTGAACGTGTTTGCAAACTAACATTCACAGAGTTAAGTTCACTTCTTTGCTGAAAATGCCTTTTATGTACCTTGTCATCACCATATATGTCCTTTAGGTTTGATCGAATCTTCCTAAAACTAGCATATTAGTAGGTTGAGAATGAAAGTTCGGATCAGTCTGAAAACTGGTGATGTCTGCCTATCATAGAGTTACGTCCCCTTGAATGGTGAAAATACCTGTTTTTTGACCTTGTCATCCGCATAAATCTTTCGGTAAAGTTTTGAACTTCCTGAAACGGTTAATCTTTTAGCTCAGTAATCTCTGCAGGCATATATTTTTTGTCTGAAATCTGCTAATTTCAGGAACATCCAATTAGACTAAAAAACTTTTACATTTACAGGTAATCAGCAACTACCGCACTAAAGATCAAAGATTATCGACCAAGACACTAACAGCGCTGATCGAAAAACTTACAAATTTAACCCATACAGGAAAACTGAACATCCCAACAATACGTTTCGAGTGGTCCATTTCCAATTAAAGGGGTATCAGGTATGTTTTGTTTGTGAAAAAATTTGCAAAACTGTATGTACTTTAAGCAAACTATGTAGACTTAGATCAGACGCCGCTTTGTGTGGCGTCTTATCTGGGTCTACACTGTTTGTCAATGTTCCAGAAAGAGCTGCTAGGCGTATATGGGTTAAGATTACAGATCACCCGTTCATTTGAAATCACCGCAGTCACACAAAAGACATCATACCCTATCAAAACATATCACAATTCAGAAAAACTAAATCATATATAAATAGACGTGAAGTTGGGTGTGCCGTGTTAGAATAGTGGCACAAATCTAAAAATACATGTTTTGGAGGCCGTTGTGTTCATGTATGCAGGCAATGGTATTTGAATTTCTTACAATGCTGTGAATGACACTAGGCCTGTCTGCAGTCTGGCCATTCACTTTTATGTGAACTACAGGATCAAAGTTCACAGAGTGCAAAATATGCTAAATTCCTGCTTGAAATCATCTTTAACTGTACATATCTTTAACTGTACATATCATTGAGGAATAACAATGGAAACAAGTATCACAGAATCTGGTGAGGTTTCTTTGATGAGATAGTATAAGAACTATTGATAAGACGTTTTCTGCTGAGTGAAATAGGGAAATGAAAGTACTGAATGTATTGTAATATTGGCATAAAATTAAGTTTCCTTTCAAGTTGAAACAGAATTAAAATCATGAATTTTACAGAAAAATGGATATTTCTTGTGAGTTTTAAGCCCCGGTTAACACCAAAAAGAAGATGCCAAGTTTATATGTTGCGGTACTAACACTATCATAACGTTAGCAACACTAAATCAACGTACATTTACCTTTTATTAGTGTCTTTCTGAAATCGGTGTATATGGGGCGGATACATTGATATTCCGTTGTCGGTCTTCACAAACATACTGTGATCAGACAATTGCTGTGTGAAATAGAAGTAAGTGCAATGATAAGGAATTATTCAATGACATCAAATGGAAAGAAACAGAAACATAAATTAACATCACTTAAATGAACACGGTCAAAGGCAGAAAGCCAGAAGGATACTTACATTCCCACAAAATGGCCAAACGGTTGTCCACAATAATAAGATATTAACATGACAAAACTAACTTTAACAATAATAAACCACGACAAAAGAACTGCCTTGTAATGGTTAGCGAAAAGGTTTTTACTTGGTGGGAAAGCTTATGAAAGGCTTGTAGCCACTAAGCTACAAGAAAACTGATGTACAAACAACTGCATTGATATGGTGGGTAGCCAGACGGCCAGTATCTGAATTTCTTAAAAGGGTTCTGATAATCACGGTTATATATTTTGCTGTGAAAACTATAAGACACAAAACTTACACTTTCAAATTGCATATGATCTGTCTTATGTATTATATTCAAGGTGAATGTTAGAGTTTCTATTTATGTTTTACACGAATTTGCAATTACTATCTGATTTTATTTGAGTAGCACCCTTTTCATTGAATCTGATGTCACTGATAGTGTTTTCAGCAAAAAACCCATTCTTCGAAATGAAAATTAATTTAGTCATTGTATATAATGATGCCATGATTCTAATGAAATTGAAAATATGCCAAACAAATATAATATACCCAAGCCAATATAATCCGGTTTTCGCTTTATGCATGTAGCAGAAGCATCGGTTGACACTTTAGTGACACTTTAGTCTGTTTCGTAAGCGTATCATGCACCTCTTTATATTCCGTTATTTCGTTTTATCACATCATATTGTGATCAAATGTATGTATAACATTTAAGTCATACCTACATAGAGACCTACAACAAACTGCCAGCAAAACAATGTTCAAAGCTTTTATACCACTCACAAAAATATATTACATGTAAAACTTTACAATTCGTGTATTGCTAGTACTTTGATTGTATAAAAAGGCCTCTGATGTTATCAAATATTCTACAGTTACTTTAGATTAGTAGTTTTGGCATTGAAAACGATGTATCCGAAAATGGTTAGGTTTCCGATTTTTCAAATTAAACATGGGAAATTTTACTCAATGATTGTTGATCCCTGTATTTTGCCTATTATCCATCTGTCAGATTGCAGACAACCCTTGCGATGGTCAGCATCACCTACTGAATAACTCAGGCCATGTCTCCCTCCATTAACATTCCGGCCTCCCAAAATGACTTTAGCTGTTTTTTTTTTTTTTTTTTCTAAAAAATGCCACTAGGCTTTGTTATTTAAAACACGTAGAGAAAACTGTGGGTTACAGGGATATATACTTTAGTTCTTATTTCGCTGAAAATATACACTATGGAAACTCGTTAGAACCGCATCAATGGGGCAAACTAGTAAGAAAATGTCACCCAAGAATGACCACAATCAAAGATAGCAGCCATCTCAAATCACCAAAGGAAAGTACGTGACATGGAGGCACAAACAAAAACAGACAAACCATGAACCAACGGCACAAAGGCAATTAACAAAATCCCGACCGCCTTGGGACGGCCAGTAGTAAATTCTAACCAGTGCCCTAAATATATACTCGCAGCAAAAACAAAAACAAAAAGAAATACAAGTTTTCACCAGAAATCAAAGCCAGTTTTATGACTACCTGACACGGATTTGTCTTTCATATCTATACAACCAAAATAAAAAAGCCACTATAGCCGAAAACAACCAAAAGAAGGAAAAAGGAACGACTTGGGAGTACACTCCAAAATACGATTCACGAAGTAAACAAACACGCACATCCAAAATAACACGAGGCACTTCTTGGGGCGTTCAGTAGAAAACAACTGCTCGGAGGACTTAAACATCGACGTCTGATTAGATAACCTCTGAATTTGCGACAGGTCATCCTTCGATAACGAGACACCATCATGTATCGTTGCTTTTCATGGGTTGGATTTGGTTTTAGGCGGCTCAAAGTGTGTGTCGTTTTGAGCACAATGGTGCGATTTTTACCAAAACAGCTGCATAGGTGCATCAAAACCGGAATAATTGTAGTTTTTTCTTATTGACACTCCAAACTTAGGTTGTATGTGCTCAAAAGAACGATTCTAACGAGTTAGCAAAACATCTGTTTTGGAGCAGAAATAAAGGCTAATAATGCATACCTCTCTAAACTCAAGTTGTCGTCATATTAATTTGAATTTACAAGGATGTCCATTCCACGATCTGATCCGAAAACGCCGTAAAAAAGATCGCTGGCCACAAAGTCTCTAACAAGTTCAACAAGTCGTCAAAGATCACAATTAAAGGTTACAACCCATCAAACCATCAGGAGGGGATCGGAAAGCTTAGAGGGCATGGCCTAGTAAAGGTGTCAAACTAGTCATACTCAACAATGTATGGTCCAAGTCTAGCAAAGCATCAGCAGGTTACCAAAATATTCTAGGATGAACGGCAACGGCTTAGGAAAACCTCCAAATCACCATGTTATTCACAGGAAGAACAATTAAAAGCAAGGCTGACAACACAAGCATAATGCTGCACAGGTTTGTCTGTATTGTTAAAATGTTGGTTTTGACAGCCTTACTGATGCGACTCTTAATGGTACGAGCAATGTTTAGGCAAACTTTAGAAAACATTCTATTCCCAAGCTATATCGATTTTTCACGACATAAAATCTGATGTCTGTTACGGACCGCAATTCCTCCCTTCAGTTATCTACCTTTGTAGATTATAAGAATCTTATATGGGTGTGAGGGGTGGATAGAGAAATCCGTCCCAAGGGTCACTGTCCGGCATCACGAGGCTTGCCGAGTGATGCCGGACAGTGATCCCGAGGGACGGATTTTTCTATCCACCCCTCACATCCATATTGGATTCTTTTTCTTGCATACCTTCCATTTCTTAGCGCGGAATTTCAATGCTGCAGTCACTTCGGTTACCAACGTCCGCCATATTGTGTTGACACTGCAGGAATGTAAAGTGATGTCACGGATCGTGCATGACGTCAACCTTAACGACGGCGCACACAAGGTCGTAATCAACCAGTGCATTTATCAAACACGCGATTATATTCGATTTGGGGTCGGAACACCAGGGTCAGAACATAAATTTCTATCCGAGGGTAAAATCGCGGATTTCCTTGTCTGGTGTGCAAGAATATATTCATACCTTATCAGAACGATAACAAACCCATGCGGCCGGCATATGCAGCTCTGTTGGATGCGCGTCCGACTGGTGATCAGGAGGACGCGGATTCGATACCTGCCGGGGTCGGCAACATTCTTTCTTGGCGATTGAGCATGAAAGATGAGGCCTAATTGGCCGAAACTAGCTAGCCTGGCCCATAAAACATGTACACTCCATATTTTCCAGTTCTGCGGTGTATTACTTGCTTCCATATCCTTCGATAGAACATATTTATTTCGTCGCAGATGGCTTTGTGCCGAAATTTGCATCATCGTAAATGATGGCTTCCTTGAAGAGGGGCTATGTTAGGGACCCCGATTCCTCTCTTCAAGTATCTACATTGGTAGATTATATGCACAGCTTATAGGTATGTAACCACTCTCAGACAACTGCATTAGGGAATCGACTCTTTGGCTCAGTGGCTACAGCATTGGCCTTTCACCCGAGAGGGTAAGTTGGGATTTTTCTAAAGCTATGTTTCTTTCTTTCTTTTTTTTTTTTACAAGAACACGTAGGGATATATACACACGAAACGGAAGCAACTCTTCCGAAGAAATATGTGTCTCTTTTTACCATCAAGGATATTCTCTTAAACGAATCAGTTTGCTCTTTAATAGTATCATGGGTCTCCCACAAAGAAATGAATTTGCTCCGAAAAGCAAAGGAATAGACCCTTTTCCACAGGGACCCAATTGATGGCAGACCAAGCAGGAAGTCAAACACTTTGTCTCCCTTGCATAAAAAGCTGATTATATATGAGCCAGCGCATGACAAAACCTACACACAGCGAAGACTCAGTTCAGCCTGCGCATCCATAGAGTCTAACTTGCTGCATGGAGGAGCATTGGGCCCTTAGCTATCCGTAGAGCGCATAAGGAAGACTTTGATCAGACTGCGCGGATGCGCAGGCTGATCTGAGTCTTCGTTGGGCGCACATTTTGTCGTGCGCTGGCTCAATTATATGAGGTGAATTGATTCCCCTTGATTGACATTTTGTTTAATGTCGAAATTGATTTATTCATGTAGCGAGATAAAACGTCCACTAAATAGTGATTCACTTTATATACAAATACCATTAGTGTTGACAGGTATAACTAGGCCATGACAATCACAAGATTTACTGTCCGTCGAGGAATAGTTGACAGTGACGTCACGACTTGTTTTTGTTCTGAACAATGCAAAGCTTATGTGGCTAACGGTAAAATAGCTCAAATAGTCAGCTACGTCACTGTCAGCTATTTGTTGGTAAACTATACGTTTAATTATGAAGGCATCGGTCATAAAAAAACATGCTGTTATTATGATTGAGTCTACTCTCACAAATGACGATGGGGTATATAGTTGATCTTCCTGATGATATATTTCATTTTGTTTTGACATATTTTTATGTTGTTATTTTTTTCTTCACGGAAATAAATTTATTTACCTGTTTATATTTACTGTTTATTGCCTAATTACTCAAAGGTAAAACGTTTCAATTATAAAGGCACATGGCGTAGTAAACGCACTGAACAGTATTTTTAAACTGTCATTAAGTTCTTTTGTTTTACAAAGTAAGTTATAACATGTTTTGCACGACATATGTGGGTATCTGGACCTAATATTAAAATGAAGCATGTGTAATTAAGTCACTATGTATTAAGCCTCTTTCGAGGGCTATTCTGCCTTTGTATTTTTTTTCCAAGGAATTGGTTTTATTCTTCAATTCTTATTTTATTCTTTTCATGATTGTTGGAACACACACACATACAAAGCTAACACACGCTCAAGGGATGTTCGAAAAGAATTGTTTATTGTCTTCTAGCTCGATATTCACGTGTGGCACGATCAAAACCAATACATACTTGTATAGGACTACTCAAAATCTACACAATGGTTATAAATGTACATGTTAGACTAAGTGTGACATAAAATTTGCCATTTGAATACACGCAGTCATTGACCACGGCAGTGAAAATGGTTGGTAGAAGTGTCGCAATACGGGCTTACATCAAAGCTTGCTCACAACTTGGTTGTTCTTTTAAGAAGCTGATGACTGAAATTTCTACTGCTTTTGGACCGTCTTGTGTGTCTTATGACACAGTTCGGCGGATAAGTCTGGTGTGGAGTCCAACAAAAATGCACCGAAATAGGTAGGCCAAAATCTGCATCTCGTAAAGAAATCGTTTCCAAAATAAAGGAAATCATTGAAAGAGATGCCAGGTTTACAGTTCGTTATATTGCACGAAAGGTAGACATATCACTATCAACGGTTAACCTGATTTTGAAGAAGCATTTGAAAGTCAGAAAGGTTTCTGCTAGATGGGTGCCCCATCTGTTGACTGACGAGCAAAAGAGGCAACGGGTTATTGTGGACAAAACGCTGCTTCGAATGTTTCCAAAATATGACAAATGCAGTTTGACAATTTCGTCACAGGTGATGAAACCTAGGTCCATTATTTTGAGCTAGTCAGAAAGGTTAGCAATAAGATCTTGGCCACTAAACTCAGCAAACGCCAACTAATTTCTTTGAGTTCAAAGAAGGTTGCCCACACTTCTATTTTGTATGCAATCTTCTTCTCTGGTGAAGGAGTCGAAATAAAAGTGTCGGTGAAAAAGGACAAAAGTATCACATGAAAGCACCACAAAGACGTAGTACTGAAGAAACTGAAAAAGTATTATCAGAAACGACACCCTACCAATTGTTTTAAATATGTCAGTCTTCTACATGACAATGCAACCGCTCATACCTCCGCAATAGTTTCGGCTTTTTTGAAAAAAGGAATAGTAACTGTTTTGCCTCTATCCCCCCCCGCCCCCGTATTCCCCAAACCTTGCCCCAAATTGAAATCATTCCTTGCTGGGCGGAAATACCAGTCCCAAACAGGCACTTACTTGGATCTGCCATTCATTTGTACCTTATTACTGTGCCCAAATCAAAATGTTTGAAGGCATGAAATGAGTAATCAATGGCTAACTTGAAATTTGTAGTCTCCTGACAGAAATAAGCAATTTTTTTCGAACATCCCTCGTACAATTGAAAAAAATACCCGCCCTAAGCTATTAGTTGGGAGATTTTGTTTTCCCATATAGGTTAATGTAACAAGTCATCACGCAAACACGCCAATATAATTTTGATCCCCTTGATAAATATAGTAAAACTGGGGTTTTCAGGTGTAATCCTTATTTTTCTTATTTTTGCTTTAAAATATATATTGTGGGCACTCGTTAGAGCCGCCTCGATGAGGCGTTTCTAACGAACACCTACAATCTATATTTTTAGCAGAAATACGAAAAATATCATAATTTTGCACCTTAAAATGTTCGTTTTTTCGGCGGTAAAGTTTACAATGTACTTGCATAGGGGTGCTTTCGTAATGTTTATTTTCTGATATAGGTTAATCTGACATGTTTCAACAAACTAATGATGCTTTACGTGGAATACAAAATAATGATAATTTTTTTTTTACATCAAGACTGCTTATTTGAAAGGTGTGTTGAGGGCCATTTGACTGAAAACAGAAACAACTTGAAGACTGTCTAAGGTCGAATGTCGGTCGTAATATGTTTCTTCTTTATTTATATTTTACTGCTGAGCAAGATAGTCAATATGCAAGGCCAAATATTCTACATTCACACTTTCCTACATTCCCAAAAAATGGCCAATTGGCTACCAAAAAAAAAAAAAGCGATACGTATCACACACTCAAAGACAAGGCATAACAAAAATAAACCGCGAGAGAAAAACCGCCTGGGAACGAACAGTGGAAAGAAGTTCACTGGGTGTGTGTGTGGGAGGGTGGCTGGGGTGGGGTGGGATGGGGGTTAAATCGAGTTTTCGCGGCCGCAAAAACAAATGTAAATTCAATCTCTGAGTGTTGGAATAATACGATTAAATGCATGTACGGAGAAATCTTTTAGAGGCACGACACGGCTCAAACAAAACAACCATGATATGCAGAATAGAAGTAACTGCAATAATCCGGATTCGCTACCATTAACCTACAGCTCCCAGAGACACCAAAGGTGAGGAAACACAGACATGAAATAAATACGCCCTAATAGAAATATCAAGAGCGGAAAGCCGAAATGACAGTTACGCTACGTTCGCACAAAATGACCAATTAGCTATCCCAAACAAACATATATAAGCTCAAAGACAAACCATATCGAAAATAAACCGCGACAGAAGAACCGCTTTGGAACGGTCAGTGAAAAGAATTCCACTTGGTAAATGGCTTTAATCGATTTTTACGCGGCTGTATTTCTTGGTCACCCTAACTAGTTTCGGCCATTTACTAGTTTCGGCCATTTAGGCCGCATCAGTGAGCCACAAATTAACAACAATAAATCAATGATTACAAATGACAAGAAACTACAAGCTACACTTTAAAGAAGGCTAAGGAAACTTTTTGCGGCAGCCACACGTTCCCTTAACACCAGATGCAGCGACGGTAAATATGTGCTATAAAATGAACTGCTTCCACATATAAAATTCCGGAAGATAGCCTTTCGCGTGTGAAAACCCTTATTTTGTCATTTTCGAAAAACAAACATGCATCTCGGCAGTCAGATAACAAATTTATATTCACTGCTTAGCTAGTTCAATATATCCAGTGTTTTCATTTAAGGGGAATGGGAACACCTTGGAGATTTTTTCGCCATTTAGCAAATAGAGACATCTTTCGGAACTTCCTGTTCGCTTTTCTATAAGCTCTCTCCCACAGAAAGGGGGCCTACTCTAAAGGAAGGAATTTGTTCCTAAGGAGCAAATTCTTTCCTTTCAGATTTGACCCTTATTGACATGGGAGACAAAAATACATTCACATGAGTTGCCTCCCTTGAAGGTGTATCCATTCTTCTAAATCGTCATTTATCATGACAGTGAAATCATTAAGAACTAAAAGCACATTGTTTCAGGTAAGTGAAATCTTAAAACTGGATCAAAGTATCTTTATTGGTTTCTGAGATATTGCAGTTCGAAATAGAAGTGGAGGCAATGATCAGGAATCGATACAATTAACTCACAGCTCCCATCAGAGACACCAAAGGGAAAGAAACACAAACATGAATCAACAGACCACAACGGACACACCAACAGCAGAAAGCCAAAAGGTTAGTTACTTTCCCACAAAATAGCCAATAGGCAGTCCAAAAAAAATAATATAAGCGACACAAACACCATAAGACAAACCATAACAAAATAAACCGCGGCAGAAGAACCTTCTCGGGACGGTCAGTGGAAACGAATTCCACTGGCGGGCTTAAATCGATTTTACGTGGCCACAATCCTCGCCCTTACTTTCGTCGCGATTGAGACAAATAATTTGTTCAGTCCGCATGAATGCCTCCTACCTAACTCATCGGTGCAACATCTCCGTGAACAAAAAAAAAATCAAACAACTACAGAGATGAAACAACAGTGAGGACTCGACAGCAAGAAAGAACTGAAATGCTGGAGCAAAAGAAAACCAACAGTTAGACTCCGATGGGCCCGACCAGAGACAGAGCATCAGGTACCAACCAACATAAGCCTTTACGTTGGAACCGTCATAGAATCTGAGGCCTGACCCACCGGCTTGCAATTAAAGAGGGAAGCAAAGTTGTCAACCGTGATTTGGTTATCGAAGTTTGAAATATTATAAAGATATACAAGAAAGCATTCTGAAGGACAGCCAAATCCCCTGCCGCACTTTGTATCAAGGCTCAACCTTGTTACCTCATGTTGGCATGGTTTATTTATGGTTCTGCTCATCAGCTCACTGTGGGGTATATTTCACAAAAGTTTAATGAAAATCATTCCAGGCGTAAAGGATATCAAAATTCAAAGTTTTCAAACTCGTGACCTTCAACCGTGACCTTGACCTTAAGTCGGCATTTTTCATTTATGGGTTCTGCACACCAGTTCACTGAGACGAATAATTGACCAAAGTTTAATGAAAATCTATCAAAGGGTTCAGGAGATATGGAGCGGACAAGAAAAGGTTACGGACAGACAGACGGACGGACATGTGCTCTGCACATAATCTCACTGAGAAGAATATTTGACCAAATTTTAATGAAAATCCTTCCAAGGGTAAAGTGGATATGGACACAAATTTCGAAGTTTCAAACACATGACCTTCAACCGTGACCTTGACTCTGAGTCGGCATGGTTCATTTATGGGTTCTGCACACCAGCTCAATGAGACAAATAATTGACCAAACATTAATGAAAACCTATCAAAGGGTTCAGGATATATGGAGCGGACAACAAAGTGTTACGGACGGACAGACGGACGACCGGACGGACAGACAGAAGAAGGCCATTCCTATAATCCCCGCTCCGCTTCGCGGCGGGGGATTAAAAAGTCTCAACATGCTGACTTCCCTTGAAATAAATATTTATGAAGTATTCTATGATGTCATTGTTGACTTCAAATTCTTTGAACTATTTGTCAAGCAATATATCTGGTGTTTTACATCCATAAGAAATTACTTAGCCATCTTATAATATGAATGAAATTGACCAAAGTCAAACCTCGGAAACACTTTCTTCTAATTTCAAACATAAGGTCTATAAATTGAAATTCAAATAGTGTATTTAAATAGTTTAAATTTGTATGTAGATCAAACAGCATACAGATGTATGCTATGTGCTTATAAGTGAGCCATGCAAAAAGCATTTTTATCAACTTCACTTGAACTGTTTGTTTTAAACAGTTCAAAAGTTCATTTAAAACTATTATGGCCATGTAAAGTCGATTAAAGCCCCCCGCCCCCAGTGAAATTCTTTCCACTGACTGGTCCAAGGCGGTTCTTCTGTGGCAGTTAATTTATGTTATTGTTTGTTACTTATTGTGTGTATCACTTGTGTCTTTTCATTTTGGATGGCACTTTGGCCATTTTGTGGGAAAGTAACTGTCCTTATGGCCTTCCTTTGTTTAGGTTTCCATTATGGTCTGGTCGCTTCATGTTTGTGTTTCTTTCCCTTTGGTGTTTTTGATGGGGGGGGGGGGGAGTAAGTTAATTGTATCGATTCCTGATCTTTGTTTTACTTCTACTTTAAATAAACATTGTAATTTAGAAATGAAAGTTCAAATGTATACCTAGAGTTATTTATTAGATTCACAGCCAGCAGCGGACATAAGAAAAGTGTATAATAAAATCAAAGAAATTGAAAATTATGGCAGTTTTTAAGTTAATTCAAAAAGTTAATATCAACTCTGGTGTCACAAAATGTGTGTGTGTGTGTGTGTGTGTGTGTGTGTGTGTGTGTGTGTGTGTGTGTGTGTGTGTGTGTGTGTGTGTGTGTGTGTGTGTGTGTGTGTGTGAATTCGGGTTTAACGTCGCTTTCAACAATTTTTCAGTCATATCACGACGGTGTCTGGTTGCGACAGGGAGCTCAATGCTCACGTTTATAGTGCTGCCTCACTGAAGTATCATGTCCAGACACATTACATGATACCACACCCAGTCACATTATCCTGACACTGGGTCGACCAGTCCTAGCTCTACCCCGTAAATCTGAGTGCCAAGCGAGGAGCAGCTAGTACCATTTTTATCGACTTTGGTATGTCGCGGTCCGGGATCGAACCCGTGACCTCACGTTCCCCGGAGCGGATACTCTACCAACTGAGCTATCGGGGCCGGTCTGGTGTCACAAAATATTGCATTGTGGGACTAAAGCAACCACGACACTAGTTTAAAATAGGTACATCTGAGATATAAATGAGCATAACTTTGAAACAAATGGGATTTTTTTTTCATGCGGTTTTCAGTTAGATGATCCTTTTATACTTAATTCTAGAATTATGTAAAAGTTCGTGAAAAGTAACCCTTAAACGTTCAAGGCTCTTGCTTGTTTAGCATGTTGATGGGCAGGACGTTATGTATCTTACCTGGTAAAACACCCGTATGCAGATTTTCTCGTGACAGAGGATCACCATATATTGTTTTTCATGGTTCTAGCAATGGCATGTGTCCACAAAATGTTGACTGTGAGTGTTCGTTGGGACACCATTATCATCGCCGTTGCCACCTTGTATCCAAAAGCTCCTATTTGGTATGTTGTTTCATACCATCACGAAAACACGCCTACATACATTTTACCCTCTTGAACCCCACTTTTATATATAGTAAAAATGGGGTTTGTAGGGGTAAAACTTTTTTTTCGTATTGCTGCTCTAAAATATAGACTGTAGGTACTCGTTAGTACCGCCTCGATGAGGCGGTTCTAACGAGTACCTACAAGCTATATTTTGAGCAGAAATAAGAAAAAATTCACAACGTTTCATCTTAAAATTTTCCTTTTTACGGCGGTAAAGTTTACAATGTATTTGTATAGGGATGTTTTCGTAATGCACAACGAGCTTAGGTTAGTATGTGTATGTAGTAGAGGGATCGAGTAAGCAAAGCAGAAACAAAGGTATAATCAGGGTCCAGTTGTTCAAATTGTTCAAACAAATAACGTCGTTAGTTAATATATCGTTGAAACTGTTCATCTAATATGGGAAATATGCAAACCGTTATTTTACATACGTATATAAAATACAGACAAGGTTTTCTCACAATATCTCTGTTTTAGTCCCTGCTCAGGCGCTATGATTACTTACCCAATTATTGCAACTGCAATTGCCTAAAATAGAATCCCACTTTCCTAAAGACTTTCGTTACATTTAAGTGCAGATTACTTGATGCAAATTATTGCAACAAATTCACAATCTGATTGGCAAACAATGTAGATCCTGATCAGCCATCTGATCTGGATCTACATTGTTTTAAAGATAAAACATATCCGGGCTCAGCAGAACAAGGGTTAACGCTATGTACATGTTTACATTTTAGAATATTTGGGCTTGTTAATAGCTTTAGATGGCACTTAAATTACTAACCTGATCATTTCGTGTCACGCCGAAAGAAAACCACAACAATAGCTGACATAATGCTGGCATCATGATTTCAGATTATTGATTAGTGCACTGGCGCCTAAACGATCCCAGAAAGTTTAATACGTTCTTGGAAATATAAGAATGTTAACGTTTCGTGGCCAAACCGGAGAGCCTGGAGAAAACCACATCTCGGTCGGCTGACCCAACTACAAGCCGATTACGAGCCGTATGTCTGATAAAAGAGGGAAAATCCCTATGCTGTGCACCACAATCCGAAACCTAATTTGATTAATTTGGTGAAATTAAAAAAAAAATCCTGATTTTAAAAAAGCAAACAGTGCAGACCCTAATCTGACGCTGCGTTTTTGCAGCGCATGATCAGGGTCTGAACAATTTTCATTTTATAGGGCTTTTTCGATAATGAGGTGACAGTCATATGATGGAAATGCCTTTATGATTTACTAAAGAGGCGGCGCACGACCAAATCTACAATCAGACAGCGCTGACTCATATCACCTAGCGTATGCACCCCTTTATTGACAAAATATGTTGCTTAATGTCTTTTGGCATAATCCGTTGTCTGTTGAAAGTTCTCGAGATCAGCGAAGATTCAGATCCGACTGTGCGTACGCACAGGCTGATCTGAGTCTTCACAGGTCGCAGAAGTTTTATTGCATATTTTCTCATTTGCTGGCCCAAAACATATTTAAAATATGCATTGAAGTATGTACATATTAAGAACAAGTATGGGACGTCAAGTAAGGACCACAAGTCCTAGTATGCCCTAACCTACTTATAATACATGTACACTGGAACTTTGATGGATCGAACCCCTTTGAGACCACGAAATTTGTTCTAGACAGCGGCAGTTCGAGCCACGGAGGATAACTATTAGTGTCATACCAGTAGGCATATTGGAGAAAATTGTGGGATATCTTTTCGGTGTTCAATATCATAAATGTATGTTGTGTCTACTCATTACAATTGCCTCATCGAGGCGAGTCTAATGGGTACACAGAGCATACGTTTGTCAGATAAAAGAAGAAAAGCTCCCTAAATTATCCCTGTTTCGTATTTAAAGTTATTCCTTATGGACTCAAGAACGGGTTCGACTCACCCATGTAAACGAGCAAACGGGTTTCCAGCCATTGAATTTCTACTGTATATAAAATCATCGTCATGTTTTGCTCATATTTTATAATTTCCTGGTTAATAATTTTTATGTGATGTATCGGCTACATTATGTGTGCTGCATAAACCTTTTGATGTCATGAGAAATTTCATTTATGTCTTTAGTCTTGTTCCGTATGTCGTGCAACTATTTCGTTGCATGATGACAAACTCCCATTATGTTATGCATGCTACTCAAAATGAAATGCACAAATTCCTTTATATAGTGTATCATATTCTTTATTGATGCGGTGATTGTATATGGTTTTGTTTTTTCTTTATATGCAGTATCGAGTACATTACATTATGTATGGAATTCTTTATATGTATGATGGGCAAAGAATAAATTATAACACCGGTTCATAAATTATATTTACCAAGATGAATTCGGATCGTTTCGCGCCTGTTTTTTTTTTTTTTGCTTTGTTTTGCAATTTAATAACCCATACAACATCATTTGGGTCATATCCAGTCGGCCAGTTCTTCCTGGGCAGGCTCATACGTAAGTGGTTAACCAATACGTTACTCAGTATTTCGCCAGAAGCTGACAACTGCACCGGTATGTTTCGCCCTACTTTTAGAAAAGTATCGATTCGTCCGTGCGCCGTTGCGCTCAAAGGTCATTTAGCCCGTAGGTTGGTTTATTCATATTCCAATTTTAACATGAGTGAAGATAGCTTACCAGATGGAATGAGGAAAGGATAAATAAACAGAAACACGTTCCTCCGGTTATAGATGCGGGTACAATCATCAGCTTCCCTTGCCAGCCACGTTTTATTATTTCCGTAAACTGGTGGAGATTGATGAGAGAGTTAGACATGCACACCGCCTCAAGCACATTATTTCATCTGGACTTGGACAAATAGACTGGGCTGCATTGTACTTCCGCGCAAAGCTGAAACCAACCGAACTTGAGTACTGGTAAAACAAAAAAATCCTGGTAACGCAAGCTGCTTTTGCCTTACCACTATACAGAACACGGAGTCTTGTTACCAGATACAAATATTGCTGGCAGAGCAGTTAAGAAGCAGCGCCTCGACGCCTTAAGAAACGATGCTTAACTTTACACCGTCCATAAAGTGCTCCCTTCGGGGCTTGGAGAAGTAGACTGGATTGCGCAGAGCTGAATCCGACTGAGAATGTTAATGCTGGTAAAGTGCTCAAAAGGTCTAAGCCATGGTAGGCAATTATTTGTTTGATTGTTTGTTTGATTTGAGGTTTAACGTCCCCGTCAACACAGTATATGTCATTCTGGAGACGCTGCTTTCAATTTTGTTGGACTTTAACCCGACATTGAGATGAAATGACATCTCAAGCCCTGTCGCCCAATGAAATCAATAGGGTTTATTAGCATGGACGGTCCGCTTCGCACCGCGGTTTCTGGATAGGCTTAGATCCTCTAAGCGGTTAACCAGTACTAGTGTGCGGACGGTTTCAGCCCTGCGTGGAAGCATCATGCAGCCGATCTATTTCTTCAAGCCCCGATGGGTGGGGGCGGGCATCGTAGGCAAAGTATGACGAGTCGGACCTAGCATTTCTTTGGGCGGTATGGCTCTAGGTGTCTTTTCATCTCTGAGTCAATGTCGGGTGAAAATCCCTCGAATTCGGAAACGTCTCAAAATGTCCTAAATGTTATTGACGAGGACGTAAAACCTCAGCACACACAAACAAATGTTCCAAAAAGTTAACGGAAATAAAAAAGTCCCGCCCGTCGGGGCTACAGAATTAAAACAGGCTGCATACTGCTTCCGCGCAGAGTTGAAAGCTATCGAGCTTGAGTACTGGTTAACTGCTTAGGTCTAAATCTGCCCAGGAAAAGTGGGGCGAGTCGGACCGCTCCTGAAACCCTAGCAGTTTCTTAAGGGTTCGAGATGTCATTTCATCTGAATGCTGGGTGATAGTCCCAAAAAATCTGAAGCATCGTCTAAAATGACCTACGTATTGTTGACGAGGATGTAAAACCTCACCACTTAAACACAAACTTTATATCCGTTCGTTTGGGCACCAGGTCTGAACAGGCCGCCCTGACTAACAGTCACAACAGTTCTTGGTTTAGAACTTCGTTAAGGCCCATGTTCGAACAGGAATATCAGATAAAACAGGGGCTGGATCGGACGCTTGCCCACTTATTTTGCTCATGACACACCCGATGTTGTTCAGATTTTTATTATTTCTCGAAAAAAAAACCAAAAAAACTTGACTTTGAACAAGACTGCAAATAAGCATAGTTTTCCTTTTATCAGCGGAGTGAGTGAGTGTTTGAGTTTTACGTCCCACCAACAGCTAAGGTCATACAGAGACGGGACCTCGGTTTAAAGACTCATCCGAAAGTCTGGAGAAGCTCGGGATCGATCCTAGAACCCCTGGTTTACAAGGCGAGTAGCGTAACCACTACACCAAGGAGGCTTCTTTTTTTTACAGCGGAACAGTGTCGTTTACGGCATAATGTCACACTCGCCCAATCATATTTGAGAGAATTATGGTTTATTTTGACGTCGCTTAATGAGGCCTGAAAATAGGTGTGTTTCCACTAACATACCGAAACGAGTATGATTACATACATAAAATAGTTACATAATACCATGCAATTTATAAAGGTTAACGCGTTTTAAGGAAATGAAAACCGTTTCTAGAGTCATTGTTAGCCGAAACAAATTGTAACGTTTTTTTTTTTTTTTTTTTCAATTAAGGTGACTCTTTCATATCAGATACTCTATGCCTTAAACTTTGCGATTCAAGTACCCACAACCTACGATTTCGGGCACAGAAGAAGGAATATATAATCATGGAAACCACTCCATTGCTCACTTATAAAATGGGCGTTGAAAGTAAATTAATTTCCTCCATCTGCAGATAATATACAGCCTATGTTTCTTTTTCTTCGCAAATAGGAGAGTCGGAGATGGCACCCTCCACTATAGTTGTTTTACTATATTTCTTTCTGCAAGAAGTTTCCATACTTTTGAAATCTATTGACATGACAGTCTAAAAGCGTTATATTTGACGAACGGTAATCTTTTTCGCATGCGCAAATCATTTCATTTGACTAGGGGCTAAGATTAATAGAAATACTTTCCCACAAAATGGCAAAACGGCTATTCAAAGTGACAATTTAGAAATATAACAATAATAAATCACAACAGATGAACCGCCTTTGAACCGTCAGTTAAAGTTTGTATAGTTGGAGTAGTGAGGGCTTAACTGGATTTTAGGTGGCCACAATCTTCGGCTGAGTTAATCCAATTAAGGTCGATTACTGTGCTTCCCTCTTTAATTGCAAGCCGGTGGGTTTCTATGCCTCAGATTCTATGACGGTTCGAGCGCCATAGGTTACTGAGAATCTGAGATAATTTAATTTGATGTAAGGTTGGTTGGTGTTTGATGCTCTGTCTCTGGTTGGGTCCATCGGAGTCTAACTGTTTTTTTTTTTTTTTTTTTTTTTTGCTCCAGCATTTCAGTGGTCTCTGTCGAGTCCTCATCGTTGTTTTATCTTAGTGGCTGTTTGATTTTTGTGTTCTCGGAGATGCTGCACTGATAAGTTAGAAGGCCTTAATGCAGACTGAACAAACTGTTTGTCCAAATCGCGATCGACGTAAGGGTGAGGATTGCGGCCGCGTAAAATCGATAAAAGCCCACCCAGTGGAATGCATTTGACTGTCCGTTCCAAGACGGTTCTTCTGTCGCGGTTTATTTTTGTTATGGTTTGTCTTTTAGTGTGTGCATCGTTATACTTTTCGTGTCGGATAGCCTATAGGTCATTTTGTAAGAAAGTAACTGTCCGTTTGGCTTTCCGCTACTGGTGTTTCCATTAGGGTCTATTGTGTCTTTCCCTTTGGTGACTCAGATCGGAGGTGTGGGTTAATTGTATGGATTCCTTGTCATTGTCTTCACTTCTATTTAAGACAAATAATTTGTTCGGCCCGCATGGAGGAGTTCTAATAACTTCGAATGCAGTGGGACTAAATATGCATAGGTTATGACGTGTTATTTCTAGCAATGCGTAGGTATTGTCTATCATATACAACGTAATGAAGTTGTTGTTTTAATGTCTTTGAAACAAAATCTCGTATCTTGTTCATGTTGTTGGTCGTCTTGGTCAGTGTCATATTCAACATACTTTTTGTCCCTACACAGACGGCGAATTTAGCAAAAAAGATACGCGTGTAGCCACAAGTAATGCGTTTGTATAAGATTTGTCAAAAATATAAATAGATAACTTGGTTAATTGTTCTATAACATCTTAATTCTCAGTCGTTCCTCAGAGAGGTAATACTGTTTTAAGGAACGTTATAACTTGTATCATGTTCCACCTCAGAGTGTTCTAAAATAGAGACTTTCTTTTTTATTGAATTTAATATAGATTATCTTCTCAGATTGAATTGTCAAAATTGTGATAACATATTACGGATTGATTAAAATAACTCACATAACGTGATGTAAGGGGAAACATTTGATCCTTAAGCTCTGAATAATTGTAAAATATGCGTTATATTGTTTGCGATCGGCACAGCCCAGACTTACATGTAGCTTTAATCATATAAATGTAAAAATTCAGAAGACTCATTCGGCAGAGAGTACAAGAAGTAGAAGTAAAACAAAGATCAGGAATTGATACAATTAACTTACTCCATCCATAAAAGACACCAAAGGGAAAGAAATACAAACATTAAGCGACCAGACCATAATGGAAACCTAAACAAAGGAAGGCCATATGGACAGTTACTTTCCCACAAAATGGCCATATGGCCATCCAATATTTGTTTGTTTGATTTGAGGTTTAACGTCCCCGTCAACACTGTAAAGGTCATTTTGGAGACGTTGCTTCCAATTTTGTGGGACTTTTACCCGACATTGAGATGAAATGACATCTCAAGCCCTGCCGCCCAATGAAACCAATAGGGTTTATTAGCATGGACGGTCCGCCTCCCACCGCGGTTCCTGGACAGGCTTAGATCCTCTTAGTGGTTTACCAGTACTAGTGTGCGGGCAAGATTCAGCTCTGCGTGGAAGCATCATGCAGCCCATATATTTCTTCAAGCCCCTATGGGCGGGGGCTCCATCCAATATTAAAAGACACAAGTGATACACACAGTAAGTAACAAACAACAACATAAATAAATCGCCACAGAAGAGCCGCCTTGGAACGGTCAGTGGAAGATTTCCACTGGGGGGGCTTAAATCGATTTTACGTGGCCACAATCCTCGCCCTTACTTCCGTCGCGATAGAAGTCGTTGTCCCAGCGAAAATCCGACAAAGAAAAAATTATAATAAAGAATAATAGAGTCATCGCCTTAGGACGGAAAGAAGCGAAAACCACGCGGGCGTTTATATTAATCCCTATATAAAATGGGTGACCTGTTTAATAGTCTCCAATAAACAGGTTTGTCGGTCCAAAAGTGCACATCAAAGGCTTTATCTTATCTAAGTGACTATGAGGTGATTATGAGCAGAGACTCTCTGAGAGATATATTTAAAAGGAGTCTCTATTAGGGGAACCTGTGTGATGGTATATTTTTATTGAGATTGTTTGCGCGAACTGTTTTAAATTACTTCTTTTAAATAAAGTTAAGAAAAACACCGACATATCCATTGTTTCATTAACTCAAAAGTAAAAAGAAGTAAACAAAACCTGAAGGGTAAATAAACTGATTAATTCAATATATAATCAATCAATTAACGATTCCTTATTTATTTATTCATTTATTTATTTATTGAAAGTAACTGAAAGTGACACAAATCATAAAATGTCTAAAATATTAGCACTTTATAGTTTCAGTCAAGCTGGAACTATCAAATGCTTATTGTTTTTGACACAATCATATCCGAATAGAGAACCCGTTAAACCCCACATTTTTATACATTAAAACTGTGGTTTAGAGGGGCATACATTATTTTACTAAGATATCAGAATTTTTATCGGACAATTTTCATTTTTGGTGGTAAAATTTAATCAATGTATTTTGATATGCATGTTTTTCAATGATTATAAATTGTGATGACTAAAATATAAACAGAATAAAAGTAAGGATTTTTCTTCCATTAATATCATAATCAGAACGTAGTAATCAAAAAGCAAATGAATGGATGATACTCGTCAAACTATTGATTGTCCTGCTTTGGTCCCCTACCTGTATGACACAAGAATACCCCAAGTAAATCTTATCTCAAAACTGCATTCTGTCATCACGTGAACAAGTCCGTGAAATAATGACCCCCCCCCCCCTAAAACCCACTTTATATAGGGGAAACTGGGGTTTACGGGGGTAAACATTATCTTCTTTATTTCTGCTCCAAAAAATAGGTTGTGGGTACTCGTTAGAACCGCCTCAATGAGGCGGTTCTGTTGATCACCCACAACCTATGTTTACGATATAAATAAGAAAAATAACACAGATTTTTATTAGAAAGTAGCCATTTTGGAGATGTGAAAATGCACTATGTTGCACGGGTGTGTTATCGTAATGGTTATAACCGTTCATAAGGGTGTTGTACAATCCAAAAATGTGTCTTTTACCCGATTCTGTTGGCCCAACCTTCACTCTATGTTCTACTATTATTATCGTTAGTCCTCCTCAAGGTAACTAACTAACATCGAAGAATAACATACAGTTTAGAGAAAACTGAAATACAAACATAACGCAAACACGCCTATACAAATACATTGCCACCTTTATCGCCGAAAAAATGAAAATTTTATGTTGAAAACTTGTGATATTTTTCTTATTTCTGCTCAAAATATAGATTGTGGGCACTCGTTAGAACCGCCTCATCGACGCAGTTCTAACTAGTACCCACAATCTATAGTTTATAGCAGAAATAAGAAAAATAAGGTATACCCCCGAAAACCCAGTTTTACTATATAAAAGTGGGGTTCAAGGGGGTCAAAATTATATAGGCGTGTTTTCTTGATGTAAAATTGAATAGCTGTGATAAATTAAAGATGAGGGCTCTTAGTTGATTCCACATACTGTAAGCTGGGTCTAAAGAAAACGACCAGGTAGAACGAAGAGCCAAGCCAAAGAAAAACCATCAGGCCATGGAAAATGACAGGCTTTTTAGAACGATTGATTGATCAGAGTTTTTATGATCACAATGATTTCCTGACGGTAAAATATGTATTAATATTGCCGGCATTAGTGTCGAGATTTCTTCGGTAGGTTTACGTATTAAACCATACCGGGTATTTAGCGGAATCCAAGTCGTTTTGTCGCAAACCATTTTCGCTATTCGCTACCGCCCGGAAGACGCTCGATTCTGCTCGCGTTCTCCTTTTGCCGCGAACAATTTTCCTCTTCGACCGTTCGTCTCTGGTCGTTTCGCTCTATTGTAAATTTCGCCTTTTTTGTAGTTTCGCTCACTTTAAGTGCCAATCTACCCACATGAACGTAGGTTTTTTTTTGTTTTGGTTTTATGGCCCTTTCAAGATTATTTCACTCATATCGAGCCGATCGTTAATCAGAGTTGGACCAAAACCGGAGTACCGGGAGAAAAAACACCTGACCTTCGGTTGCAGAATTTGGCGTCTCACATGTGACCCACAGCGGTTGCTCGAACCCATAGCGGTGAGAGACCTAATGATTAAGAGTCAGTTCGCTTATCCACTAGGCCACGGAGGCCGGTATTGTGAACGTAGGTTAATGTCGTGTATGTTTGTAGGGTAGTCAAGTCTAGGTTAGATAATCGGCTAAGCGCGTCTCCCAATAAAGAACCAGGTCTCTAAAACTGGTCCTTATAACCCGGTAGGATATGCTAACATATCATAGCCTCCCTATCAGAACTACTCTGCACAACCAAATCTTTCACATGTTCTGCAGAGTCCAGCTCGTACCAGGTCTGAGCGGATGCCCGAGTCGTTTCGCGGCAAACCATTTTCTTTAGACCTTATTGTCCCGAAGACATTCAACTATGGACTTGTTCCCCTTTCAGCACAAACTATTTTCTCCGCAAGACGTTTTGCCGCAAATAAACGTCACTTCCTGTCATATTGTCTCATTGATCGTTTCAAACCATCCATTTGAATGTCTTATAGGTAGTCTAAGCTTCATTAGATAGTTCGGCACAACATCCCTTCACTTTCCTTATAAATGATTATGTGTCTAAAATACGATAGGTTCATAGTTGCATAGTTTTACTTGCGGCGTCGGTTGTTGGGGAGGTGGTTTGTGGGTGTAATGAAAGTAATTTGGGGTACTCTGGTGGTAGTTTCGGGTGTTTTGGGGCGCTCTTGGTGATTCAACGGACAGTCGGAACTTTTTGCGACAAAAGGTTGCGTTTCAAACCGGTCTCATCACGTTAATAAGTTCTTGTAATGAATATCCTCTAAACCTCACTTTATAAAGACAACAATGGGGTTTACGGGGGTATACATTTTTTCATTAATTTCTGTTCCAAGACAAAGGGTGTGGGAACTCATTAGAACCGCCTCAACGAGGTGGTTCTAACCAGCACACTCAAGATGTATCGCGAGTAAAAATAAGAAAACTATCACAACATGTCCGATTTTTTTTAGATATGAAATAATTCATTATGTCACGCGGGTGTGTTTTTGTAATATGAAATCGGGACGAGTCGTATCATAATTATTTTATATAGATATATAAAAAACTATGAAAAAGAAAGGTTTAGGGTGAAGTTTGCAGCGTATATATAAATGTTTATCATGTTTATAATCTACTTCAGGCGGTTTGAGTGGTTGGGGAAACCAGCACACCATTTCGTTACACCCAAATCAACCTCCCTAACCGCCAAACCCGCACGCAAATCGTGCAGATAGATAGATAGATAGATAGATAGATAGATAGATAGATAGATAGATAGATAGATAGATAGATAGATAGATAGATAGATAGATATTTTCTTGAAAACTAGATTAGTCTTGAAATAATTATATTATTTTTTGTCAACCATCAATAGGAACAATGAATGACCGTCACATCTGTTGATAACTGACAGCTACATATCAATTTTTACACCTTTCCTAACGAGCCGGCTGACTGAAGGTGTACTGCTGAACATTAACAAATATAACTGGATGCACCGCCTTGTAAAAGGAAGGTAATGAGATTAACAAATTCTAAACCGGACTTATCATCGAAAACTATAATTTAAAGTGACGAAACAGATGAAGAATGTACTTCAAAGAGTCGCATTAGATAGCTTACTAGCTAGGAGAAAGGAGTTAAATCTCCGACTACTGACATGAGAAAGCCGAATTTTGTAAAAGGTTTGAAACTTTGCAGTATTAACATTAACGGTTTAAGAGGAAAGATACTTGAACTTTTAGCTTTCCTTGATACTTACCAACCACATATTGTGGCTATTCAGGAAACAAAGATTGACAGTTCAATTATGACTTCGGAGCTTTTCCCTGAAACTTGCGAATACAGTGTCTACAGAAAAGATAGAACCACTCATGGCGGCGGGGTGATGGTGCTCGTTCACAGAGATATCCCTCATATGCCATTCATGGAACTGGAAAACGATTCAGAATCTGTCTGGGTTAAGGTTTTTGCAAACAAAACTTCCCACTTTATTGCAAGTTGGTATCGACCACCTAACGACACTGTCGAAAACTTCCACTTATTTAAAGATCAGCTTGATCGCATTAAGTCTCAGAATAAGGGTAAAAAACTTCCTGCAGTACATGTCTTAGGCGACTTCAACTTCAGAGAGATTGTTTGGCCAGATAGGCTCAGCAAACAAGGCACGATGCTGAGTCCGTCAGAGGGACAGGTGTTGGTCGACATCATGAATGATCATGGCTTGTAACAGGTTGTTGACTTCCCTACTCGAGATAGAAACACTTTGGATTTGATTCTTACAACTTTGCCAGGACAGTTTGGGGATATTCAATCCCCGGACAAACTAAGTGATCATGATATTGTCTCTGGATTTTTGAAAATCTTCATACCACCTATAAAGAAACCTCGTAGAAAGGTGTACTTATATCAAAAGGGTGACTATGAAACTATGAGGAAGGATGCCCTAAAATTTGCAAGAGAGAAATACTTTAATGGTCATTCAGACGCTCGGTCTGTCCAGGAGAACTTTGATTTGATCAAGTCTTTCATTCAAGCTTCGTCCGAAAATCATATCCCCTCCAAAACTAGCAGGTCTGTATCTTCAATTCCTTGGATCACACCAGAAATAAGAAGAAAAATTCGGAGGAGAAATAAGATTCATGCTAAGGCAACAAAGTCGGGAAGTGGTAAACTCAGAGCAAAATTTGAAAACTTGAGACGAGAAATTAAAAATGACATCAAAAATCAGCATGATCAGTATGTAAATAACTTGGTAGGTGATGTAAAGGCGAATCCCAGAGACTTCTACAGATATATCAATAGCCAGAAGAAAGATAGGCAAGGTATCCCACCCCTTAATAAAAGAGGAGGGAACGGGGTCGCTGAATCGGACTCTGAAAGGGCAGAGGAATTGGTTGGTCAATTCAATGATGCATTTAATAAAACTGAGTTCAACGAGGTTCCATTGACTGGAAGATCGGCCCCTTTCATGGAAAATATTGTTGTATCCTCTGCGGGAGTGATCAAATTACTTAAAGGCTTGAACCCTTCTAAAGCTTTAGGGCCTGATGAGCTTCATCCTAGAGTCCTGAAGGAACTAGCAAACGAGTTAGGTCCAGTTTTTGCTCATCTTTTCCAACAATCTCTCGATACGGGTGAAATTCCCAAAGAATGGCTCCTAGCGAACATCTGTCCACTTTTCAAAAAAGGGGACAGGGCTCTTGCTCGTAATTATCGCCCGGTGTCACTGACATGTGTTCTATGTAAATTGCTTGAACACATAGTCTGCTCAAACATCATGGCCCACTTGGATGAACAAAAACTTTTGTCAGACAGACAACATGCATTTAGGAAAAGGCATAGTTGCGAAACTCAGTTGAGCACGGTTATTAATGATTGGGCAAAAATCCTGGACAAAGGGGGGCAGGTGGACACATTTATTCTGGACTTTGAGAAGGCTTTTGACACCCCTCCTCATGAACTACTTAAATCCAAATTATTTGGTTATGGAATTGGTGGGAAGACTCTTAAATGGATAGATTCCTTCCTTTGCTACAGAAAACAGCGTGTTGTTGTTAATGGTGAATCTTCAGTATGGGCGCCAGTTTTGTCTGGAGTCCCACAAGGGACCGTTCTTGGTCCTCTATTGTTCTCCCTGTACATCAATGATATTTCCACTGATATTGACTCAGAAATAAGACTGTTCGCAGATGACTGTGTTTGTTACCGGGAAATTAGAGATACAGATGACTCACTGAAACTTCAGGCTGACATAGATAGATTAGGATGTTGGGCCAGAAAATGGGGCATGAGATTTCAACCAGTTAAATGCAATATTATGCAGATAACAAGGAAGAGATCTAATAAAGTTGAGGCTTCTTACACCTTAGAGGGAACGGTCCTCGAAAATGTGAATTCCATTAAATACATTGGTGTGATAATCACTCACGATTTGAGATGGAATACACACATTAGCAATATGTGTACAAAGGCGAATAGAACATTTGGTTTCCTGAGGCGAAATCTTCATCAGTGTCCTCAGGATGTGAAAGAAACAGCATACAGGGGACTTGTTCGCCCAATCTTGGAATATGGTAGTTGCATCTGGGACCCAAGCGGAGTGGTCCTAAATGAAGAAATTGAAAAAGTTCAGAATAGAGCTGCTAGATTTGTAACTGGAAATTATTGCTTTGAAACTGGGAGCATGACTGGAATTCTAGGAAAATTAAGATGGGAGTCTCTCAAGAAAAGGAGAAGAGACAATAGGCTCATACTCTTATACAAAGGTCTAAAGGGTGCTGCCAGCATTCCAACAGATGACCTTGTTCCCCCAGCTAGGCATTGTAGAAAACACCATTCAATGACGTTTCAGACCCCTACTGCAAGAACGGATATTTATAAAGAATCGTTTTTCCCCCGAACCATTAGAGATTGGAATGCCCTTCCCGATTCTATTATTTTGACGGCTGAAGGTGCTGAGGATTGTGTAGCTAAGTTTACATCTTTGGTTAGAGCTAGGGACTAACTTCCCATATCACAGGTCCTGGTGTATGAATGTCATTTGACGTGTCACCAGTAACAATTCTGATTCTGATTCTGATAGATAGATAGATAGATAGATAGATAGATAGATAGATAGATAGATAGATAGATAGATAGATAGATAGATAGATAGAAGTGAAGTCAATGATCAGGAACAGATACAACTTACCCACCGCTCCCATCAGAGATACCAAAGGGAAAGAAACACAAACATAAACTAGCTAGATATCAATGGAAACACAAATAGCGGAAAGCCAAAAGGAAGTCACTTACCCACAAAATGGCCATATTCTATCCAAAACAAAAAGGTATAAGCGATACACACACTCAAAGACAAACCATAACAAAAATAAACCGCGACAGAAGAACTGCATTGGAACGGTCAGTGAAACGAACTCCACTGGGTCCTTAAATAGACTTTACGCGACCGCAATCCTCGATTTTACTTCCGTCGCGATTCAGACAAATAATTTATTCAATCCGCATGAAGGCCTCCATACGCATCACTGCATTATCTCAGAGGACACAAAAATTAAACAACCACAGAGATGGAACAACGATGAGGACTCGATAGCAAGAAACCACTGAAATGCTGGAGCAAACGAAAAGAAAAGTTACACTCCGATGGGCCCTACCAGAGTCAGAGCATCAGGCACCAACCAAAGATACTAAACTTAAATTCTCTCTATTTCTCAGTAAGCCTTTACACTGGATCCGTCATAGAGTCTAAGGCCTGGTCCACCAGCGTGCAATTAAAGAGGGAAGCAAAGTTGTCAACCGTGATTGTGTTAACTACAATGTACGTAGCCTGACCACCCGACAGAGAAAAAAGATAGATAGATAGATAGATAGATAGATAGATAGATAGATAGATAGATAGATATGTTTGCATGTATGTGTGTTTGTTTGTATGTATGTACGAGTGCGTCAGTGTGTGCAGGCAAAATAATCCGCGTGTTTGTGCGTGTGCACCATGTATAAATGTAAGTACGTACATGTGTATATTGCGTTCGTGTATGTATGCATGTATGTATCGGCACATGCATGTTCGCTCTTGCTCACGCATTCGCAGATCCATTCGTGTGACACCCCTTTCGTCATTACATTCATGAGTAGTTGTACGCAGTATGCACATCATGCTTGCCCGCATATGCACACGCACACTCAATCATACTTACACCCAAACATACGTGCATGCATGCAGACTGGTATGCATATAAGCACGCACTGATGCACATGCACTTACACGTATGCTCCCGCTAACACGTACACAACGCATACGTAGTATCACGTCTGTCAATTCCTCCTTCCGTTGAATGCATGCGCGAACTGACGCAGATTACATACATGCACGCTCACACGCACGCACTCACACTGACACATACACATACATCCATCCATACATATATCAATGTACATACATACGTACTTGCATTTATACATGGAGTGACGATAGTCAATAAAACAGACCACTGGCAAACCGATTCAGCAGCTCTTTCCTAAACAGGTGGTGACTCTGAAAATCCAAAAGTAACAAAAAACCAAAACGAACAAACAAACGAACAACATATATAAATTGGGGTGGTGGGGGGGGGAGGGGGGCAAGAGGAGAGAATCGTTATCACCAACATGACAAATATTAAACTGGAAGGGCAAATGTAACTAAAATGAACAACTACAAAATGGGAATAAACAGAATCACAACAGAACCATCAATATACTATAGGAAGAAACCACGCCAAACATACCGACTTGGAACGGTCATTAAACATAATGGTGGGCTTAAGTATACTTTACGGGATCCGAACCCTCACCCTCACGTTCACCGTGGTTCAAACATGTACTTATTCGGTACGCCTGAAGGTTTTCTAACTCATCAGCGAATCAACTAAAAAGAAATCACCATTAAAGTCGAGTTGACATAAGGATGATAACTCGACAGCAAAACGAGCTGAGACATACAGTGCTGCACAAAACGCCTCAGGAATACTTGACATAAGAAAACCAACAGTTGAACCCCAGTCGGACCAAGGAACAGAAAAAAATTCCGGCTCCGACCAACTTATAATAGATTTAAGCCAGAAACGTCTTTGAGTTTGACCCCGATCCACCGACGTGCAAGTTAACAGGATTGCAATTAGAAAGGATGACATAATGCCTGGCTCTCATTGGGTCAAACACAATGCATGCCGACTGTTGAATGGCATTTATGTTGCATCCAATGCTTTGTAACATTTAGTAATTTTCTGAAATTGTTCCGAAAAGTTAGGTTTTGCCTTTATTGTTTCTTAATGTACATATAATGTCGCAAACAAAAACGCTTGTTACATCCCCTGCAGCAAAGTAGAAGTGAAAGCAATTATCAGGTATCGATACATTTAACCTAGCAGAGGCATCAAAGGGAAAGAGTGCGTGAGTGTTTGAGTTTTACGTCTCACCAACAGCTAAGGTCATACGGAGACGGGACCTCGGTTTAAAGACTCATCCGCAAGTCTGTAGAAGCCCATGATCGATCCTGCGACCCCTGGTTTCCAAGGCGAGGCTTCTACCGAAAGCAACGCAAACATTTAATAACTAGGTCCTAATGGAACATCAATAGCGGAAAGCCAAACGGACAGTTACTTTCCCACAAAATGGTCAATCGGGTATCCAAAACAAAAAAAAAATATAAGCGATACACACACCCAAAGACAAACCATAACAAAACTTATCCTCTTGGAACGCTCAGTGAAACGAATTCCACTGGGGGGGGGTGGGGGCGGGGGAGGCTAAAATCGATTTTACGCCGGCGCCATCTTCGCCCTTACTTCCGTCACGATTAAGACAAATCATTTGTTCAGTCCGCATGAACGCTTTCTAACTCATCACTGCAACATCACCGAGAACACAAAAATAAAACAGCCACAGAGATGTCACAACGATGAGGACTCGACAGCAAAAAACCCCAAACACTGAAATGCTGGAGCAAAGAAAACTAACAGTTACATTCCGATGGACCCAACCAAAACACAGAGCATTCGATACTAACCAACACTGCATTAGTAAGCCTTACGCTGGAGCCGGCATAGAATCTGGGACCTGACCCACTGGCGTGCAATAAAATAGGGAAGCAAAGTTGTCAACCGTGTTTTGGTTAACTACCATGTATGTAGTCGGTCGTATAACATTTATATTGTACCCAATCTTTTTTATGTAGAATGATTTAACGAAAGTGTGTGCTGAAGTCATTGCGAGTATATATTTTTCTGAATTTATATACTAGGTCACCATAAGTTCGATTTCCGATATACCTTGTTGAAGAGAAACTTTAAGTCCAACATTGAATTTTGAAGTTAAATCGGAATGCGTCCATAAAAGTTTGTAAGGCTTCGCATAGTTTATGATACCGATAACCCTGATTAAGAATTTTAGCAGTTAAAAAATTATTAGGAGTGTTGAAGTCAGTTACATGACTAGACACTCTGGCAAATCGAATTAATTGCAAAATATAAACGCCATAGGATGCCGCAGGTAGTTTTGTCTTCTAATACAGCAATCGATTTGTGTTAAACCGAGAGAGATTCACCCAGTAGCTAGTTTCTGGTTATTATTTGAATGTATACAAACTATCAACCGACAGGTGGGGGACGTGATTCGGTTTACCAACACACCGGTTAAATGTCCGGTTGACCTTTTTCACCTGTACATGGTGCAACGTGGTTTTCTTGGAATAACGGATAATATTTACGATAACAAACCCGTGCCATATAGTGCATTTTTTCACATCTCCAAAATGGATACGTTATATAAAAGAAAATAATAATTACAAGAAACTAGCTACTTGGTGGATCTCTCTCTCTCTTTCTCTCTCTTTTCTCTCTCTCTCTCTCTCTCTCTCTCTCTCTCTCTCTCTCTCTCCTCTCTCTCTTAAGCTCATTCACTTGGGCTTGTTTTGTTTTTGATTGACTTGGTGCTTAACGTCCCCGTCAACACTATATTTGTCATTTTGGAGATATTGCTTCCAATTTTAGGGCACTGTCGCCCAATAAAACCAATAGGGGTTTCAAACATGGACGGTCCGACTCTCACCGCTTTGCCTGGGCAGGCTTAGATGCTCTAAGCGGTTTACCAGTACTCTTGTGCGTTCGGTTTCAGTTCTGCATGGAAGAATCATGCAGCCCATCTATTTCTTAAAGCCCCGCTGGACGGGGGCCGAACTTCGACTTGTATATATAAATAATGTATAAATACGTCTCTGTTTTGTTTGTCAACACTATTTTAGGTTATTTTTGAGCCGGTCAGTGTACCTATTAACACTTTTCCTGAGCAGGCTTATACGTAAGCGGTTAACCAGTACAGTGCACATTCTTTCTCAACAAACTGATAACTGCCCTTTTTAAATCAGCGGAAGGGAGAGAATGATCGAAGAAAAGATTTCATGATCAATCTTCACGAGTAGTATACAAAACAGGAGTTCTGGAACAGGCCCCCACCCCCACACTGTGGGGCCACCCCCCCCCCCGAGTGGGGATGCCGAGGACAATTATTTTTTCATCCCCCCACACTGTTGGGCCACCCACTACCCCCGGTGGGGCTGTTGGCGAGCGCAGGCTGGTCCCGGGTCGGCCCTACCGAGTGGGGCTGCCGAGGACTTTTTTTCATCCCCCTCCCACCGTGGGGCCCTCCCCACCCCCCGGCTCGGCCCCACAGTGCGGGGATGAAAAAAAAATGACCTCGGCATCCCCACTCGGTAGGGCCGACCCGGGACCAGCCTGCGCTCGCCAACAGCCCCACCGGGCAGGGTGTGTTTGTATTAGAGGAATATAGTACCTAAACATACAGCACAAAAATGAACAAGTGTCCGTAGATTCCTGTGGGGAAGAGAGAACCCTGCAACAATAATTGCCACGGAGAATTCTGTGGGCGACACAATAGTGTCAGTAAGAGGATAGGAAGAACAGAACCACTACTATGCACAAACTATGGAGTGTGGTGTTATAATAGCGTATTTTTGGTCGGGGCTACCGGTAGATTCGGCTACTTTTTCCAGACCTGCCACAGAGATGCCTGCGAGAAGTGCAAAGTACTATGGCGTATTTTTGGTCGGGGCTACCGACGCTACCTTTTTGGGTAGGGACACGAGAGCGTATTTTACCCCGGGGCTACCGCTTTTTCGGCTTGCACGGGCACAAAAGCATACAATTTTGCGGATTGCGGGTTGCCAAAAAACTCCAATTAGACTTTGGTAGATCCAAAAATATCGAGCAACCATACTAGTCTCCAACACCGTAGAGCTACCAAAGCAACATGGCAGTACAAGCAACGTTCCAGTCCATGGGCCTGCGATCCGAAAAGCTCGTGGCCGCCCACCGTCTCTTAGAGAACACACACGAGATCAATTTTGTGCATAGTAGTGGTTCTGTTCTTCCTATCCTCTTAATGACACTATTGTGTCGCCCACAGAATTCTCCGCGGCAGTTATTGTTGCAGGGTTCTCTCTTCCCCACAGGAATCCAAGGACACTTGATCATTTTTGTGCTGTAGTAAAATTACATGACATTGTCCCCGCCCATCGGGGCTTGGAGAAATTTCGTCTGTTTTATTTTGAGGTTTAACGTTCCCGTCAACACTGTATAGGTCATTTTGGAGACGTTGCTTCCAATTTTCTGGGACTTTTACCCGACACTGAGATGAAATGTTTGGAAACCAATAAAAATGATCAACAGGCTTCCTTTGTTTAGGTTTCCATTATGGTCTGGTCGCTTCATGTTTGTGTTTCTTTCCCTTTGGTGTCTTTGATGGGTGGAGTAAGTTAATTGTATCGATTCCTGACCTATGTTTTACTTCTACTTTAAATTATAACGCAAATAGAATATTGCTTAAAGAATATTTTTATGAAAGTTTGGCCAAAATATCTTGGCAGTAAATGCAAATTTTCAATATGCCCTGAAAATCTGCCCTGTTCTAAATCTACGGAAACTCTACGTTGCCATAGCAACCAAACTAAAGAACCGAATTTCATAAAAAAACACAATACATGTTCAGGCAAATATGGTGAATATTTCAATATAGTCCCAGCCTCATAGAATATATGGTTTCTGAGGAGATGATTGTTAAGCGATTTTTCTCTGTTGTCTTTTTTTTTGCGGGGGGGGGGGGGAGCATTTTGGTTTCCATGGCAACCAGTAAAATTCAGCAGGTAGCCTAAAATCATATGGCAGATAGATTATAGCTTAAAGAATATTACTAAGAAAGTCTGCAAAGGCTTGGAGGCATATTCCATTTTCCAATTTCCCCCATTATACCTCAGTGGAATCTCTCATTTGCCATAGCAACCAAACTAAAGAGCAGAATTTCAATACAAAAAACCCTGTTGGTTTTGGAGTGGGGATCTGAGGTATTGGGCTTTTATGAAGCGAAGGGGTAGGGTACCTGGGCATCCCAGGGGACCCCAATGTCGGTGTCACCGAATGTCCATTATCATAAGGAACATCAATATATATGGTTTAGGGTTGAGGATCTGAATCGTTTCTCAGATATATGACCTTTTGTGAATTAGAGGGGCGGGACAGGGCTCCAGCCGAGCCCCGGGACCCTCAGGTTGGCATAAAGGCATATGGCTGAGAGAAGTTTACCCACGAAACATTTCTGTAAAAGGTCCTCAAAATATCTGTCGCAGCCCGGCAGACCCAGAGGTTGGTGTCACTGAATATGTCTTATCAGAAGGAAAACAAGTATATATGGTTTATGGGTGGGGATCTGTAAGGTTTCCGAGATATTAGGTCTTTTTTTTAAAATGGAGGGGGTGGGGCAATGCCGGAGGCTCCAGGTTGGTGACACTGAATGCGTCTTATCATAAGGAACAAGAATATATATGGTTTAGGGATGGGGATCTGTAAGGTTTCCGAGATATTGGGCCTTTTATGAAGTGGAGGGGGTGGAGCGATGCCCCAACGCATCCTGGGGCCCCTATATTAATCGTGTCACTGACTGCATCGTATCATACGTAACAATAATAAATATGGTTTAGGGGTGGGGATCGGAAGGGTTTCTGAGATATATGGCCTTTTATGAAGTGGAGGGGGTGGGGCAGGGCCACAGCGCACCCAAGGGGGACCCCAGCTTGGTATCACTGAATGTGTCTAATCATAAGGAACAAGAGTATATATGGTTTAGGGGTGGGAATCTGAAAGTTTTCCGATATATTGGGCCTTTTATGAAGTGGAAGGGTGGGGCGTTGGTCAGGGAACCCCAGTGGACCCCCATGTTGGTGTCAAATCATAAGGATAATGTCCCTTATCATAAGAAACATGAATATATATTGTTTAGGGGCGGGACTCTGAACAGTTCCTCGGATATATGACCTTATGTGAAGTGTGGGCCTGGGAAATGGCCCCAGCGCACCCAAGCAGACCCCGAGGTTGGTGTCACGGAATGTGTCTTATCATAAGGAACAAGAGTATAAATGGTTTAAGGGTGGAGATCTGTACGGTTTCCGAGATATTGGGCCTTTTTATGAAGTGGAGAGGGTGGGGCAATGTCCCGGCACATCCCTGGGGCCCCCAGGTTGTTGTCACTGAATGCGTATTATCATAAGGAACAAGAGTGAGTGAGTATTTGAGTTTTACATCTCACCAATAGCTAAGGTCATACAGAGACAGGATCTCGGTGAAAAGACTCATCGTAAAGTCTGGAGAAGCCCGGGATCAATCCTGCAATCCCTGGTTTACAAGGCGAGTAGCATAATCACTACACCACGGAGGCTTCATAAGGAACAACAGCATATATGGTTAAGGGGTGGGGATCTTAATGGTTCATGCGATATATGGCATTTTATGAAGTGGAGGGATGGGGCAGGGCCCCGGCGCATCACGGGGGGGGGGGGCAAGGTTGGTGTCACGGAATGTAAGTAACAAGAATGCAAATGGTTTAGGGGTGGAGATCCAGGCGCATCCCAGGGGCCCCCAAGGTTGTTGTCGCTGAATGCGTCTTATCATAAGGAATAAGAATGTATATGGTTAGAGGGTGGGGATCTTAATGGTTTCTGAGATATATGACCTTTTATGAAGTGAAGGGTGTGGGGCAGGGCCCCAGTGAACCCCACGGGGGGGGGGGGCAATGTTGGTGTCACTAAAGTGTCTTATCATTAGGAACAAGAATATATATGGTTTAGGGGTGGAGATCTGTAAGGTTACCTAGATATTGGGCCCTTTATTAAGTGGAGGGGTCGGGGCAAGGCCCGGCGCAGGCCACCAGTTTGGTGTCACTGAATGTGTCTTATCATAATAAAAAATAATTTTCTGAGCTATATGGCCTTTTACGAAGTGGCGGGGATGGGACAGGGCCGCAGCACAGCCCCGGGACCCTCAGGTTGGCAAAAAAGCATATGGCTGAGAGAAGGTTACTCAAGAAACATTTCTATAAAAGTTTTGTCAAAATATCTGCAAAGGCTTGACAGTAAATGACATATTCCAATTTTCCCCATTATAATACTATGGAAACTCTAAGTTGTCATAGCAACCAAACTAAAGAGCCGAATTTCATAAAAAGCACAAACTTTTAATCCCCCATCCCAATGATTCTACAGATGAAATTTGGGCCCGATCGGTCCAGCGTCTTCAGAGGAGATGCCGTTTGAAAGTGTTGATGCAGACGATGACGACGACGGACAATGTCCATCCTATAAGCTCTCCCGGAGCCTTCGGCACTGGTGAGCTAAAACTCAAACAACCACAGAGATGAAACAACGATGAGGACTTGACAACGAGAAACCACTGGAATGCTGAAGCAAATGAAATCCAACAACCAGACGCGATTGGCAATACCAGAGACAGAGCATCAGGTAAATGTGTTCTATAAAAAGGGTTATCCTTTGGAAGCAAGGAATACACCACAGGACTGGAAAATATGGAGTGGACAATTTTTTCTGGGCCAGACTAGCTAGTTTCGCCCAATTAGGCATCATCAGTGACCGTAAAATATTTTTAATATTCCACAATGGAATCAATGATGCCAATGGACAAGAAAATATAAACTACACTATGATGTAGGGCGAGGAGACTTTTTACGGCCGTCACACATTCCAAGACACCAGCTGTAGTGGCATTAAATATGTTCTATAAAAAGGGTTATCCTTTGGAAGCAATGTATACACCACAGAACTGAAAAATATGGAGTGGAGAGGTTTTCTGGGCCATATAAGCTAGTTTCGGCCAATTAGGCCTCATCAGTGACCCTGAAATATTTTCAAAATTCCACAATGGAATCAATGACCCCAAAGGCTAAGAAAATATAAACTACACTATGATGTAGGGCAGGGAGACTTTTAACGGCCGCCACACATTCCCAGACACCAGCTGTAGTGGCGTTAAATGCGTTCTTCAAAAAGGTAAAGTAGAAGCAAAACAAAGATCAGGAATTGATACAATTAACTTACTCCACCCATAAAAGACACCAAAGGGAAAGAAATACAAACATTAACCGACCAGACCATAATGGAAACCTAAACAAAGGAAGGCCATAAGGACATTTACTTTCCCACAAAATGGCCATATGGCCATCCAAAATTAAAAGACACAAGTGATACACACAGTAAGTAACAAACAACAACATAAATAAATCGCCACAGAAGAACCGCCTTGGAACGGTCAGTGGAAGATTTCCACTGGGGGGCTTAAATCGATTTTACGTGGCCACAATCCTCGCCCTTACTTCCGTCGCGATTTAGACAAATAATTTGTTCAGTCCGCATGAAGGCCTCCTAACTCATCAGTGCAACATCTCCGGGAACATAAAAATCAAAGAACCACAGAGGTGAGACAACGGTGAGGACTCGACAGCAAGAAACCACTGAAATGCTGGAGCAAAAGAAAACCAACAGTTAGACTCCGATGAGCCCGACCAGAGACAGAGCATCAGGCACCAACCAACTGTATCTCTTTAATTCTCAATAAGCCTTTACGTTGGAGCCGTCATAGAATCTGAGGCCTGACCCACCGGCGTGCAATTAAAGAGGGAAGCAAAGTTGCCAACCGTGATTGGGTTAACCACCATGCATGCAGTCTGTCGTATAATATCCATGTTGTACCCAATTTTTTTATATCGAAAGTAGAAGTAAAACAAAGATCAGGAATTGATACAATTAACTTACTCCACCCATAAAAGACACCAAAGGGAAAGAAATACAAACATTAAGCGATCAGACCATAATGGAAACCTAAACAAAGGAAGGCCATAAGGACAGTTACTTTCCCACAAAATGGCCATATGGCCATCCAAAACCAAAAAGAATGATTTTACGAAATTGGGTGCTGAAGTCATTGCGGTTATATATTTTTCTGAATTTATATACTAAGTCACCATAAAATTCGGGTTCCGATAGACCTTGTTGCAGAAGAGATTTAAGTCCAATATTGAATTTTGAAATTAAATCAGAATGGCGTGTATAAAATTTTGAAAAGGCTTTGCGTAGTTTATGGTACCGATAACCCTGATTAAGGAGTTTACCCGTTAATAATTTATTACGAGTGTTGAAGTCAGTTACATGACTACACACTCTAGGAAATCGAATTAATTGCGAAATATAAACGCCATAGGATGGCGCACGAGGAACATCACCATCCAAAAAAGGAAAATTTACAATATCAAAATCAAAGTCATCGCGTTTATCATAAATTTTGCACGAAACAAATCCATCTACAATAGATAGATGTAAATCTAAAAACGGGGCCTCGGTATCAGAAGAATTTGCTTTATTTAACTGAAGTTCTAGGGGGTAAATCTGACTGATCAAACCATCAAGCCTGCCCAGACAAAGTGGTGCGAGTTGGCGCGTCCATGCATATAAACCCTATTAATTTCATTGGGCGATAGGGCTTGAGATGTCATTTCATCTCAGTGTCGGGTAAAAGTCCCATAAAATTGGAAGCAACGTCTCCAAAATGACCTTTATAGTGTCGACGGGGACGTTAAACATCAAATGAAACAAACAAACAAACACATTCAGCGCGAAAGTTGTTGAGGACAAGCTCCGCCAACTTCTCAAAATGGTTTCATGTCCCGAAGTTATCTTAGAAAGCTTGTAATCAGACGCAGATTTCTGCGATTTTAACTTTGTGACATTTTTTCTGTATTTCCACAAGCCCCGCCTTGATGGTGTGATTTGCAAGTCTGGCGTCTGTTCGGTGCTTGACTGATGGAAAGTTATAAAGGTCAGTCAAATATCCTCCAGGTTTACGATGTACTCATTCGCGAACGAAACAAAAAAGTCGCAATTACTGGAATAGCCAGAATCAATGAAAACGCACCACCAGTACTATATCTCAAATTGTAATTGATTCACAATATTTCCAGCAATGAATTATCACTGACTTATCCACAGTCTCACTACAGAGTTACAGCATTTCATTGGACGCAGAGATACGGAGACTCGAATAAGTCCACACACCCGAAAAATCAAAATCACATATCCTAATACCGGGTATGTACACCATTATAATCAAGTGCTTCTAAGCGTCGACGCCTCATGCGTCGAATTAAACGCTGTATCTGGGCTTGTGTGATGTCGCATTCCTCCTGTAGCACCATGGCAAGCTGCTGATGGTTGATTGGTGGATGACGTCGGCTGTACATTCGTTTTCCGAGCTGGTCCCAAAGATGCTCAATTGAGTGTGTTCTTTGTTTTGGATAGCCAATTGTCCTGTTGGCTTTCCGCTTTTTGGTGTTTCCATTAGGGTCTAGTTGTTTCATGTTTGTGCTTCTTTCCATTTAATGTCGCTGATGGGAGCTGTGGGTTAATTGTATCGATTCCTGTACTGATCATTGCCTTCACTTCTATTTTAAATCCGCCGAAAACGCAGGCCAAGGAAGAACTTGGACCCCACTTGGTTTGAAAAAGTCCATGGTTAGCCTCGCAGAATGAGCACGTGCATTGTCCTGTTGGAAAAGCGTGACGTCACCATAATTGTGTAAAAACGGTACCACTTCAGGCTCTAAAATCTCATCGATGTACCGACGTGCCGTCAAATTGCCATCAACAACGATGAATTGGGTTTTTGGGCGCAATGAGATCCCTCCCCACACCATTAAGCTACCACCAGACCAACCTGACACCTGTCTTGAAATCACTCCCCACGTCGACGCCATACCTTACGCCGCCTATCAAACATTTCAACGCACAAATGGGACTCGTCCATGAACAGCACACAACCCCAAAGCTGTCGACACCAGTTTAAGCGACGGAATCGACGTCCCGATGTCAAAACGTTACCCTATACGTCTTATGACTAGAAACCCGCGTTACTGGAGACGCCGCCGTACAGTTAAAGCACTTACGCATAGGTTACGGGTCCCCACTGTCTCCTGGGCAGTTTCCACAGATGTCAAGAATCGGTCGCGTAAATGACTCAAAATAATATACCGGTCCTGCTGACGTGTTGTAACACGTTCACGTCCTGGGCGTTGTCTTTTGTTCACGGACCCCGTACCGCTGTGCCGTTCAACCAATCTAGCAATCGTAGTGTGTGAACAACTCATGCACTCTGTGAAAGCCAACCTTCAACCACACCGAGGGCACGATGACGATCGATGTTACTTAGACGCCCCATCGGCTTTTTCTTATGAAATGTTTTGCTGGCTTTTAACGTAAAGAATCCTGTTCTTACAATTACAGTAAAGTAAATAAAGTGTCAAAACTGTCGTGATCATGAACATCACGTAGTATTTGTGTCAAACAAACTCATGCTTTGGTTACAGCTTTACAATACCGTATTCATCAGTTTAAAAAGTCAGTCATTTTTACCTTAAAGTAACGAAATCAAAATTCTAAAAGTGGTGTTTTTCATTGACTCTGAGTATATGTTAACAATATAGATCAAAGGCGTAAGATCTCTATTGTCTCTGCTATGGTTTTGCTGACTTAAACCACGTACTTCATGTGTTTGTTTGTTTTCACTTCAATGCTTTGTACAACGTCCCTTCAGTTGGACGCTTCGTTGACTGCACGGGATCTATACATATATAGATATCGTTTTAACTATAGCCTTTCAAAACGCAGTGAGACGCGAATGTACTTTTAATTTTGGACTCGTCCGTGTTTTAGGTTAATCGCCTTTAGTGGGTATGTTTTACACTTGGCGATAGTAACCGTCCTATTCTTAAATTTATGGTTTGTATATTCAGACTGTCGTCTAGTTGAGATAGTCCTGGACGCGTCTACTAGCTTGAAGAGGTCGAGTTCGAATCCTTGGGAGATATTGTTTTTTTTATAAATTTGTTTGTTTGCTTGATTGATTTGAGGTTAAACTTCCCCGTCAACGCTACGTAGGTCATTTTGGAGACGGTGCTTCCAATTTTGTGGCACTTCTACCCGACATTGAGATGGAATGACATCTCAGTCCATGCCGCCAAATGAAACCAATAGGGTTTATATGCATTGGTCGATCCGACTCGCACAACATTGTCTGGGCGGGCTTAGACTTACTAAACGGTTTACCACTGCATATGTGCGGTCTGTTTCAGCTCCGCTTGGAAGCATCGTGCAGCCCGATCTATTTCTCAAAGCCCCGATAGGCGGAGCCATCACACTAGATGTATATTCATTTTATTTACAAAATGAAACGAGCACAAGGGGATCGTTGTAGCTCGGATTCTAGAAGAATTGTCAGAAATGTTACTATGATAGAACGTACGTTCATAGCCTTCAGTGAAGGCGACTGTGCTATTAAAATGTATCTGAAAGATAAACAATGACATACAAATATTATTGTTAAAATTTAAACAAAGGAAACAAACGATAAAGTACGTAAATATAAAACATAAAGAAAATAACTATAAACCAAAAAAAGATAAAATAATAAATATGAAAAATTAATTCACTAATAAAACATAGATGTGCCACTGGGACTCGAACCCCCGTCTAAAAGATGTTTAGTGTGACTCGGAGTAGATGACATTACATTACGATAACACACCCCAGCGACATAGTGCATTCTTTCATATCTCCAAATTGCTACTTTTCCGATGAAAATTTGTTATATTTTTCTTATTTGAACTTTAACCATAGGTTGTGGGTATTCGTTAGAACCGCCTCATTGAGGCGGTTCTAATGAGTACCCACAACCTATGTCTTGGAGCAGAAATAAGAAAAATAATGTTTAACCCTTAAACCCCAGTTTTCTCTATATAAAGTGGGGTTTAAGGGGGTGTTCATTTCATGGTTAAAACAAAACATTGATTTGTATTGTTACCATCCTGAGAAAAAAAGTTATCCGAAAACTGCTCCCCATAAAAAGGAATAGTCTTTTCACGCTTAAACTTTTATCTCTCAAAGGTCGTTGATAAACTATAGGCTGGGCATTTGTTTACATTTCGAAAGCGTGAGTGAAAGAATTGGACTTGCAAAAAGGTCCATCTTATTAGGGTTAAAAGTATACCATTCAAGAGGCTGAATTCTTAACGAGAAGATGGCGGAGCGTCTCATCGACAACTTCCTCGCTGAGCGTATTTTTCAAAAATAAAATAATAAAAAAAAAAACAAGTTATCGCCGAAAAACGCGGCAAAAAGATAAAACTCGACTTTAATACAGCATTTGACCAAATGAGTAACGCCTGGAAATATTAAAACGTACATAGTGGCTGGTGATAATCCAAGCGCTGACAGCACTGGCTTGTCGTTTGTCTGAAGAGGGACACGGACAATTTCGTTGAACACTTAAAGACCTTGAAGACCCCCACCAGAAATCGTGTCCTGTGGCGTATGATATGGATCTTCACTATTTGCCAACCCAAAACACAGTGCTAAGAATAATGGACTGATTCCTATAACTAATCATTACTTAGCTTTCCTGCAAATCAGTGACAGTCCTAGTCAACACTATTTTATGTCATTTTTGAGCCGGTCAGTTTGCATATCTACACTTTGCCTTGGCAGGCTTATACGTATGCGGGTCACCAGTTCAGTGCTCATTCTTTCGCCAGAATCTGGCAGCTGCCTTTCTTGAATCAGCGGAAGGGAGAGAATGGCCGTAGAAAATATTTCACGAAAACATGTTGTCGACAACGGCAGGTATCCAACCCGCGACTTCATGATCACCAGTCAGACGCGCACCCGACTGAGATCCCGAGGCCGGCATGGAACGTTGAGTCGAATGATACACAATAAAATTATAGAACCGTTAAACAATCGACCAAAAATCAATTTTTGACCAGTTATTTCGCTTTCTGTGGATGTCGCGAATCTGTTGATGAGATGAAGCAGATTTTTTTCTGATTTGGTTTTACGGCCCTTTCAAGATTATTTCACTCATATCGAGCCAATCTTTAATCATAGGTAGGCGAAAACGGGAGAACCCGGAGAAAAACAACCAGACCTTCCGTTGCAAAACTTGACGTTTCACATGTGATCCGAGCCAGGCGCGAACCACAGCGGTGAGGGACTTAATTATTGACAGTCAGCGCTCTTATCCACCATGCCACAGAGGCTCGATGCAGAGGCTTATCTTAGTCTTCGTGGATCGCAGACGTCAGCTTAACATTTGTGTTTGTCCCAGGCGTATTAACTAATGAGCCGTGGTACAGCATTTCCTACAATTTTCATGTGCGCACATGGAAGACTAAGATCAGCCTGCGCATCCGCACAGTCTGGTCAGAGACTTCGTTGTGCACTCTAAGGATATCTACGGGCCTATTGTGCCTTCATGCAGCAAAATAAGTCTCTGGTTAGATTAGATTAAACATATTTTATTGCATATTCAAAATTACAATGGGATTGGACAAGTTATAGACATCAGGACCACTTGCCTTATTTACGTCGAGTGAACTAAGTATGTCTATAATTTCAGACTGATTTATAATTGCATGTATGTTATCTATTTGGGTGTTCGTCCTGTTTTGAAAATATGGTAATTCTGTGTTACTATCATCAACAGAAGATACTCAGCAGAAAATAGTCATTTAGCGTCGATGCTTTCACACTATCCGTAAAGGCACAATTGTCACCAGATATTTTTAATGGTGGAATCACTGTGGTCTTATCATTTTTATCCATAAACCTGCCCATTATTTGTGAAAAAAGTTATATTTCCCCTTTCAGTGTTCAATATCATTTCTTCCAGGTTGTTGTTATAATTTTCTTTTGCATATCTTTTCATGTTATTAACGCGATTTCTTTGTGCTTTGAATCGTGTAATATCTCCTTCTGCTTTGGTGTGAATTGCCTTTTTTCGTAGCCTATCTCGCAAACGAATATTGCATCTTAATTCTGATGTGAACCAAGGCTTGTCGTTTGGACGTATGAGGACTTTGTTACAAGGGATACAGGTTTTGCAAATCTGGAGAAAAGGATATGTAAAATTTTCGCAAGATTGATCAATTGTTAACGTTTCATTTATTTCCGCATCCCAGTCATGCTGACGTATTAAATCGTTTAAGTGATACAAATCAGCGCTTTTATAATTCCAAACGTCCCTGTAATAACACTGAGAAAGGCTGAATCGGATTTGAAGACAGACATACGTTGCTTTGTGATCGCTTATTTCGTTATCCACTGTAATTGTTCCGGAATCTAAAATAGAACATGTATCACTTACTAAAACCGGGTCTATCAAAGTTGACGAGTTTAAAGTTACTCGAGTCGGCTCTTTAATCACATTAGTTATGTTAAACAGAGACAAGCAGTCAGTAACTGCATATTTGATAGGGTTAGGAAGTCTATGTTAATGTCACCAATTAGTATAGTCTCTGGTCAGACTATATGGATGCACCGGATGATCTGATACTTCTGATACTTCGCTGGGCGCACTTGTAAATTGTAGGAAATGCTGTTCCCCGGCTCAAATTATAAATGTGGTAAGAGTTTTCGACACGTGAACATATTCAAAATTAATTCTGATCACTGGTTTAATGTCATTTATACCAGTAATAATGAATGTTACTTATTTCTACGTTTGCTAATTTGAAATTTAACCCCTTTTTTACCAAATGGAATCTTCCTCCTTATACATAGCAGGAGTTCATTTCAAACTTTAGGGGTGCACAGTTGCATTTTCTTCAAAATTTATTTGGAAAATGGCTTAACGTTTTGCTAACCGTGTAGGCCCTGATCAGACGCCGCGTTCTGCACTGTTTGCCAAGGTATCCCTTTATGGGTTTCTGGTACTGAATGGGTTAACCATCAGATCATAAATCATAAAAACAATGTGTCCAATAAGTCAATGCGTCTATTTTTTTAACACATAGAAACTCCAAGATCCTTTTTGGCAGACAATATTATTACATGCTATATTTAAGAATAGATCAGCAATATCTGTGATTTGTTGAGTAATTAATCACAGTTTAGATGTCAGTTGTAAAGTACGCTCGTGATTTGTCTACTTACAACTGACCGACAAACTGTGATTTATTACCCGACAAATCGCTGACTAGAGCTGATCTATTTCGATTCTAATAGGCTAAAAATTGGTAATAATGCTGTTGTTTCTTTCAAAATCTCACAACCGCCACTGTTTGAAGAAATCCCGCTAAAATTATCGACCGAAACACATGTATGTATATCGTTTTCTAACGTTTTCGATGCCAGAAAATGACGTTACACCGTCTAACGTCAAGGAATTCGACTAGTGACGTCATAAATTGGCAGTTTTTAATGACGTTACTCGTCAAGCTGTTCCTTGCCGTGATTTGTTGTAGAATGAAACACAGATTATTTCCATTTCCTACATAGGCCGCTGTGTTAGAATATAATATAAAGGTTCTTTACCTTAAACTCTATAACCTGTTATCTGAATTCATTATTGACGGCAAGATCAGACTCATTGTGACAGACTAAACATAAATCAAAAACACTGTCTGACATGCATCAACCTGTGGCAACTGCAAGTTTTAAGGTATCGTTCGTACATATTAATTGTAGTGAAAAGCAAAATGTGAATATTCTGGGACATGGGCTCAGCAAAAACAATTTGGACACAAACCTTACCAGAAAAACAAACGCTATCTGGCAACATGAAATAGCTAAGAGCCGATGGCAGAAACAAATTAATAATAAATAATTAATTGAATAGAAATAAAACCCACACAAAAAACACGCACACACACAAGTATTCTCGAAGATCTGTTGTCACTTTGCACGGTTTTAAGGGACTGAATTGACAAGGACAAATAGGCTTATGGTCAAATAACGTTGTTTCAATATTGATTCAACGTTGAATCGGGATCAAAATCAAGGTCCGGGGTTATAAAAGAAGCTTATGCTCAACTCACTTGAGCAGGAAATTTGTCCCACTGATGAATTTTAAAACGTCAAAAAATTGTTGGCATTTAAAAATTTATAAGGAGGAAAAACAACAGACTTGGCCTGAAGCGAGCAGATAAATTACCTTAATTTGTTTGTATTTTAATAATTGTGAGCATTTCAAATTTCATGCTCAAGTGCGTTGAACATAATAAAGTTTTATAAACTTGGACTTAACCAGTGCATTGTGTGAAAGCAAATTAATTTCGATCAAATTGATAGAAGTTTTAGAACCGGAATAAGGCAACCCACTTCAAACTTGATGAATTATGAACAAATATGCTCCGTATCACGTCGCTATAGCGGACATGAGTTGATGTCCGCACCATTTGATCCGTTGCCATGTTTGCTTGTTATGTTGGCATATAAGTGCCATCAAAATATTGAGACAGTAATTCGACTTACGGTGCTTCTATGACGACTTATAAAACTGGCTTAGATACTAGCTGAGTTTCTGCTTTTAACAGTAAACTTGACTTGGCAAGTCGACATGCAATGTTGACGGGTTTGTTAACTTGACGGCAGTAGAGAGCGATATCACAACATTAAGCCAAGTTTACTGTTAAAAGCAAAAGCACAGCTTGTAACTAAGCAAGTTTTATAAGTCACCATAGAAGCATCGAAAGTCGACTTAGTATCTGAATGTTTTGATGACAGTTATATGCCACCATAAAATTGTTTGATTTGTTAACAAATCCTAATTTTATGAATAGAGTATACTTACCTGTATGTGAAATATACATGTAGGATTTATCTCCCTTGACTAGCCCACAACTCGCTCAAAATTTCGATCCGGTCATTAACCGTGACCAAACAGTCACGTGACCGTTCCACCTCATTAGAAATCACCTCAGTTTCCTACCTGGCGACGAAAAGGTCACCAACATGTTGGAAAGATACTGAGGGGAGGTGGGTGGGAAGCACATACAGGTAAGTATACTCTATTCATAAAATTAGGATTTGTTAACAAATCAAACAATTTTACTTCACTCCGTATACTTACCTGTATGTGAAATATACATGTAGGATAGATTAAAAAGCAATCATACTCACCAAGTATGCAAAGCTGTGGAAACAGTGTCTTTCCAACATCTATCACTACGGAAGAACTCATCTGAATACTTCACTCTCTAAATCTTTTAGAAGTTCAGTTCAACCGCTATGTACATCATTACACAATTCACAAATGTATTTACATCTATATCACTGATTTGTTCCTCAAATCGTACATTTAATTAAAATCACATACTGTAGATTTCCACTTGGCAACTCGCCGTAGAAGAACCTATTTCCTGGTCGGCTACACTGTACACATTTTTTTTTTTTTTTTTTTTTTTTTTACTTCAATACGGAAACATCAATTTCCTTCAGATAAAATCTTGTGAATGTAGACTCCTTAGACCAGTCTGCTACTTCTAAAATACTCTTCATACTCGCTCCATTAAACAGAGTCCAAGAAGGTCCTATTGCCCTTGTTGAGTGACCTTTCACTTTTAAACTTGAATCCTCATAAGCTAGTTTAATAATTCTAACTAGCCACTTGGAAATCGTTTGACTAGATACTGGTCTGTGAGGTTCAATAAATGACAGAAACAAATTAAACTTCTTAAGTTCCTGGCCAAAATTTCTGAATTTCTTAGTTCTTTTCAGATAACACTTCAACACTCTGGTTGGGTCTAACAGCTTATTCTGGCTGAAGGATTGAACAAAAATTTTTGGACACACATGTTTAGGTCTATCTGACTTTGATAACCCATCTCTTATAAAAGTTATGCCTCTTTTCTGTATAGACACCTTGCCTTCTCCTAATCTTAACGCTTGTATGTCGCTGACCCTGCGGAACGTTGTGATGGCTACAAGAAAAAGAGCTTTCCATGTTAGATATTTAAGAGGAGCTAGCTCCAAAGGTTCAAAAGGAGGTCTCTGAATCAATTTCAAGACAAAAGGCAATTGCCATTCTGGAAGCAAATTCACTACTGGAGGTCTAGAATTAAAGATACCTTTCAACAGCCTTATAATGTAAGGATGCTGCCCTACTGGGATACTGTTTATCGGTTGTAGCACTGATGACAACATTGAACGATAACCTGCTATTGTTCTATATTTCAGCCCTTTGTGAAACAAGTATGTCAAGAATTCAGCACAATCAATTAAAGATGCTGAATACATATCAATTTGTTTTTGACAACACCAACGACTGAACTGTCGGAATTTACCTGAGTAATCCCTCTGAGTCCCTGATCGCCACGAGGCTGATAACAGTTTGCTAACTTTCTGTGAAAAGCCTTTTGCAGTGAACTGTTGGTTGATAACAGCCATGCATTCAGGCTGAAAACCTTGGGATTTGGGTGGTAAATTATTGTCTTTGGCTGGTTCAGCAGATCCGATACTGCTGGAAGGCGAATGGGATTGGCAACACAAAGTTGTAACAACTCCGGATACCAATGCCGTCTCGGCCACTGTGGGGCTATGAGAATGAGCTGGCACTGTCCTCTCTTCATATGCTCCAAGACTTTGGGAACCAGGCAAATTGGCGGAAACGCGTAAGCAAACATCCTGTCCCATGTCACGGAAAAAGCATCCACAGCATACGCTTGGTGATGGTGGTCCCAAGTGCAGAAGATGTCCATCTTCTTGTTCTGATATGATACAAACAGATCTATTAATGGTGTCCCCCATATTTGGAAAATCTGCCTTAGGACCTTGTCGTTCAAGGTCCATTCTGTTGGCCTGATCCTTATTCTGCTCAATTGGTCTGGTAAAACATTGGCTGAACCTGCGATATGCGCTGCTTTTAGGTTCATATTGTTCGATATTGCCATTTGCCACAGTTCCCATGCCTTGTAACATAATTGGGAGGACCTTGTACCCCCTTGTTTGTTGATAAATTGGACTACAGTTGTATTGTCTGATCGAATCAAAACTGATTGATTCCTTAGCTGTGGGAGGAAGTTCTGTATGGTCAAAATAACTGCTTGCAATTCCAGACAGTTTATATGCCAATCTCTCATTTCTTTGGACCATGTTCCCTGAATAATTTGAGCTCCTAAATTCCCTCCCCAGCCCTGAGTGGAAGCATCTGTGCAAACTGTGTGAGTAAACTGATCCTGTACTAAAGATCTGCCCTTCATAATGTTTGCTTCCTGTAACCACCAATTCAGGTGCTCCACTAAGTGTGGGGATTTCGGAATTGAGGTCTCTAGATCTCCTGAAACAGGTTTCCACCAAAAACAGAAGATGAAGTTGAATGGGTCTCATATGCAACCGTGCATATGGAATAATCTCTATGCAGGAAGCCATGAGGCCCAGGACTTGAAGATACTCCCTGGCTGAGACCCTGCTTGCCAGTAATGACTTTACTGCATTTTTTAACTTTGACACCCTGTCTGGAGTTGGCAAAACTATTCCTTTGTCCAGACAAAAATTCCCCCCAATATATGTTAAATCTTGACTGGGCTCTAGAGCTGACTTTTCGACATTTACTAAAAAACCTAGTCGAGATAGGAGATTGAGAATTACTTGTCTGTCTCTGACTAACAGTCTCCGAACTGCATTCAGCGCTAACCAGTCGTCTAAATACACGGCTAACCTTATGCTCTGCATTCGCAGGTGTGCCGCCACAACTGATACCACTTTGGTGAAGACTCTTGGTGAAGTCTTCGGACCGAAAGCTAATGCACGGTATTGAAACGCTTTCCCTTGAATGCAGAAACGAAGATATTTGCGGTGAGCACGGTGAATCAATATGTGGAAATAGGCGTCTTTGAGATCGACCGATATTCCCCAATCTCCTTTCTTTACTAAGTTGAGCACTTTGCTCAGAGTGTCCATCTTGAAATGTTTTGTCTTGAGATACTGATTGAGGGGTCTCAAATTTAACACCGGCCTTAACTCCCCTGATTTTTTGGGAACCAAGAAAAATGTACTGTAGAAACCTTCCTGAAGTTGTGCAAAAGGAACAGGCTCTATGGCTGCCTTTTCTAATAGCTTTTCTACCTCTGAATTTAAAATACTTAGATTTGTTGCATTCACAACAGTTTGTCTGACCCCTGTATAAGGAGGAAGAGTTTCGAATTCTAATTTGTAACCTCTCTCTATTGTTGTTAACACCCATTTGTCTTTGGTGATTTGTTTCCACTGGTCGATGAAAAATTTGAGACGACCCCCAACTGGTATCTCTGGATAATACATTTTGAGATGACTGCAGTCACTTGCTTTTGGGTTTTGCACGAAAGGAACTTACCCCAGAGTAAGATTTCTTCTGCTGACTACTTGACCTCTGCCCATAGGAATTTGATCTGTAGTTATTACCATAGCGCAGAGGAGTGTTGTACTCTGTTCTGTTCTGACCATAATTTCTGTTATTTCTTTCATTTTCATATCTCATATGTTTAGAGTCCCATGAGCCTAACTGCGTTGAGGATTTCCTCTTGAAAGAGGGAGTTTCTTTTTTCCCAGAAATTTCTGGCACCAGATCTTTAAATTCCTTATTTTTCTCTTTTCTGTCCTTCAATTTAGTTTCGAAATCTTTGCCCAACACACCATCTCCTGTGAGAGGCAATAAGTCCGCCTGCTTCGCAACGTCCTTGACAGAATCAAGACCCATATCCACCATGGTTGCCTTACGACGTATAAAATGATCATAAGCACCCGTCCTGCCGAATTGATCAAGAATTTTTGTGGACATTGCAAACACATCCCTAACCGTTTGTGTAGCACTATCTACATTAGGACTGCCCGACTTCAATTCTTGTAGAAGCAAGGCCAAAGCCTGTTGAACATACAAAGATATGACAATACCCATGCGTGCAGCTGTCTGGCCTTGGAAAGCCAAACGTTCAATCTCTTTCCACTGCTGTGTAAATAAGCTTCTTGACCTTTTGAAGGTAGCTTTCCCTGAATGTCTTTTTATGAGGAAAGTCTCAACAATATCGTCCAAACTAGGGACTTTCAACATCTCTTCTGCCTTATCATGCACAGGAAAAGACCCTTTATAAGCCTCTCTGTAAGCCGTCAATTTAATTGGTGCTGAAATACGCCAGGACTCATTCAAGATGTCTGTTTGAGTTTTGTCTAATAAAATGCCAGCCCCTGCATCTGATTTCTTTATGCAGGCATCCTCCCCAAACATATCTAACAACACCTGGCGTGTCTCTTCAGATACATTTTCCTCTGGTTTATATTTCTTGAAACGCTCTGACGTTCCCTCTTCACAAATTTGCACCTCAGATGCCTGTGATGGAGAATTAAGACTGATATCCCTACATTCACCTTGACCTGGCTGTAAGGATAAGACATCATCTTCAATGTCACTGTTAGTTGAAAAATGAGAGCTAGAAGGCAAAAGTTCATCATTCAAAGAATTCTCCAAAGGAATAATATTTCTCTGACCACTGCTCGTATCGAAAGTACAGACTCTGGTCACTGTCGGCTTCTCGCACGCACCCGAAGTGCTGCATTTTGAAGCAGGAATTGGTGTGCCACTATGTCTTTGAAACTCGGCAAACATATTCAACATTTTCTCTTCAAAGCTCGAAAAACGGGTCTCGATACTTGCCCGCATTCTCTCTTCTAAATTATCTTCCAATTCTGCTTTCTTACTCGTCCTCGACGATCTTTGAGACTGTTTTTTCTTAGGCCTGGGCGCCGCCATGACAGTAGAAACCTCTTCCGGTCTCGAAGGGGTAGTTCTGAATTCTGAACTCCGCCCGTTTTCTTCACCTTCTCCCGATGAGAAATGCAAAGATGCTTCAGTCATGCTAACTTACCAAGCCCGATAAAAAATAAGAACTCAAAAATTCAAACTCGAAAACACAAATTCAGATTATCTACTGAACAACAACACGTGTGGGCTTTTCGTCGCCGAAGAAGAAACTGAGGTGATTTCTAATGAGGTGGAACGGTCACGTGACTGTTTGGTCACGGTTAATGACCGGATCGAAATTTTGAGCGAGTTGTGGGCTAGTCAAGGGAGATAAATCCTACATGTATATTTCACATACAGGTAAGTATACGGAGTGAAGTAAAATCATACTGCATAACATGACCGGAAGTCGAGATAAAAATTATAAAGTCGACATATAGTTGTAAAACATGTTTCATGATGCTGGCAATGTTGATGACACATCTAGCTATTATTACAATATACAAGTGCGATAATAATAATGAGCGGAAGTCGATATACCGTCAGGTCATATATTGTTAATCGACAGAACAGTAGAAAAAGGCGAGTTAGTATCTCGTTATTCGGATGGCAGTTATATGCCACCATAGCTTATCGCAGAACATGTTTAACTGTAAGCTGTTCCCTGGATGTTATCCGTGTTAAGTAAGAGACACATAAATTATCAGCGCATCTATGTTCAATACTATTTCAATTTGTCAGGCTGTGTTTGAGAATGAGCCACGTCGCATCTTAGAATAGAATCATTGTTCTCCAAAGTGTGGAGGTGATTTTCGCTGCTTAAAAGGGTTGAAACGGTGAAAGAGTTTATCTCAAAGCAACCTTTTATTGTCGTGGTATTGCTTTTAGACAATACTCCATTTTACCGTACGCGTAACATAAGCATTATTAATAATTTGTTAATGTCACATGATTTGAGATATACATTCAGAAAAATATAGTTAAGTACTTGGACATAATATTGGTCATAGCTTATTGAATGCATGAACTCACCATCACGAAAACACGTCTATATAACTTTTACCCCCTTGAACTCCACTTTTATATTGTAAAAAATGGGATTTACAGGTGTAAACCTTTTTTTTTCTTATTTCTGCTCTAAAACATAGATTGTAGGTACTCGTTAGAACCGCCTCGATGAGGCGGTTCTAACGAGTACCCACAATCTATATTTTGAGGAGAAATAAGAAAAATATCACAATTTTTCTTCTAAAATATTTCGATTTTTCGGAAGTAAAGTTTACACTGTATTTGTATAGGCATGTTTTCGTAATGACGTAACATCGTATAATAATTAATTGACGACAGAACAATTGGTTTTCCTCCAATATGATTGGACGACGATATAGTTATGACTTAAGCATCGCTGTTCCGTTGTGTACAGGAACACTTTGTGCAATTGGTTCCTTTTTCCTAATTTAGCTCTCAAATCAGATTGTTTCGCCAAATGATAAATGGAAAAAAACATCAACATAAATATTAAATGTTCATTGCAGTATCCGAATGTCTGAACGATATCGGGTCACAAGTAAAGATTTAAGGAACCCTAAATTTTGTTGGTGACCCGATGTGTTTAAACTTCAATTACGATTCTATAAAATTGCCTTCGTTTTCCGATTTAAACTACAACTGTTTTATTCATAGCATTTGTTTACTATGTGTCTGAGTTTTACAGCTTTTTATGACTTAAACAAAACCAGCGAAGTTTTTTTTTTTTTTCTTTCTTTTTCTTTATTTATTTTTGTATGTTCTATACAAGTTGCTAACTATACACTAGCCTATTCACTGGGGAATAACAAGTCTGTCCTAATGAACATGGCTTTGCCACTTTTGCCAATTTATTAAAACCAACAAATTTGACACTGTTTGTTTTCGGTTTTGTCATAAAATAGAAGTCAAGGCAACGATCAGGGATTAACCAAAACCTCCAACAGAGACACCAAAGCAGTTTAGCACATATCGTTTGCAAACGCATTTATTTTACAATTATTGTAATGTAGATGAACATAAATGGAGAAACGGCAGAGTAAGCAGAGTACATTCCATATGGAGCATGCGTGCTAATGAACTAGCATTATAATAACTCACCCGTGCGACATAGTGCATTTTTCATATATCCAAAATGGCTACTTTTCTGATGAAAACGCGTGATATTTTTCTTATAAATGGTCAAAACATAGCCTGTAGGTGTTCGTTATTTTCCCTTGTCAACTCAGTCCCTTAAAACCGTGCCAAGTGACAACAGATCTTCGAGAATACTTGTGTGTGTGTGTGTTTTTGTGTGTGTTTTGTTTTGTTTTATTTATATTCAATTAATTATTTTTTATTATTTATTTGTTTTTGCCATCGGCTCTTAGCTATTTCATGTTGCCAGATAGCGTTTGTTTTTCTGGTAAGGTTTGTGTCCAAATTGATTTTGCTGAGCCCATGTCCCAGAATATTCACATTTTGCTTTTCACTACAATTAATATGTACGAACGATACCTTAAAACTTGCAGTTGCCACAGGTTGATGCATGTCAGACAGTGTTTTTGATTTATGTTTAGTCTGTCACAATGAGTCTGATCTTGCCGTCAATAATGCATTCAGATAACAGGTTATAGAGTTTAAGGTAAAGAACCTTTATATTATATTCTAACACAGCGGCCTATGTAGGAAATAAAAATAATCTGTGTTTCATTCTACAACAAATCACGGCAAGGAACAGCTTGACGAGTAACGTCATTAAAAACTGCCAATTTATGACGTCACTAGTCGAATTCCTTGACGTTAGACGGTGTAACGTCATTTTCTAGCATCGAAAACGTTAGAAAAGGATATAAATGCATGTGTTTCGGTCGATAATTTTAGCGAGATTTCTTCTAACAGTGGCGAAAAGATGTGAGATTTTGAAAGAAACAACAGCATTATTACCAATTTTAACCTATTAGAATCGAAATAGATCAGCTCTAGTCAGCGATTTGTTGGGTAATAAATCACAGTTTGTCGGTCAGTTGTAAGTAGACAAATCACGAGCGTACTTTACAACTGCCCTCTAAACTGTGATTTATTACTCAACAAATCACAGCTATTGCTGATCTATTCTTAAATATAGCATGTTATAATATTGTCTGCAAAAAAGGATCTTGAAGTTTCTATGGGTTAAAAAAAATAGACGCATTGACTTTTTGGACACATTGTTTTTATGATTTATGATCTGATGGTTAACCCATTCAGTACCAGAAACCAATAAAGGGATACCTTGGCAAACAGTGCAGAACGCGGCGTCTGATCAGGGCCTACACGGTTTTCAAAAAGTTAAGCCATTTTCCAAATATATTTTGAAGAAAATGCAACTGTGCACCCCTAAAGTTTGAAATGAACTCCTGCTATGTATAAGGAGGAAGATTCCATTTGGTACAAAAGAGGTTAAATTTCAAATTTGCAAACGAAGAAATAAGTAACATTCATTATTACTGGTATAAATGACATTAAACCAGTGATAAGAATTAATTTTGAATATGTTAACGTGTCGAAAACCCTTACCACATTTATAATTTGAGCCGGGGAACAGCATTTCCTACAATTTACAAGTGCGCCCAGCGAAGTATCAGAAGTATCAGATCATCCGGTGCATCCATATAGTCTGACCAGAGACTATACTAATTGGTGACATTAACATAGACTTCCTAACCCTATCAAATATGCAGTTACTGACTGCTTGTCTCTGTTTAACCTAACTAATGTGATTAACCTTTAACCTGCTGAATATTCAATTAAGCCACACTCATTTCTGACTTTGAACCAATCAGATTACTTGATGCAGCTTATTTCTACATATTCATAAACTGAATGTCAAACTGTGTAGATCCTGATCAGATGGCTTCTTCAGAAGCCATCTGATCTGGATCTACACTGTTTGCAAAGATAGGGCTTGTTGCCTACAGCAGGGTAAAGGTTAAAGAGCCGACTCGAGTAACTTTAAACTCGTCAACTTTGATAGACCCAGTTTTAGTAAGTGATACATGTTCTATTTTAAAATCCGGAACAATTACAGTAGATAACGAAATAAGCGATCATATCAAAAAGCAACGTATGTCTGTCTCCAAATCCCATTCATTCTCTCAGTGTTATTACATGGACGTTTGGAATTATAAAAACCCTAATTTTTATCACGTAAACGATTTTATACGTCAGCATGACTGGGATGCGGAAATAAATGAAACGTTAACAATTGATCAATCTTGCGAATATTTTACATATACTTTTCTCCAGTTTGCAAAACCTGTATCCCTTGTAACAAAGTCCTCATACGTCCAAACGACAAGCCTTGGTTCACATCAGAATTAAGATACAATATTCGATTGCGAGAAAGGCTACGAAAAAAAGACAATTCACACCAAAGTAGAAGGTGATATTAAAGGATTCAATGCATCAAGAAATCGCGTTAATAACATGAAAAGATATGCAAAAGAAAATTATTACAACAACCTTGAAGAAATGATATCTAACACTGAAAGAGGAAATAAAACTTTTTGGCAGATAATGGGCAGGTTTATGGGTACTAGTAATAAGAATACAGTGATTCCACCATTAAAAATATCTGGTGGCAAGTGTGCCTTTACGGATATTGTGAAAGCATCGACGCTAAATGACTATTTCTGCTGAGTATCTTCTGTTGATGATAGTAACACAGAATTACCATATTTTCAAAACAATACGAACTCCCAAATAGATAACATACATGTAATTATAAATCAGTCTACTAAGACATACTTAGTTCATTCGAAGAGAATAAGGCAAGTGGTCCTGACGTCTATAACTTGTCCAATCCCATTGTAATTTTGAATATGAAATAAAATATGTTTAATCTAATCTAACCAGAGACTTATTTTGCTCCATGAAGGCACATTAGGCCCGTAGATATCCTTAGAGTGCACAACGAAGTCTCTCACCAGACTGTGTGGATGCGCAGGCTGATCTTAGTCTTCTCTGTGCGCACATGAAAATTGTAGGAAATGCTGTACCACGGCTCATTTGTTAATACGCCTGGGACAAACAAAAATGTTAAGCTGACGTCTGCGATCCGCGAAAACTAAGATCAGCCTCTGCATCGAGCCTCCGTGGCCTGGTGGATAAGAGCCCTGACTGTCAATAATTAAGTCTCTCACCGCTGTGGTTCGCGCCTGGCTCGGATCTCATGTGAAACGCCAAGCTCTGCAACGGAAGGTCTGGTTGTTTTTCTCCGGGTTCTCCCGTTTTCGCCCACCTATGATTAAAGATCGGCTTGATATGAGTGAAATGATCTTGAAAGGGCCGTAAAACCAAATCAGAAAAAAATGCTTCATCTGGGCCGCGTCAAGCGATTTTGGTACTTATCGCCTATGCGAGCAGCGAAGGTCAGGCGAGCCTGCGCATCCGCGCAGTCTCGCCAGAACCTTCGCTGTTCGCTCATACAAGCAGTGAATCAAGAGGAACCTTCAGACAGAAAGCCATATCCCTGGCCCTTCTGAATGGCTGGGCATGCGCATTTAAAATTTGTCATGACGGAATGCTCGAAGACCCAAATTCGCTTGGCGGGGCTCATCTCACCAACAGATTCGCGACATCCACAGAACGCGAAATAACTGGTCAGAAGTTGATCTTTGGTCGATTGTTTAACATAATAGTTCTATAATTCTCTTGTTTATCATTCGACTCAACGTTTCCATGCCGGCCTGGGGATCTTAGTCAGATGCGCGTCTGACTGGTGATCATGAAGTCGCGGGTTGAATACCTGCCGTTGTCGGCAGCATGTTTTCATAAAATCTTTTCTACGGCAATTCTCTCCCTTCCGCTGATTCAAAAAAGGCAGTTGCCAGTTTCTGGCGAAAGAATGAGCACTGAACTGGTTAATCGCATACGTATAAGCCTGCCAAGGAAAAGTGTAGATATGTAAACTGACCGGCTCAAAAATGACATAAAATAGTGTTGACTAGGACTGTCACTGATTTGTAGGAAAGCTAAGTAATGATTAGGAATCAGTCCATTATTCTTATCACTGTGTTTGGGTTGGCAAATAGTGAAGATCCATATCATACGCCACAGGACACGATTTCTGGTGAGGGTCTTCAAGGTCTTTAAGGTCTCCAACGAAATAGTGCATGTCCCTCTTCAGACAAACGACAACCCAGTGCTGTCAGCGCTTGGATTATCAGCAGCCACTATGTACGTTTTAATGTTTCCAGGCGTTACTCATTTGGTCAAATGCTGTATTAAAGTCGTGTTTTATCTTTTTGCCGCGTTTTTCGGCGAAAAAGTGTTTTTGTTATTATTATTATTATTTTATTTTTGATTAATACGCTCAGCGAGGAAGTTGTCGATGAGACGCTCCGCCATCTTCTCGTTAAGAATTACGCCTCTTGAATGGTATACTTTTAACCCTAATAAGATGGGCCTTTTTTGCAAGTCCAATTCTTTCACTCACGCTTTCGAAATGTAAACAAATCCCCAGCCTATAGTTTATCAACGACCTTTGAGAGATAAAAGTTTAAGCGTGAAGAGACTATTCCTTTTTATGGGGAGCAGTTTTCGAATAACTTTTTTTCTCGGGATGGTAACAATACAAATCAATGTTTTGTTTTAACCTGTGTCTAGAAGTCGTGGCCAAGTGGTCATCACGTTAACAAGTCCGTGAAATGAACACCCCTTTAAACCCCACTTTTGTATAGAGAAAACTGGGGTTTTAAGGGGGTAAACATTATTTTTCTTATTTCTGCTCCAAGACATAGGTTGTGGGTACTCGTTAGAACCGCCTCAATGAGGCGGTTCTAACTAAAACCCACAACCTATGTTTAAAGTACAAATAAGAAAAATATAACAAATTTTCATCGGAAAAGTAGCCATTTTGGAGATATGAAAGAACGCACTATGTCGCATATCGTAATGCAATGCCATCTACTCCGAGTCACACTAAACATCTTTTAGACGGGGTTTAATTACGCAAACACGCCTATACAAATAAATTGCCACCTTTATTGCCGAAAAATGAAAATTTTATGATGAAAAATTGTGATATGTTTCTTAATTCTGCTCAAAATATAGATTGTGGGCACTCGTTAGAACCGCCTCATTGATGCGGTTCTAACGAGTACCCACAATCTATATTTTAGAGCAGAAATAAGAAAAATAAGGTATACCCCCAGACCCCCCAGTTTTACTATATAAAAGTGGGGTTCAAGGGGGTCAAAATTATATAGGCGTGTTTTCGTAATGTCGAGTCCCAGTGGCACATATATTTTTTATTACTGAATTTTTCATTTTTATTGTTTTAGCTTTTTGGTTTATAGTTATTTTCATTATGTTTTATATTTACGTACTTTATCGTTTGTTTCCTTTGTTTTATTTTTAACAATAATATTTGTATGTCATTGTATATCGTTCAGATACATTTTAATAGCGCATTCGCATTCATTGAAGGCTATGCAAGTACGTTCCATCATAGTAACATTTTTGATAATTCTTCTAGAATCCGAGCTACAACGATCCCATTGTGCTCGTTTCATTTTGTAAATAAAATGAATATACATCTAGTGTGATGGCTCCGCCTATCGGGGCTTTGAGAAATAGATCTGGCTGCACGATGCTTCCAAGCGGAGCTGAAACTGACCGCACATATGCAGTGGTAAACCGCTTAGTAAGTCTAAGCCCGCCCAGGCAATGTTGTGCGAGTCGGATCGACCAATGCATATAAACCCTATTGGTGTCATTGGGCGGCATGGACTGAGATGTCATTCCATCTCAATGGCGGGTAGAAAGGCCACACAATTGGAAGCACCGTCTCCAAAATGACCTACGTAGCGTTGACGGGGACGTTTAACCTCAAATCAATCAAGCAAACAAACAAATGTATAAAAAACAATATCTCCTTAAAGATTCGAACTCGACCTCTTCAAGCTAGTAGACGCGTCACTAGACTATCTCAACTAGACGCCAGTCTGAATATACAAACCATAAAGTTAAGAATAGGACGGTTACTATCGCCCAGTGTAAAACATACCCACTAAAGGCGACTTACCTAAAACACGGACGAGTCCAAAATTAAAAGTACAGTCACGACTCACTGCGTTTTGAAAGGCTATAGCTAAAACGATATCTATATACAGTATATGTATAGCTCCCGTGTAGTCAAAGTAGCGGCCAACTGAAGGGACGTTTGTTGCATCCCTAAACGTCCGACATCCCTAAGTGTCCGACAAAATTTTAATTTCTCGCAAAATTGTTGGAAACGGTGGGGAATGTTCAATTATGACATTTTAAGTGAAAATTTCGAAAAAAAGTTTTTTAGAAATATTCGAAATTTAACTTCAATTTTTTCTTGTCGGACATTTCGGGGTGCCCCATGCATCCCTAAGTGTCCGCCATCCCTAAATGTCCGACAACATGAAAATTGATTAAGAAAGCATTTTTATTGTTAATAATCAATCAATGTTAAATAAAAAGACAAATTTAACGTTAAACCTATGTTAAAAATGTTCACCTTTGGAAATAAGCATTGCAATATATGGATCCGAATATACCGGCATCCTTAGATGTCCGCCAGCATGACAAAATCTTAGTTTCTCGGGAAGATGTCTGAAACGGTGGGGAATGATCAATTGTGACATTTTAAGTGAAAACTTCGCTTTTTTTCTCGAAAATATTCGAAATTTAACTTCATTTTTTTTTCTTGTCGGACACTTAGAGATGACCCATGCATACCTAAGTGTCCGCCATCCCTAAATGTCCGACAACATGAAAATTGACTAAGAAAGCATTTTTATTGTTAATAATCAATCAATGATAAATAAAAAGACAAATTCAACGTTAAACCTATGTTAAAAATGTTCACCTTTGGAAATAAGCATTGCAATATATGGATCCGAATATGTCCGCAATCTCTAGATGTCCACCAGCATGACAAGTAACTTAGAAAATAGTTCTTACCGCTAATAATGAATAATGATTTATAAAGAAAAAGGTGAAGTAATTAAACCTATGCTAAAAAAGAATACCTTCGGAAATAAGCATCTTGATAAGGGATCCCAATATGGTCATCCCTAAGTGTCCGCCATCCCTAAATGTCCAACAACGTAAAAATTGGACGAGAACGCATGTTTTTTTGTTTATTACTTTCCAAATAATATTAAATAAAAAGACGTTAAATCCATGTTAAAAATTTTCACCTTCCGAAATAAGCATTAGAATATATGGATTCGAGTATGTCCGCAATCTCTAGAAGTCCGCCAGCATGACAAGTAACTAAGATCTTTTTTTTTTCTTCTTTTTTTTTCGCTAATTATCAATTATGATTATAAAAAAAAATAGACATCAGAGTGGTTGGCAAATCCCCCGACCAAAAGGCAATATTGCCTTCAGAAAAATTTTTCACAAATAGAAAGCGCATTACACACATTCTCAATCATGTGAACAATTATGCCAAGTATTGTCAATAGATCTTGAAGGGTTTTGGAGTTATGGTGATCACGAGATAGTCATAGTATTTTATTGGAAGGGGATATAACTCTAAAACCATGGTACCAAGAGTTGTGGTTCTTGCGCATGGCACGCCATCTCAACCTTGTCTACAATTATGCCAACTATCATAAATATACCTTGCAGGGTATAGGAGTTATGGCGATCACAAGATAGTCATTCTATTTTATTGAAAGGGAAGATAACTCAAAAACCATTCTTACGCATGACGCCGTCTCAACCTTGTGTACAAGTATGCCAAGTATCACCAATATATCTCAAAGGGTATTTAAGTTATGACCATCACAAGATTGCGTATACGGACGGGCGCCAGGCTGATCGCTTTATCCCCCGAACCTTTTCGGTCGAGGGATAAAGACAAAAATATGTTATACCTGTGCTAAAAACTTTACCTTAAATTACACAAACGCCTACTTAAACATATTAAAAAATTTACCTGAAACAAAAAAAAAATGAAAAATTTCTGTTGAAAAAAAAAAAGGATTTGTTTTTATTTCTGCTCTAAACAGATGTCGCGGGCACTTGTTCGAAACGCCTCGCCGAGACTGTACTAACTAGTACCAACGATCTATGTCGTAGAGCAGGAGTTAAGAAAATAATGTATAACCCAGCGAACCCCACTTTTACTTTTTTAAATGTGGGGTTTAAGGGTAAAAATTTTAGGCGTGTTTTATGTGATGGAAAATAAGCATCTTAATAGCGGGTCCCAATTAATATGGTCACCCAAAATGTCTGCCAACCCAAAATGTCTGACAACATTAAAAAAAAAAATGAAAAACATTTGTGAGATGCCAAGTTCTGCAACGGAAAACCATGTGGTTTTTCTCCAGGTACTCCGGTTTTCACCAATTTCTGATTAACGATCGGCTCGATATGAGTGAAATAATCTTGAATGGGCCGAAAAACCCAAATCCAAAGAAAAAAAATCTTTTTATCTTAACAATCATAACACATACGATATAAGAGCCGGCGCATGACAAACTCTACAATTAGACCGGTGCGACCAAATCAACCTGTGCAATCATCCTCTATTACAATAGGGGGTGGCAATGGGATGCGCATGCTGACCTGAATCTTCGCTGGTCGTTTAAGACTTCCTATTAGGTTTCGTCATGCGCTGGCTCATATGTAATAGACGAAATAACGTTACCATTTTATTATATGAGCCCGCGCATGAAAAAGTCTACAAGAAGGTTTGAGCGACCAGCGAAGACTCAGAACAGACCCTTTTTTAGGGTTTACTGCATCTTCCAGGTTCAAGAGACACAACTGACAAAGTTTAAATTATACGTTGTCATGGATGAGAGACATCTCGCAATTCCTATGTAAGATTCTCGTATTGGTTTGTTGTGTGTAATATCAGTAGCTTATTTGCTAATAGACATCATCTTACCCCCCATCGACTGAATGATATACATGTACCTTCATATACATGAAATTCAGACTAAAATGTGTCACCTGGACCCGAATAAACAGCAAAAAAAATTCTCGCAGATGGCGTCAATGCGCTTTACCGTTTGTTCAGGTCTGGTGTAACTATAACATTTCTGTTTCAAACAAATAGTGTATATCTTGATAAGACGCCACGTTCAGCATCGTCTGATCTGGGTCTACACTGTTTGCTCATCCTGTCATTCCATGATAACCCTTTTAAGTCTTACGAAACACTCTGACATCACCGGCTATTTTCTATAAAAAGAGTTACTCTGTGATATTCACGTTGGCTTTTAAAAGCAACCAGTGCTTCAGCTGAAGTGCACGACCCGCCGGATGCTTTTAGCTTTATGAGTGTTACCGTATATGGGTATGGCGGCCATTTTGGTCATGTGACCTGGACCTAAAACGGTTCCCCCAATAAATGCGCCTTATCGTAAGGAGCAAAAATATATCTTATAATTTAGTACTGTATTCTGAATCGTTTGCAGGATAAAATGCATTCTCACATTTACCAATACAAAAGCATATGTGTCAAAGTTTGACCTAGGCACAAAGAAGGTCAAGGTCAACCCAGGGTCACCATTTTAGCAATTTATGATGGGCCTACGTTCCAGATGCCATCTATCAAGTTTCGTAGAAATCTGCCCAGTGGTTCTGGAGAAGACTATTTTTGAAGGGTTTTTACCATATATGGCTTGGCGGCCATTTTGGTCATGTGACCTGGACCCCATGAGCAAATTTTGGTTTCCCCATCCCATAGAAGCTCCATATGAAATTTGACTTCAATCGGCCCAGGGGTTTCCGAGGAGAAGCAGTTCGCAAATTTTCATATTTTTCGCCTCTGCGAGGCTATATTAAATAAAATGAAATATTTCGCAATTTCATTGGTTAGATCTCATTGATATCTATCAGTATGCCAAAATTGTTTAAATATTCCAAGCGGTTAAGTCAATATCACCAATTTTCACAAACGGGTTACGGACGGACAGACAGACAGACCATATATGGCTTGGCGGCCATTTTGGTCATGTGACCTGGACCCCATGACCAAATTTTGGTTTCCCCCATCCCATAGAGGCTCCATATAAAATTTGACTTCAATCGGCCTAACGGTTTCCGAGGAGAAGCTGTTCAAAAATTTTCACATTTTTCGCCTCTGCGAGGCTATACTAAATGGAATGTAATATTTCGCATGTTCATTGGTTAGATCACAATGATATCTATCAGTATGCCAAAAATTGTTTAAATTTTCCAAGCGATTAAGTCACTATCACCAATTTTCACAAACGGGTTACGGATTTTTCGCCTCTGCGAGGTTATACTAAATGGAATGTAAATTTTGCAAGTTCATTGGTTAGATCTAATTGATATCTATCAGTATGCCAAAAATTGTTTAAATATTCCAAGCGGTTAAGTCACTATCACCAATTTTCACAAACGGGTTACGGACGGACAGACAGACAGACCATATATGGCTTGGCGGCCATTTTGGTCATGTGGCCTGGACCCTTGAGCAAATTTTGGTTTCCCCCATCCCATAGAGGCTCCATATGAAATTTGACTTCAATCGGCCCAACGGTTTCCGAGGAGAAGCAGTTCGAAAATTTTCACATTTTTCGCCTCGGCGATTTTTCGCCTCTGCGAGGCTATACTAAATGGAATGTAATATTTCGTAAGTTCATTGGTTAGATCTCATTGACATCTATCAGTATGCCAAAAATTGTTTAAATATTCCAAGCGGTTAAGTCACTATCACCAATTTTCACAAACGGGTTACGGACGGACAGACACACAGACCATATATGGCCTGGCGGCGATTTTGGACATGTGACCTGGACCCCATGAGCAAATTGTGGTTAACCCCATCACATAGAGGCTCCATATGAAATTTGACTTCAATCGGCCCAACGGTTTCCGAGGAGATGCAGTTTGAAAAGTTTCACATTTTTCGCCTCTGCGAGGCCATACTAAATGGAATGTTATAGTTCGCAAGTTCATTGGTTAGATCTCATTTATATCTATTAGTATGCCAAAAATTGTTTTAATATTCCAAGCGGTTAAGTCACTATCACCAATTTTCACATACGGGTTACGGATTTTTCGCCTCGGCGAGGCTATACTAAATGGAATGTAATATTTCGCAAGTTCATTGGTTAGATCTCATTGATAGCTATCAGTATGCCAAAAATAGTTTAAATATTCCAAGCGGTTAAGTCACTATCACCAATTTTCACAAACGGGTTACGGACGGACAGACAGACCATATATGGCTTGGCGGCCATTTTGGTCATGTGACCTGGACCCCATGAGCAAATTTTGGTTTCCCCCATCCCATAGAGGCTCCATATGAAATTTGACTTCAATCGGCCCAACGTTTTTCCGAGGAGAAGCAGTTCGAAAATTTTCACATTTTTCGCCTCTGCGAGGCTATACTAAATGGAATGTAATATTTCGCAAGTTCATTGGTTAGATCTCATTGATATCTGTCAGTATGCCAAAAATTGTTTAAATATTCCAAGCGGTAAAGTCACTATCACCACTTTTCACAAACGGGTTACGGACGGACAGACAGACTGACAGACTGACAGAATGACCGATTGACCGAATGACAGAATGACACGGTGATTTTAGGGCACTCTTAGAAAATCAACCGACTTCAGTCGGTCGCTTTTTCTGCGGATCGTGCAATAACGCTTTTCGTACTAATGGACAATCGACCCAAACAGAGCCATGTTATTGTCACTTCCCTGATGTCCGAAGAGAGTCATAAGTAAACAACTGTTGGGCTTGGCAGACAGTGTAGACCCAGATCAGACGCCGAAGAACGCGTAGTCTTATCAGGGTGTATACTGTTTTGATAAGATGGAAGATTTTAATGATTATATAAAATAGTCCGACCCATTTCCCATCCTGCACTCAAAGACAATCGGACAAACACTCTTGTTTTGCAGACACCAACTTTTGCAGTGTTATATCAACGTTGGAGTAAAGTTAAAATTTTACAACCAAACTGGTCTGTGATCCTACATGTAGATCGCACAAAATTAAGGGTGTATGTTATTTGTAGGTAGCATGCAAACTTATATTGTGAAAGACAATGTTCACTTGCATGCTATTCTTCACCTATTTGTATGCACGCTGAACTGTATATGCCTTTCATGCTGTTCTTCATCTATTTGTATGCACGCTGAACTGTATATGCCTTTCATGCTGAAACTGACCGCGCACTAGTACAGGTAAACCTGCTGAGTTTGTGTTTAACGACGCGGCAACCCTATATGTGGGTCATAAGCGTCAAAATAAACCGCTTGGAGGGTTTCCGCCTGCAAAGGCAAAGCGGCTCGAGTCGTACCGTCTATGCTGATTTACCCTATTGGTATAATTGGACTACAGGGCTTGAGAAGTCATTTCATTTCATCTTCGGTGGGAAGCCCTACAAAATCGCAAGTAACGTTTCCAAAAATGACCAATACCGTGTTGACGAGGACGTTAACCTTTAACCTGCTGAATATTCAATTAAGCCACACCCATTTCTGACTTTGAACCAATCAGATTACTTGATGCAATTTATTTCTACATATTCATAAACTGAATGTCAAACAGTGTAGACCCTGATCAGATGGCTTCTTCAGAAGCCATCTGATCTGGATCTATACTGTTTGCAAAGAAAGGGCTTGTCGCCAACAGCAGGCTAAAGGTTAAACCTCAAATCAAATACATACCCCACCTAAGTCTCGTATCCATTATTCAATCTTGGTGAATTGCAGGCCGGGGGCGGGGGCGTGGGGCTGGGGACGGGGGTGATAGTGTTAAAATGATATACAACCTGCATATTGTTATTGCATTTACTGTCACATTTACTTCTGTAGCAATTTTCACACCTTTACCTGTGATGCCGGTATGACACCGAACTTCAGTTTCCAAGCAATATACACTTCTGTAACAATTTTCACACCTTTACCTGTGTTGCTGGTATGACACCGAACTGTCAGTTTCCAAGGAATATACACTTCTGTAGCAATTTTCACACCTTTACCTGTCTTGCCGGTATGACACCGAACTCTCAGTTTGCAAGCAATATACAAAGTCACGGTATAAGAGCCCGCACCAATTTCTGGTGCATCTCCCATTTTTCTTCAATATGTTCACCTGTGAATGTGCATAATAATTAAGTGAATATATGTTTTAAATTTAAAAATAATTATTTTTTTATTTTGTGTGGCATCTTAACCATTTTTGGAAAGTTCTAAAATATTGCTATTTTATATTCTCTTTTTCACTGTTTTCATGGAAGTTATGTTTTTATGAAAAAATATCTTAATGTTTTGAAAGTATACTAGGATAGTTCCAGTATTCTCTGTGTGTAAGGACAACTAAGTGTATGACTGAATGTTCTGTGTGTTTCGATAGCTTCTTTGTGAACAAGGTAGGATCTCTCCATTTTATTAAAATCTCATTTAATAGCACTGTCTGATAGCTAATAGCCTTCCAAACATGACCCAGGCACAGCTTATAGGTGCAAGCATGCCGATTCCAAAGGCTGACATTGAAAATGAGGAAGAATCAGTGACAAACATTCAAAGTCCAAATGTCACTGGGATCTCGCAGACATCCTCCTCATTAGGTAGTGTTTCAGAGGAAAATACTCCTCAGTCACTCACTGTCAACAATAACCAGTCTGAACCATCTCAAACAGAGGAAGACAGTAGTAAGGTTTTAGACACTCAGGTGTATAAGGAAATCACACGTACTATTTCAAAATTGGCAAAACCATTAGCTGCAAAAACAATTGAAATGACTGAAACAGCCGCTAAAACCTTATTTAAGGCAACTTCAACCAAGTTCACAAAAGCAGGAAATGTGGAAATCTTAAATCCAATCACAGGGTCTTGTAAGAGACATTTTGGTATTGAAATAAGCAATAAGTACAGTCCGCTAAGTGAAAATAATAACGAACCCCAAGCCAAGAAATTTAAGGAAGCCAGAAAGTCTCTAGGCGACACTTTTGAGCAGGGTCAAAACAAAAATCAAATCAATGATTTTGAGTATATTGATGATCAGGGTAGCATGGATTGGGAGTCAGTCAGGTCCCGGAAACCAGTATTTGCCGACAATTTTTCCGAACCACGGAGTCCGCCAACCACCAGCAACGGTTATGTCTATGTGGTATTTACCTTATTATCAAATCAGCTCTTCAGAGCTGACTATGCCCGTACAATAGCAGCTAGTTTTCGGCAACACATTGGGGAACACTTCACCATGGACCTGACCAACAAACTTTCCTTCAAGATAAGAATAGGGCTGGCCAATAAAGCCAAATCTTTTAACTTTGAGAGCTTAAAACTACCTGCAATGGACATGAAGATTAATAATCTGTCACCTAGGCTACAAAAACGCAACCAGACCAAAACGGAACAGAAAAACAGACTAAATCAAAGCAATGGAAACCAATGCCAGGCAAACCCCACAATTAAAACAAGCAAGGGAATTGTCTCAATACCTTTGGACCTTAATCTAGATCAACTGAAAACTTGGCTCCATGCAGGCTCCAATAAAATAGTAGGAATTAAAAAACTGTTCAACAGGTTTGGTAAGGCAACAGGAAAAGCAATATTACACTTTAATACAGAACTTGCTCCGTTAGAGATTAACTGTGGCACTCATAATGTATCAGTAAATCCAGTTTTATATAACATAATCAGATGTTCTTGTTGCCAGAAATTTGGACACTATGCCAGTATCTGTAGGTCTAATTTCATTGCCTGTATACATTGTGGAGGCCGGTACCACAGTGTTACTGATTGTAAAGTAAGACACATTCCTGCTGCGAGAAATTGAGCCAACTGTAATGGAAGCCACTCCGCAGACTACAGGTTTTGCCCAGTATATTTGAAATATAAAACTAATATTGAGAACAAAAATAAGGTCATAAAGCAGGAATGGGAACAGAGAAGAATGACAACTACTCATCAAGAAGAAGTTAACCAAAATATGTCAGATAATGGTCTTAATGAAGCAAACAAACAGAAATTGAATGAAACCCATTTAGGGCCGCTAGGAGCAAACCAGTGCAAAGAAAGAAAGGATAAAGCTGAACAAGTATCAATGGGCAATTTTCAAATCAATCGAGTTCCTAGGGGAACTGGTACAAATGGCAATCTTGTTATGAAACAGCAACTGCGAACTATCCTTAAGGTCATACTTGATCCAAAAAACCTGAACAAAAGTGCTGACATATCAAACAATAATGAACGCAATGCTTTCATTGATGTACTCGTGGACAAGCCGGAATTGTTTGAACAAACCAGTCAATCTAATCAATTTAAAGAAAATTCGAACAAAGGGGAAACAGAAACAGTTCCCAAACCTGATGCAAAAAATTTATCGAGTGAGGCTGAACAAGAAATTAATTTATGCCAGGACAATGAAAAAGAAACCAAAGGTAGCGTTGACACCATCAACAAACAGTCTGTTATCCCTCTAAGACAGGCAAAATCATATGCAGATGTAACTGTTACGAAAACCAGCAAGGGGTCAAAAGCTGCAAAAACACTCCGGAAAACAGAAAATAAAATCAGTAAAGGTTTAACACCACATTCTCAAAGAAAGATTATTAGAGTAAGAAAATCGGCCAAAACTTTAGAGAACAAAAAACTGGATGGACATGGTTCAGACCTGAATGTAGGAATAGTAAGAGCTACACTAGGTAAAACCGCTCCAACTAGGCCCAAAATAAACTAAATAACCCGTAATGATTTCAGGCAATTTACGTCAGAAACTAACCATTGTTCAATGGAATGCCCGCAGCCTCTGTGGGTTTTCCATGCAGCACAAAAAAGCAGAATTTTACAATTTCCTTCTTTCTTTTGAAGAGCTCCCAGAAATTATATGTATACAAGAAACTTGGAATAAATCAAACCAGAATCTTCTCTTCTTAAATGGGTACAAGGCACCAACTTCCTATAGACGTAAGGACAATCAAAGTGGGGGTGGGGTAGCAATTTTTGTGAAGGAGGGCTTAAATTCTGAAGAAATCAAATACCAGCAACAAAATGACAACGTAGAGGCAGCAATTGTAAGAAATTTTGGTACAAATTCTCAGCTTGATATAATTAATTTCTATACTAATGGAAAACAGTTCATATCCAAACAAGATTACGAGTACCTAATAGGGCATGTAAGCCAAAATTTCATAATGGTAGGGGATTTCAACTTAAGGGACAGCCTCTGGGATGACGCATTCACTGGTCCTGAAAACAGCAAAAGTAAGGAAATTTTAAACTTCATCGATGACAACAATTTAATAATTCTAAACAGTGGCGAGGCCACTCACATTGATGTTTCAACAGGGCACACTTCTGCCCTTGATCTTACTTTAGCTACTAAGCGTACATGTCAGGGTCATCAGTGGTATGTACATGATGACCCTCTAGGCAGTGACCATCTTCCCGTTGTCACAATACTTAATAAGAACTACAAGAGTATTTCGCAACATCAAATACCCCGCTGGAAATTATCTGAAGCTGACTGGACTCTTTTTCGTGAACTGACAAAAAAAATCAACATAAGCTATGATGAAATAACAATAAACGAATCGAACGAAAATTTTGTATCAGAACTTTTATCTGTATGCAATGAAACAATACCAAAAACAGCTCAAAATCAGAGAAAAAAACACCGGAACTTGCCCTGGTGGACCCCGGAATGCACACAAGTTGTTAAGGCTAAACATAAGGCATACAAAAAATGGAGGAAATATGGTACTTTTCATCTCAAAGAACTCTACAAAACAGCTAGGGCCGAAAGCACAAAATTTCTTGATAGAACTAGAGTAGCAAAATGGCAAGAATACATTTCTAAATTGAATCATGAGGTGAGCAGTAAATATATATGGCATGTTATAGCGAAATTCAATGGAAAACCATTCAAACCAGTTGAAGTGCTCAAGCAACCCAATGGCAGAGGTCATGAAAATATAGATAAAGCCAACAAGTTGGCTGACCACTATCAAAACATAAGCAGCGATGAACAACTGAACCCAAATTTTAGGGCTAGGAAATTAAGAGTCGAACCAGAAGTCATAAACTCTGTGAAAGAAAACATTGGTGCTGTCAACAATGAAGCTTATAATGAACTGTTCTCAATAAAAGAACTCCAAACCGCATTAAACAAGAAAAAGAGTACATCTCCAGGGGCAGACACAGTACATTATGATATGCTGAAAAACTTGTCTGAGAAAGCAAAAAAATCGATCAACTTTAGACCAAATCATGAAACTGCAATCCTCTATACTAAAAGCTAAAATGCAGGACAGAGCTCTAATGTGAATATTCCTAGATCTTGAAAAGGCCTTCGATTTGATGTGGACTAATGGGGTTCTATCCCAACTAGTAAAATTTAAAATTAAAGGTAGAATGTTAGCATGGATTAAGGATTTCTTAAGTGACAGACGAATACAAGTAAGGGTAGGGCAAGACCTTTCAGAAATCAGAAAATTAGAGAATGGATCCCCACAAGGTAGCGTACTAAGTCCTATTCTTTTCAATGTTCTAATGAACACTCAATATGATGTACTTAAGGAATTTGATGCAGATCTCGTACAATATGTCGATGATTCTGCGGCATGGAGAACAGCTAAAAGCCTCAGACACTTAGCTGTTCTGTGCCAAAGAATCCTAGATCAGATTGAATCATGGGCAGAGGAATGGGGGGTAAAAATATCTGCAGAAAAAACTGAGTGTGTAGTCTTTTACTATGGAAAAATACCATCTGAAGACATCCCTAAATTAAAAATTGGAAACAAAACCATTGAATACAAAAAGCAGGCAAAATTATTAGGGATAACCTTTGATAGCAACCTAAACTGGAATTCTCATTTTGATTCACTCTTAGAAAGGTGCAAAAAAGATCTCAATCTAATGCGGTACATTTCTGGAACCAAATACAGTCAAAACTTGATAATTCGAAGTGACAGGGACCGCCAGATTGTTTTCGAATTATCGGGAGTTCGAATTTTCGAAAACGGTAGTTTTTCGGAAATGTTCGAAAGTTTTCCTTCGGTATAATATTTGACTACATTTTGTCCATAGGCAAGAACACAGACTTTCTATATAAGAGCAATGTACCTCGTCTAAAAGGAAACAGGAACAATTGTGTGAAACAATAAATTTCTAACAGACACACAATTCAACCAGTTAAAAGGCGGGAGTAGTCAGCAAAGATCTAGATCAGAATGCAATAAACATACTGTTGAAGTCGGTGCTGGCAAACCACATTTTTCTAGTCACTCGTGTACTGCATTTTTATTTTCTATTTTCACTTTCAACTGTCTTTGAAATTCTATTCCCAAAAATCCCATATATGCTCTAATGCCTCAGATTAAAATCGCTTTATTTATAATATCAAACATGATCTTCTTATCGATGCTCATTACCGATTACCGTTATGTCAATTAAGAAGCTCAGGAATTACCTGTATATACAATAATATAATGCACCTGTGAAATCAGTCGGCTGTGAACAAGCTCAAAGAAAACATGCTCTTCAAACATGAATACTGTGCTTGACATTTTTCGACTTCGAATTAGGAGATGGATTTTAATAGGAATTTCTTTAATTGGCACCGACAATTTTATTCGAAAAATCAAATTTTTCGAATAATCGAAATTCGAAACATCGGTAATATTTTTACATGAAATAATAGAAAAAAGATCGGGAACGACACACACTTTCGAAAAATCCGGTAGTTTCGAAAAATCGGCGTTCGAATCACCGAGATTCTACTGTATGGTGCTGATAAAAAAACTCTACTGATGTTGTACAAAACCTTAATCAGAATCAAACTAGACTATGGTTGTCAAGCCTATGCAACAACAGCAAGCTCATCTCAGCTGAACAGGTTAAACCGAATACAATCCGCAGCTCTTAGAATCATAACCGGGGCATACAAATCAACATCAAATGTATCTGTAGAAGTCGAATGTAATGTCTTACCACTAAATCTCAGAAGAGAAGAGATGATATTAAAATATTGGGCAAGGTCAATTCCACATGGTAACAAATTACCACTGAATGAACTTTTTGGACACTCTGTCTACGAAACTGAATTAAAGCGAGTAAAGAAACAGATACCTTATGTCATTGCTGTGGAAGATCTTAAAAAAGAATACAATATACCAGATATTCAAATACAAGAACCAATATATAGAAGTAAATTCGCTCTCATGTCAATCAAACCTACAGCTACACTGTCAGGCGAAATTAATAAAAAGACAGATAATATTAAGGCTGTCGAATGCAAGGCTAAAATACACGTTCGAGAAAAGTACAATTCTGTATTGCAAATTTATTCAGATGGAAGTAAAGATGAAGAAAATTCTCTCACAGGATGTGCTTTTACTATACCAGAGTTAAGGATTACGAAACAATATAAATTAAATGGGAATCTTACCGTCTTCACTGCAGAAATAATTGCAATAAGGGAAGCCCTTAAATGGGTCGAAGAGAACCAACCACAAAAGTCAGTAATACTGACAGACTCCTTAAGTGCGATACAGACTCTTACTTCTGGAACATGTAATTCTAGACCAGATATCCTCCTAGAAATTGAATACCTTATTGATAAAATTATCAATAAAAATCTCAATATTATATTGGAATGGTGCCCATCACATTGCAATATTGAGGGCAATGAATTAGCGGATAAGGCAGCTAAGTTAGGGTCTAAACAGGCAAACCGCTAGATATAAAGCTCAGCAAAAATGAAGTATATTCAATTATTAAACGTAAACGAAAGGAAGAAATGGGCATCACAGTGGGCACAATATGGGCATGGTCAGCGTTGGGAACTTGACAGCACGCTTCCAACGAAGATCACCCAGTACTCAAATAGTAGGCAAATGGATAGAACACATGCCCGATTAAGGCTAGGGCACAATGGACTTAAAGCAAATAACCAATATCATAATGAGATGGACCCTCTATGTCCTCATTGTGGGGATATAGAGGACACAGCTCATTATTTTCTCCACTGCTCCCAACATAATGAACACAGGAAAATGCTTTATGAAACCATCAACAGTATACAGGGGTTAGCAGATACTAATTTAAGTGTAAAACTGCTACTGAATCCAAACAAAAAATATGCATTTGAAATAAGGGAAGCAGTTTTTACATACATTAAAAATACAAACTACCAATCTATTATTTAAACCAAGAAGCAGGGATGATAGAGGATAAAACTTACTAATTTTGAATGGTTACTGACCTCCCCCGCTTTCAGCGGGGCGAGCTTGAATCACGTACCTCTATCATCATAAAAGTGGGAAAACCTTAATTTTACCATATTCATTATATCAATACCAAGTTGCAGGGATGATAGTGGACAAAACTTCCTTATTTCGATTGGTTACTGACCTCCCTCGCTTTCAGCGGGGCGAGCTTGAATCGCGTTCCACTATCATCATAAAACTGGGAAAACAAATCAAAAGGAACCTTAATTTTACTATATTCATTATATCTATACCTAGATGCAAGGATGTTAGTGGGCTAAACTTTCTACTTTCGATTGGTTACTGACCTCCCCCGCTTTCCAGTGGGGCGAGCCTGAATCGTGTACCACTTTCATCATAAAAATGGGAAAGTAAATCAATAGAATAGGGCATTTAGGAATTAAAAATATAACTTGCTTAATTCAAGGGTATATGAAGCTGTAGTACGGTGAAATAACGAAGAGAGGGGCAATCACTAAAACCTGCAGGCCAATCCTCTAAATAATCAGTAGCTGTATATATGTACACAAACATCCATATTTGATGTCATTGAATGAATCTCTATACCGGTATGTGTCTGTTTGATGGTCAATGCGGCTAGTATGATTGCTTAACCCTTGTCCTGCTGAGACCGGATATGCCTTGTCTTTCAAACAGTGTAGATCCAGATCAGATGGCTTCTGAAGAAATCATCTGATCAGGATCTACACTGTTTGGCATACAGTTTATGATATTGTAGCAATAAATTACACCAAGTAATTTGATTGGCTGATAATCAGTAGTGGGTGTGGTATGTTTAAATATTCAGCAGTACAAGGGTTAATTGGTGTGAAAGCTAAAACTTTCCAACTTTTTTGTATGTGAGTGTGTTTGTTTTGTTTATTTTTTGGCTTTTTTTCCTCTGTTTATTTCTCTTCTTCTCGTGGAAACCAGGAACCATTTAGCAACAGAGTATTAAAAGCAATTAAGCTATTAACAGTTCTGTCACACACCAGAGGGAATCAATCATGTTTCTATAATTACCTATCCAAACTTTATACATCCCTTTGTGTTTTAAGATCTATTATTTGAAAATTTCAATAAATTTATTAATCAGCCACTTGCATAAGCAGCTTGTTTGTCAGCTATGTTTACAAATCAATTTAGGATCTTTTGTCCAACCAAACATATTAACCATCTGTCTACAGATGATATTAATAACAATTGGTATAATCAGCCTTACTTCACACAAGTCTGAATACAAAAGAAAAAATCTTCAAAGGATCAACAGTTTGCACATCAAGTGTTACAGCTGACCAAAGACAACACCTTTATACATGAGTAATGATATTGTTTGCTAGCTTGTTTGATAAGAATTTGGTCCCTGGTTCCAAAATTACATCAAACTATTTTTGCCACATGTTTGGTCTTTTGTTTTTAAGTATCTAATGTATTAACAAATGTTTACCCTCAGCAATGTCCACAAAAAAAAAAAAAAGAAAAAAAAATCTTGGAAAAAAAAAAACACGTCAAAGCTGGATTTGAAGAAGAAGAAGATAGCAAATTAAGGGTCTCTTCTTTCCCTTTCCATATAATCTTCTCTTCAGATCTCTCCTCTGACACTGTACATAAAACCTGTCCTGTCTTTGTATAATCTTCACCTTCCTTTTCAGCATGTAAATAGTATGTTAAATATCAACTTGATCATGTAAAACTGTTAACTTCCATGAAAAACTATGTTCTCGTACGGTTTTCATTCTGATTATAATAATCATATTTTAAGCCTGTCTTTTCTTAGTATAATCTTCACCATCCTTTTCAGCATGTAAATAGTATGTCTTTATCATTATTATTATTATTGTCATCTTTTACTATTACTATTATCATTATCATATCCATTATTATCTTATATCATATGTTGTCTCAGTGTTGAAAGCAAGACTTGCGACCAGTCTTCTTCCTCTGAACTTTAAGCCGTGTGTGTTCCTGCATGGAAACCTGCATAAGCATGCTCCATTTGCAGCCTTAGTCAAATGGCCAATATCAAGCGGCAAAAAGAAAGAGCACTATTGAATCACTTATCGCTCGTGAGCAAAGTATAGAAATCACGATTTGCAGTCGTATTGGCACTGATTTCTACACATTTTCGGCCCATTTTTCGACCAGCCTTTTAAATTCCAAAAAAAAAAACAGGCAGTGCTTCATTTTTCTATGGTCGGGCACCGGCAGCTCAACGCTATTATTTACTCTTGTTGGACAAACTGCCACGATTTGCAGCCCAGAAGCACTTAACATATGTCTTGTTGTGGAGCTATGGAGTTCTGTCCGCTTGACCATGGCAGACATAAAAAGCCTTAACCTAAACGAACGATGGTGCATCTCCTTTTGTTACAGACATCTTCACAGATCGTCACGTTTCAAAGTTTTCAAAGCTCGAATTTATTCAACATTTTCATTTACTTGTGTTCTGGGTGTTCAAAAGAAACGCTTTACGAGGGCGGTTCTAACCAGCATACATATTGTGTCCTAGACTGGCTCCTCGTCGTTTATTCATAATACCCACGTTTTTCTATGGGTAAACTTGACCAAGAAACACAATTCAAACATTTCTTTTCCTTCAAAGTTTTCTTGCATTATTTTCTGAGAACATTCATCTCAAATCGATGAAAAACCATGGAACTTTTTTTTTTTTAATTTGACTAATTTTTTTAGTTTGTCGATGGGAGCCAGTCTAATTGTGTCCTGGTTTACACTAACACCCTTTCATTTAACTTAATTATCATTGCAAAGTTGTACAAAGCATCGTTAGCTAAACGAGCTCTGGTTAACTGGTCCAGAAAATACAGTATATAAGATTTTGGTATGTTTTTGCCGAAAAATATAGCTATAGCAATAAATATCAGGAGTTTGATATCCACTTTTAAGGATTGTGTCGATAGTTTTAAACAACTGTCCCCAGTACTTTAAGCTATCGGTGTAGACCCTTGGCAGATGGCTGAACACAGACACACGGGCACGCACACACACGGTAGTCCTATTACTTTTTCAATAACCATAGTGAGGGTAAATGATAAATATCATGAAAACACGCTGTTATACAGTAAACTGGGGTTTCAGGGGTGTAAATATTATTTCTCATATATCTGCTCAAAAACATAGATTGTGCTTACTGGATAGAATCGCCTCATCCATAGTAAACGGGCTATCATGGTTCGATCAATTGAAATTGATTAAGATAGATACATAGATAGACTAAAAGCAGGTTCGACTCATCCATAGTAAACGGGCTACCGTGGTTCGATCAAATGAAATTGTGGTAGTTATATATACTCAGAGCAAGTTCGACTCATCCAGAGTAAACGAGCTACCATGGTTCGATCAATTTAAATTGATTAAGATAGATACATAGATAGACTAAAAGCAGGTTCGACTCATCCATAGTAAACGGGCTACCGTGGTTCGATCAAATGAAATTGTGGTAGTTATATATACTCAGAGCAAGTTCGACTCATCCAGAGTAAACGAGCTACCATGGTTCGATCAATTTAAATTGATTAAGATAGATACATAGATAGACTAAAAGCAGGTTCGACTCATCTATAGTAAACGGGCTACCATGGTTCGATCAAATGAAATTGTGGTAGTTAGATATACTCAGAGCAGGTTCGACTCATCTAGTGTAAACGAGCTACCAAGGTTCGATGAAATGTAATTGAGATTCAAAGCAGGTTTGAGTCATCCATACTACACGAGCTATTATGTTTCGTTCGACAGAAATTGAGATAGATATAGAGATTTGAGTTTTAACGTCTCCGTTAACACCATCTAGGTCATTTTGGAGATGTTGCTTCCAATTCTGTGGGACTTCTATCCGACATTGGCAAGAAATGACATCTCAACCACTGCCGACCAATAAAACCAATAGGGTTTTATATGAATAGACAGGTCAAATCGCAGCAGTTTTCCTGGGCAGGCTTACCATTACTCATGTGCGGCCTGTATCGGCTCTGCGTGGAAGCATCGTGGAAGCCCAGATGGGCGGGGGCGAAAAGATAGATAGATAGATAGATAGATAGATAGATAGATAGATAGATAGATAGATAGATAGATAGATAGATAGATAGATAGATAGATAGATAGATAGATAGATAGATATTGTTATTTTTCAAACGAGATTCATTTAGTCGTTGGACCGAAGTACAAACAGTTGCATAAACAGCACTTTTGAGGAAGTTCAGATAGATAGATAGATAGATAGATAGATAGATAGATAGATAGATAGATAGATAGATAGATAGATAGATAGATAGATAGATAGATAGATAGATAGATAGATATTGTTAACTTTCAAACGAGATTCATTTAGTCGTTGGTCCAGAATCCCAAACGAAGTACAATCAGTTGCATAAACAACACTTTTGAGGAAGTTCGAGGAAGATTGTAGTTGAGTTAAGTAGCATAGATAGGTATGTAGGTCGGGCCTCTATGAAAGCAGGGTCCACGTTCCCGAGGCCTGGGTGCAATAACTCATTTTCGGACGTTTGAGCAAATATGTACTAGAGCAGAGAGAGCATTCGAATCCGTTTTCTTTGTTCTACAGTCTTTGCTACAATTAGTGGTAGCAATATTACCTGTAAAGCACCGTTCCAAAATATCAGTTATTGATTGACATCCTCTGCTCTGGTAGGTAATTTAAGTCCGCTTTGAAATGAGTTGTTGCAGCTGATAGCTTTCAAATACATGCACATCATGCACACCGTGCTGCAAATTGAGTATGTGTTGGAATCCCCACACCTGAACAATGAGGTATCCTTGTACATTTTTGATAAATTGGCAGCCGAGTTCAGAGAGAGAGAGAGAGAGAGAGAGAGAGAGAGAGAGAGAGAGAGAGAGAGAATGTACAAGTGGCATTTGTAGGAAAAACAACAGCACACAACGAATTACCAACTTCACACCCACGTCGGACCCGTTCACCGTGTAATGGGATCACGAGAGGGACAGAATTATCTACTTTATACAGAAGGGAAATTTCTGTGGCTCGAACACCGATGACTCGTCCATCATGACTGAATCAAACCAATCTCTTTCTTGAGTCTATATAGTAGGTCTGTAGTGAGGCGGTTCTATCGAGTACCCTCGACCTACGTTTTAGATCCGAATATGTTATATTATTTATGTTTGCTCAAAACATAGTGGATACTCATTAGATGCAGATGTTGTGTCAACAAGTACCCCCAACTAACGTATAGAGCGGAAATATGAAAAATATCGGATTTCATGCGTTGTTTTTGTAATGAACTAGTGTGGGTACAGAAGTTTCAAAATAATAAAGATGGCATTCGTACTTCACATTTCAGAGACACTGTCATCTTCTCGAGTACATTACCGAGAGCCACAAGTGAGTTTTCGAAGAAATTACCAACCGAGACTTTATCATGTTTATACAGAGAATAAATTTGGATATGATTCATGTTTAAAATGATTATTATAGTTTTACAAGCAGATTAAGATAGTTCCCAATGTCCGTTGATACGAGACCATTCAAAACATATATTGCGGGGACTCGATTGGTCCGCCTCGACGAGGTTCGATGGAGTATCCACAATCTATGTTCTAGCAGGCCATTTATGAACAGTTCCTAGGGTGGCTTTTGGACTTCAAAAATGGCATTAAAAACTTTATTTAAAAGTCCAAAAGGAGTTTAACTGTAATTTATTCATGATTTTTGCATTGCGCGATAGCAGAATAAGGTAGAGAAAATACACATTCCGCTTAGGTCTAAGCCTGCCCAGGAAAACTGCTGCGAGTCGGCCCGTCCATGCTTATAAACCCTCATGGTTTCATTTTTTTTTAATTCACACTGTTCAATTTCTTACCCACTTTTGTTTTTGTATTTTTTCTTCTTAAATCCCACTAATTAACTATTAATGAAAACGAGTTTTTCTCAATTAATTTCATGTCTAAAATTAAGGAACAGAACAGTACATCCATTGTGTTTGGGTCGATTGTTTAGATTAAATATATTTTATTGCATTTTATAACAATGGGATTGGACACAAGTTATACAACATTAGATAGTCCTCTCCCCAATAGTATACAAACTATTTCAAATGGTACAGTGGTAAGTATGAAACATTTTATAATAAATGTGAACGTAACATTTTGTTTGCGTGTAGGCCATGAACGAAGGCGAAAAATAACAATTCTGGCTTTCAAAGGTTTGATTTCCATTGTCGATTGTTTGTCAATTGACCAAAAGTTACTAAGACGAAAAGCACGTCAGTGCTTAAGTTCTCGTGACCATCACTGACTTGTCTGATTAACCCAACGGAAGGTCAGGTGGTTTTTCTCCGGGTACTCCGGTTTTCGCCCACCTTTTTCTGATTAACGATCGACTCGATATGAGTGAAATAATCTTGAAAGGGCCGTAAAATCCAAACCAAAAAAAAATATAGCTAAACGTCGGTGATGACAGAGGGTTTCAATTGACGAAATGGATGATAATGGAATGATAGGGTAGGCTTGGTAAACAGTGTAGATCCAGATCAAACGCTGCTTAACGCGGATTATGGTCAATATCTACGTTTTTCGCTGGAAACAGAATCGTTGTAGTAAAATGAAATAGGTTAGACTTTCCTCAACCTCCGCTCGGAAACAAATTATCTATTATAAACATTAGTCATCCTCAAGAGAAGCATTAGTCATCCTCAAGACAGCAGAGCCTCAATTGGAAAATCAGGACTGGGCTCATGTGTGGGTGTTGGCATACTGATAGGATATGTCAGATCTGGACTGCGCATTGATGCAAGATGTGAGACCATATTCGAGTCCAGGTGACACATTTCAGTTCGATTTTTTTTGTGAATTAAGGCACACGAGATACTGATAACGCACATTAAACCATGATGCACAATTCACCCAGGAATGATGTTGTCTTTTATCCATAAAAGCGTATATTGTAAACTTGGACTCTTTCATTAGATAATAAGACTCGTGTATCTTATGCAAAGACCCTGATCAGAGATCGCATTCTTTGAAGCAGAGCCGCAATTGCAATATTGGGACGGACGGGGCTCGTGTATTGGCATTGGCAGGCTGACACGAAAAGGTCCAATCTGCACGACCGGTGAAGATTGAGTTAAGACTGTGCACTGATGCAAGATATGAGACAATATTGGAATCTTTGTGACACATTTCACACGAGTGTTTATTATCAAATATTAGCTACTGATAACGCACATTAAACCAGTACTGCACCTTTGCAATGCACAATGCATCCAGGAATTGCAAGATGATGTCTCTTATACACAAAAAAACGTACATTTTAAACTTGTACTCTGTCATTTGATAATTAGAATCGTTCGTGTATTTTATGCAAATAGTGAAGAACCTGATCAGACACCGCGTTCTTCGGCGTATGATCTGCGTCTACACTGTTAACCAAGCCCAACAGGCGTTTACTGCTTACACTCTTCTGACCACAGATTTGTATAAATTGCGTAGCTCTATTTAAGACGATTGTTTGTCAGTCGACCAAAAGTTACTATACAAAACGCATGTCAGTGCTAAAGCCTAAAGGACTGTCACTGTCTATGGATAATAAGTCGGTGATGACAGAGTGTTTCGTAAGACTAAATAGGGTGATAATGGAATGACGGGTAGGGTTTGGCTAACAGTGTAGACCCAAATCAGACGCTGCTTAACATGGCGTCTAATCAAGATCTACTTTTTGCTTGAAACTAAAATGTTATAATTAAATGAAACAATTAAAATATCAGTCTAGACTATATTCGCAACCTTTGATTGTTTGTTAATTGACCAAAAGTTACTAAGACGAACAGCGCGTCAGTGCTACTGTCCATGTGACTATCACTCTTTTATAGACCATTTGCCGTGACGTCACACACGTGGTCAATACAGGGTTGTCTATCTTACCTAGGGGTTACCGCGGGCCGAATTCAATAGGAAACAATGGAAATTTAAGACAATTTAAAGCGTAGTATAACTGTAAATAAACAGAAAAAAACGACACAAAGTGTCATGTTCTACTAATTTATACATCCAAGGAACGATTTCTTACCACATGTTATGATTTGTTACATGAAAAAGTACCGGCCCCGATAGCTCAGTTGGTAGAGTGTCCGCTCCGGGGAACGGGAGGTCTCGGGTTCGATCCCGGGCCGCGACATACCAAAGTCGTTAAAAATGGTACTAGCTGCTCCTCGCTTGGCACTCAGATTTACGGGGTAGAGCCAGGACTGGTCGATCCAGTGTCAGGATAATGTGACTGGGTGTGGTATCATGTAATGTGTCTGGGACATGATACTTCAGTGAGGCAGCACTATAAACGTGAGCATTGAGCTCCCTGTCGCAACCAGACACCGTCGTGATATGACTGAAAAATTGTTGAAAGCTACGTTAAACCCGAATTCACACACACACAATACATGAAAAAGTATGAAAATCTTGCATTATTTGTCAACGGTATTTGCACATGACTTGACTCTAAAATGGGCATTAATCTCTGAATTAATCCAAATAAAATAATTTGTTAATTATCAAAACGATTAATAGCAGGTGATGACATATTGTTTCATAAGTCTGAAAAGGATGATAGTCGAATGACATGGTGGCGTTTGATCAAGATCTACGTTCACTGAAACTGAAATGCTAAAATGAAATAAAATAGTTTAGATCTGTCCAGGACTATTTCCACTCCCTTCACTTGTGTATTCAGGCACATAATTGAAGTCATGTGGGGTAAGGTGTCAAGCTGTTGCGGGTGTTTATTAGCAAATAAGCTACTGATAACGCACAGTAAACCAAAAATGCGCCTTAGCTATGAATACACAACTTTATTTCGAAATACATCCTAGTCTACACGCCATATTGAGATATATATGGTAAAATTCTAATTCCCTTAGGTGAACATTTTAACAAAACAGGTTTTCGTTAATTCGTGGAATTTCATTGTTGAAGTACTAATTGTGGAGCTCTTTGGTGCAGTGGTAGAGCATCGGATTAGTGATCGAGGGGTTGCGGGTTCGATCCTCACGCTGGCCGAATTGTTGGGTCCTTGAGCAAGACACTTCATCCACATTGCTTTAATAATAAAAAGTACTGGTTACCACCCAGGAATTCCTGCTTGCAATGCTCATTTGTGAGCATGTAGCAGTAATAGGAGAAAGGGAAAAAAGAATAATTATTTCTCAATTTATTTTCATGTTGTCAATCATTTCAAGAGGGCTCACATTTGGCATGACGCTTATCTTCACAAAAACACACCTCTAAAATTTGGACCCCCTTAAAATCCACTTTTATATGGTACAACTGGGGTTTACAGGGATATACAGTATTTTCCTAATTCCTGCTATAAAACATAATATACTGTTGGTACTCCTTAGAACCGGTTCTTAATGTTACTTGTCATCTAGGATATGTGAACATATGCCATTACGGAAACGCGCCTACCCAAATATTTTGAAAAAAAAAATACCACGAAAAAAAAAAAAACAACAGTACTTTTCTGATTAAAATTGGACACTTTCTTCTACCTGATCTTTCTAAGTTGCACTCATAAGAACCTTATCGCCGAGGTGGTTCTTACGAGTACCCACACCCTATGCCGTATAGCAGGAATTAGGAAAATAATGTTCACTCCTGCAAACCCCAGTTTGCTATATAGAAATGGGGATTTTCTTGCCGGGGTTTAAACATGTACATGTAACCAGCACATAAAAGTAGGTGTGGCTTGTTCATGGTGGGCTGGCTACCTAAAGGGGTCATAAAACTTATATATGATACACACATTCAAACGTAGAAATTCCTTAGCAAATGAATCTTCTTTGTAACTTGGCGAACACTATTATTCTTATTATTATTATCGGTAGATATTAAGCTCCTGAGAAAATCTAATATAGTGCGCGCAAGTTGACCTGATACTCGCGAACTCTGTTGGCGTAGTTTTACACCCAACTGAGTGCATGTATTTATCTTCGCCGTTTTCCGAGGGGGTCGAGGTTGTTTTTATCATATGAGCCAGCGCATGACGGATCCTTCAATAAGACCGGTGCTGTCGGATTGGACTCAGGTCGAACTCGGCGCCCGGTCTTTCGCCGATGTCTCTCTGCGTGGATTGTGGCCTTTGGTGTGTTCATACGGTCAGCGAGGACTCTGATCGGACTGCGCGAATGCGCAGGCTGATCTCAGTCTTCGCTGTTCGGCCAGGCCTTCTGTTGTTTTTGTCGTGCGCTTGCTCGTTTGGTACACAGAGGGCAGTAAATTGATCGCAATTCGCGGGCTGCCGGGGGCCGCGGGAAGTTTTCGCTTCCCGACGTATTAAGCCGTAGCATTGAATAGTTTGTTCTTTGCATAAAGGTCTGTCTCAGGTCATTTTGTTCGCGCTATACCTGTACACTATCCTTGTATTCTGCCTTGTGTTTCGTTTCGACAAGGCAGAGTCGCGGGATTGTGTGCATGTCTAACAGCTTAAATGATTGGTGTTGCAAGTGGCCTTTTTTGCTTAATAAGGCCAGGTTGCACTAGCCAATTACGGTACTCTGTATGCAGTTGTTATGAAAAAGTTAGTAACATAAGAATAACTAGATTGTACATATATAAAGTAACTCTTATATTTAAAAATGTATTAATGCCTAGATGCCGCATCTGGAAAATTGGCAAACAGTGCGGACCCAGATCAGACACCACAAAACGCGGCGTCTAATCTGGATCTACACTGTTTACTCAAATAAAGATTAATGAACAACGTATGTCGAACAAAACGAAACTGGTACCCCTACAATTGAAAATGGACGACTCCGTGATTATAAGACCTGGTAAAGTCCATAGAGAGAGAGAGAGAGAGAGAGAGAGAGAGAGAGAGAGAGAGAGAGAGAGAGAGGAGCTCTGAAAGTAATAATTCATATTTCACTATTATTCTGTTTAAATGTCACTTACCGCTTTATGTTAAATTAATCCATTCATTTTTATTGTTGAGTGTCGATGATACACCTAAACAGATGTCAAACTGAAATTTGCTCGTGCAGAGCATGCTTTGTTACAGTCCGCTACATGCGACCTAGATATTTTTCACATGTTTTCTACGTCACACGGTTTTATGAATGGAAATAGTTTACCGTTTACCTATGTGCATAAATTATTATTATTATTATTATTATTATTATTATTATTATTATTATTATTATTATTCATTACGGAAACACACCTATACAAGTACATGGTAATTGGTGGTGCGCATGCGGATTGGTGGTGCGCATGCGCGCGAATTGTGCGCTTCCCTATTTTCAGGGACAAATTTTGGATTTTTTTGGAATAATTAGGAATACCCTGGATGAGTTGTTTAGCTATTTATCTTAACTTAACTCATTTATTGTCCTGAGTCTTCTTTTTCAGCTCTAGGTTTTTTGTTTGTTGAATTGTAAAGTGCGTAGCCCGGTCATTTTTGTAGTGGTAATTTTCTACCCTGCACCGGTCACCGGAACTTAATTTAGTTCCGGTTCGCGGATTGGACACAAATAGGTAAACAACAATATAATGAAAATATAGAATAAAAGTTATTCATTCTGATATTGCCCACCAGAGGAGATTTTCCAAGACACACACAGTAACTTCTGCCCTTCATACCCCAGGAAGTCAGTACTCAACCATCCATGATGTGTCATTTTGTATTTGACATCCTATTTGGAGTGTGTTGCTTGCTGTTGGCAACACGTTTTGATTCACTTTTTAACTGCAGTGGACAAGACCTACAGGAAATTCCAATTGACTTCTACCCTGTTTACACTGACTCTAGAGGTACAACAGCTAACCAGCATAACCTTTTGTTTCATGTACCCCAGTTGTGCACGGTATCAATTCTAAAGAAATCTTTTAGGTTTAAGGAATTTCCTGGCTCAAATAAACTTTGTTATTTATACATATTTACAGTGATGATAGGAAATGCTTGGGATGTTGAAACTAATCCTGGTCCAGATTCCCGAAGTAACAGTACACATTTCCCATGTGGGGTCTGTACTGAAAGTGTTGGTAGGGATGACCGAGGAATTTGTTGTGATACTTGTAATGTCTGGTATCATATAGGCTGTCAAGGCATGTCTTCAACTATGTATAGCATTTATACTAGTCCATTGAGTACAAGCATGGCATTGGATTGCTTGAAATGTGGAATGCCTAACTTTTCCACATCCCTATTTGGTGACTCAGCAACTTTAGATACTCATAATAGATTTGATCCATTATCATCCCTGTCCGAGCCTGATAGTCCGATACCAGACAATATTGGCCCACCAACTGCAGCTTCTTCGCCCATTGTGCAGCAACCAAGAGGAGCTAAACCGAGGACCAAAAAAGCGGTCCTCAACCACCCCCTCAGAATCTTGATTATGAATTGTCAGTCAATTAAGAATAAAAGGGCTGAAATTCACACAATTATCGACTCGGCTAAACCAGACATCATTTTGGGGAATGAGTCTTGGTTAACCCCAGATATCAAAAACTCGGAAATTTTCCCAGATTCATTCGAGGCCATCCGGAAAGACAGAGTTGGAGATGCCCATGGTGGTGTCTTCGTGGCATTTAAAAGAGACCTGCTCTGCACAGAAACTCCGGAGTTGGACACCGACTGTGAAATAGTTTGGTGTAAGTTGAACATTATTGGGTGTAGGACTCTGTACCTTGGATCTTTTTATCGTCCACCAGATCAGATTGACCCAGATTATCTTGAGGCCTTCAATACATCCTTGGCTAGGATAATGTCAAATGGAAATGCCCACATATTGGTAGGAGGGGACTTCAATTGTGGTGATATTGAATGGAGCAACCAGCAGGTACCCCATGGGGTGTCTAAAAGGCAAACGCAACAACAGCTTTTGGATATAGTAAAAGAACATTGCCTCTCTCAAGTCGTAAATATACCCACCCGGCAAGAAAAAACCCTGGATTTGCTATTTACAAATTCTCCATCCCCAGTTAGTCGTGTCAAAGGGATGCCCCCGATCGGCAAGGCCGATCATGATATAGTTTATATTGAGTATGACATAAAAGCAAAGCGAATCCGACAGGTCCCGCGTAAAATATATTTATATAAGCGTGCGGATATGGATGGTCTGCGAGACCATATGGCGCGATTTAAGGATTCCTTCCTTTCCTCTGACCTCTCTCGCATGTCAGTAAATGACTTGTGGGTCAGTTTTAAGACCGAACTTACGACGGCCATGGAAAGGTACATACCAATAAAAATGACCAAAACAAAGCATAGTGTACCATGGATCGATAACACGATCAAACACCTAATCAGAAGACGTGACAGAATGTACTTTCGTGCTCGTAAGTCTAGCAGTCCCGACGTGAAGAACCATTACAAAAGGTTCAGAGCACATGTACAAAAGGTAATTAGAGATGCATATTGGAATCATGTTTCCAGCATCTTTACCTTTGATGATGAAAATATTGATCCCGAGGGCCCCCAGAAGAATGGAAAAGTTAAGAAATTTTGGTCATTTGTAAAGTCCCTGAAAAAAGAATCATTTGGGATCACTTCACTTAGAGAAAATGGAATTTTGAAAACTGAATCACGCGAAAAGGCAAATATATGTAATAAGCAGTTTCAATCGGCGTTTACACGTGAAGCTGACGGTGAGCTACCATCAAAAGGTACAAGTCCGTTCCCCTCTATGGGGGACATAACAGTTGACCCCAAAGGGGTCGCAAAACTGTTGGACAAGCTCAACATACATAAGGCATCTGGGCCTGACGGTCTGCATGCCAGGGTGCTTAAGGAATGTAGTGCTGAAATATCTCCCCTGCTGGCCTTTATTTTCAATGAATCACTTGCTCGGGGCACTGTACCAGATGACTGGCGACAAGCAAACGTAACCCCGGTTTTTAAGAAAGGAGAAAAATATGATGCTGCGAATTACAGACCGGTGTCGCTCACATGCATCTGTTGCAAAACCCTGGAGCATATATTAGTCAGCAACATTAACAAGCACCTAGCCTTTGGAAGCATTCTTGCTGACTGCCAGCATGGTTTCCGAAGTCGAAGGTCTTGTGAAACTCAATTAGTTCAGTTCTACCATGACATAGTGAGCAATCTGGATGGGGCCATTAATCGTGGCCACAAACAGACTGACCTGATTATCATGGATTTTGCAAAGGCCTTCGACAAGGTACCTCACAGGAGGCTATTGTACAAACTAGATCATTATGGGATTAGAGGATCCACACTTAAGTGGGTTAGCTCATGGCTCTCTGGACGCACTCAACAAGTTGTACTTGACGGCCAAGCGTCGGATCCAGTCCCTGTTTTGTCCGGTGTCCCACAAGGTTCGGTACTTGGACCGGTCCTTTTCTTGATATTTATTAATGATCTTCCTGATAATATCAGGTCATCTGTTCGTTTGTTTGCTGATGATTGTGTTTTGTATAGGAACATATATACTACTTCTGACTGTCTTATCTTACAAGATGACCTGGATAGCCTAGCACGTTGGGAGGCCGATTGGCAAATGAAGTTCAATGTGGCCAAATGTCATTCAATGAGGGTGTCACGGCACCCTCCAGACAAGCAGATTAAATTCAACTACTCATTACATCAGCATACTTTGGAACATGTCCAATCCGCAAAATATCTTGGTATCACCATTACTGATAATCTTGATTGGGGTCAACATATTTCTGAGATTACCTCTAAAGCAACTAGGACATTAGGGTTTCTTAGACGTAATTTGGCTTTTGCACCTAGGCAGACAAAGGGTGTTGCATACAAAACCTTGGTTAGACCTCAATTAGAGTATGCATCACCTGTTTGGCACCCCCATGTTAAAACTCAGGTTCAGCAGGTTGAGAAGGTTCAGAGAACGGCTGCCCGATGGACCTGCAGGCGATGGCGGAACAGAAGCAGTGTTGGTGATATGCTCGATGAGCTGGAGTGGCCATCCTTGGAGGCCCGTCGCGAGCAGTCCTCTTTAACCTTCTTTTATAAGATTCACTCTGACACAGTGTCTCTTAATAAAGATAAATACTTGACCCCTGTGACTACTTCAACTCAAACAAGGGCATCAAAACTAAACAACAGTCAATATCGTAGGTACCAGGCCTATAGTGATGCCCTGAAGAATTCTTTCTTCCCTAGAACTATTCCTCAGTGGAATAGTCTTCCCTCCTCTGTGGTAAATGCCAAAACTGCAGAGGAGTTCAAAGCCCACATGGTGTAGATTGGGATCCAGAGGTGTACGTTTTAGTACACCTCTGAAAGCAGATTGTAAATAGTTTTAAGAACTCATCCAGTGGGTGTGTTTTTTTTTTTTTTTTGCTAAATTCTAAATTTAGCGCACCACCCAACTGAGGTAATGGCCAAGTTTGACCGACTCAGTATATGAAGATAGATAGATAGGTAATTGTATCCGCCCCTCCCCACTTAAAAAGAAATATTGTATTCAGGTTGGAATATGGATTGTGGGTGGGTACACGTAGGACCCGCCTCATCGAGGTTTTGACGATTGCTCTGTTCAGGTCTGTATATAACGGGTGCACATGGTCTGTTCTAGAGCGGGAATAGGATAATATTTCCAGATTTTCTTCAAAAAAGTTTTAAGGAGGGTGGGGAGTAATTCTTTTCTCTTTAGATTTTTTTTATTTGCTAATATGTTGTAGCTTGAAATCTCTGCACTCGTTTGCCGGTATAAAAATATAGGCACACCAGGCTTTTTTTCGAGCTTTTTAGCCTTAAAGATGGGTACTGTTTTCGAATTTATCGAATGTTTCAATAATTACCCCAGTCATTGACAAATTGTCGATAACAATTGTTTAAAACAATATTTCCAAGTTTGGTTAAAAAAAAAACACAATGCAGGATAATGTCATGTTTGCGTACCTATGTGTGAAAGACAAACTCTTTCACAGATTTTTGTCGAAACACCTATTTACAAATGTCCTTTTCTGCATGTTTTGCTGTTTTGAGATGCAATTTTCGCTGTATTTGAAAAAAGAATGCATTTTTCGTCTTTAGATTTTTCTTATTTTCACATATATTGTGTAATAATATTAGATACACGAAATAGGCGTGAAATTTGACCATGTCACCAGGCATCTGAGAGAAATATTGCAGAAAAAATTACCCCACCCCCAATAAAAATGGCTAAAAAAGCATTAAGATATTGTTTAAATGACAAGAACAAGGATTATACCTTTATTATTGCACATACTTTTGCTTCCTTAATGTGATATGAATCAAAGTATTTCATTAGAATTGAAACAAAATTTCATTAAAAGTTTTATGGTGTGAAAAATGGATTTTTCTGGCCAAAAAATGCATGTTCTGATATAGCCATACTGTCGTTTTGTTCATGTTTAAAAGATATAAAGCCATTAACATTGTCGCAGACGTTCAAACAATGTCAGATGTATGTTATTTATATACCTGGGAAACATTATTATACATTTTTAGCTTTCTTTTTTGACAATTTATTACCCAACCCCCTAATGAAATGGGTTGAAATTGATAAAAAAAAAAAAAAAAAAAAATACAATAAGCTGATGCAAAAGAATATAAAAAAATCCTTTTTCCCATTTAAGTTCCTGCCAACGTTATAGGGAAAGTAGAAACACTTCTAATTATTATTATTTTTTTTTTCTATAATTTTGACAAGTTTTTTTTTGTTCATGCCATATTGACCGGAAACGCTATTTAATTATCTATTGCCTGTTGATGCAAACTGTGAAAGGGAGGTAAGTTAGGTTATCCTTTTACTTTCCGAAAGTGGATAGAAGTGATGGCAATGACCTGGAATCGATACAATTACCCAACACCTCCGATCAGACACACCAAAGGGAAAGAACCACGAACATGAATAACTAGACCGTATTGGAAACATCACTAGCGGAAAGCCAAAATGGCAGTTGCATTCCGACATAGTGGCTTTCGTGGACCTTGAGAAGGCATTTGGTTGAGTGTCTCGGAAAGTCATCTGGGAGGCACAGAGAAAATTTGAAGTGGAGGAGTGGAATGTTCGAATGGTCCAGTGGGTGTATGCTAATTCGCGGAGCCGTATGCGTTTGTGTGTTGGTTCCATTGAAGAATTCGAATTGAAGGTCGATGTTCCTCAAGGCTCTTTTCTCAGCCTAATGCGTTTCATCATTGTGCTTTATGTCTTGTCATGCGGGTTCTGTTCTGGGGGGGGGGGGGGTGGCTTTGTATTCATAGCTGAATCACTTCAGTGTGCTACACCACTTCAAAGGCGTCGCCCAAAAACTTCTCATATATATAGTCTCTACAATGCATGATAGCCCCGAACTGGCCTTGAAGAAAAAGAGTGTGCTGCATGACACTAACCCAATCACTCATGAGTACGAGTAGACCGCCCTGCCCAGGTAAAGTGGTGCAAGACGGACGGTCCTTATAAACATATAGATTGGTTTCACTGGCTGTCAGGTTTCATCTCAATGTCGGGTAAAAAGACCCACAAATTGGGAAGTAACCTCTCCAAAATGACCAATATTATGTTGACGTTAAAATGACATCTCAAGCCCTGCCGCTCAACGAAACCAATAGGGTTTATATGCATGGACGGTCCGACTCGGACCCATTTTCCTGGGCAGGTTTAGACCCTCTACGGGGTTTACTAGTTCTCACGTGCGGTCGGTTTCAGCTCTGCGTGAAAGCATCATGCAGCCCGATTGGCTGGAGCCGGTACATTGACAAAATTCTGTTATAATGGTGGATGTGTGGGCATACAAAGGCTCCGTGTGGCACAACCGAAACCATCATCTTTATATTCGAAACAGATCAAAGGGATTTTTTCTTGTACAACCTTTTGCTTATGCTTGATTAGTGTTTGTTTGATTTGAGGTTAAACGTCCCCATCAACACTGTAAAGGTCATTTTGGAGACGTCGCTTCCAATTTTATGGGACATTTACCCGACCTTAAGATGAAATGTCAACTAAAACCCCGCCGCCAATTGAATCAATAGAGTTTATTAATATGGACAGGCCGACTCGCACCGCTTTGCCTGGGCAGGCTTAGATCCTCTAAGCAGTTTACCAGTAGGCCTACACCTGTTGAGTGCAAGATCCTAATTATGTGTGCTGGCACAGGCTATTTGTTCACTGAGATGGTTTAACATTAATTGAACCTGAGACTGCGACTGACAGATAAAAGAATATTGTGCGCTGCCAGGCATTACAGTCTGCACTTTTATTTATCAAATATGGCAGTGTTTTCTTTCCATATATATGACGTCACTTAAACTAAAGTAAACGTCACTATTGATTCGTTGTTTTGTTTGTGTTGACAAAGTATGGCCGTGGAATATGTGAACTGATAAACTCTTCGAGTCTATATTTTTGACACCAATGGAAAAATAAAGTAAACCTCGTGCGTTAAAGAGAGTTCAGATTTGCCATGGACATCTGATGGGCTGCAATCGGAGGAAACAAACCAGTAGCTGGAAAAATACAGGGTTAGTCTGTTTATCCCTCCATTTTCCTGTGCTTCCAGCCATGCGGACTAGACCGGAAAGTAGTCTATGAAGTCGCAAAATAATTTATAACAAAATGCACATTGCAATGGTTATTAAATGTTACAAAAACCTCAGAAAACACTTTGAAAACTAAATAGAAACAAAAATCATTTCGAGGTAAAAATTCGAACCTGATTACGGCAGAGTCAATTATGCGCGACCCTCCTTAAGGGGTTAAAATTGTATAGGCGTGTGTTCGTGATGAGTTAAGTGATCAGTACTTCATTTATTTCTCGAAAACATTTTCAGACCACCAACGTAACAAATTATGATGACCACTACTCTAGCATCCATACTTGTCATATAAAGTAGAAAACTGCGGGCATTCGACGTCTGGTCGGCGTCGCATTGGCGTCGATGCAACATTTTGACGCTGTTTCGACGTTGGCTAGGCGCTAGATGTCTTCCGGGATTTGATATTTTCTAACATACCTGTCAATGTATGTAGCCTGAAAACTTGTATTGTGTGTGACAATTTATTATTTATGTTGACCCATCCAGTAATTCACTTTCATGCTATTCTTCACTTAATTATTTGTATGTATATCACGATGAGCTGTATATGCTTAAGTGAATAAAATTTGAATTGAATGGAATATAATAGATTGTAATAAACAGCTGCTGTCCATATAATTTTCAAACAGAGGCTTTCCAAAATTTTAGATGAATTATGTTATGAAACTTGTTTTATTTCTATTTATTTAATTAACATTTAAATAGAAAAATATCAAGTTTAGTATATTAGAAAACATAGATTGTGGGTACTCGTTAGAACGGCATTGAATTACCACAATCTGTGTTTGGAGCATAAAAGAAGTAAAATATCATTATAAGTATCACTGACTCAACATTTTTTTTAGTTTTTGTTTGGGGGGGGGGGGGTTAAAGGTTCCAATAAAATTGTATAGGCATGTTTTCGTTACAAGAAGAAGAAAAAAATGGAGTTTTTTTTATTTAATTTTATCAGAATATATCCCCTTTTCTGTCATTCAACCATTTTGCTGATTTATCCGTTGTTGTTTTTTTTTTTCATTTAAAATTAATTTAAAATTTATTTTATTTATTTATTTATTTATTTTGATAAGAAGCAGAAAGAGGGGCTTCACACACTGTCATTTGATAATTTTTCGTCAGATTTAAAGTCTAATTTATTTATTAATTATATTAAAATTAAACATGCTATATTTTAAAACTTTTTTAGTATGTTTGTATTTTGTTACTTTGGAATTTGAAAAAAGAAAAGGAAGAAATTGATCATGACAAAATTGTTCAGTTGGCCTACTGAAATCATTTAGGGAGTGTGTCTGCTGTTACAGAAGTGAGGAAACAAGGTAGCTTCAAACAGATAAGAGCTGTCAATCACTCATACCAAACACCGTGATGTCACAGTTGCTTTCAATTTACAGCCAATCAGATAAATTGTCTTCTATAAGACCTAAGCAGAAATTCGATTTTCCATATTAGTCCCATCCTCTTCAATATAATCATGGTTTCACTAAAAGAGAATCTCGACCCTGAAGAAAGACTGCAGCTGTCGCAATTTGCAGACGATAGCGCAATATGGAGAAAACATTATTCACCCAGTTGCGCCGTAGATGCCCTTCAAAAAGCACTCAAAAAAATCGAATTTTGGGCTGAGGCGTGGGGGTTTAAGGTGTCCAACACTAAAACTAAAGCCATACTTTTTAGACGTAAGAAAAACATCGACACCTCCAAATTCGATCTCAAACTTTTTGGCAAAAAACTTGAATTTGTGGACAATGTAAACTTTCTAGGGATGATCCTTGATAAAGCACTTAGATGGGATGAGCACATAAAACAGCTCATCCAGAAATGTAAGAAGGACCTGAACATTCTTCGTTTGGTCACGGGCACAACTTTTGGTGCCGATAAGAATACCCTTATCAACCTGTACAAAGCTCTCATCCTAAGTAAACTAGATTATGGCGCACAAGCCTATAACTCTGCCTCACAAGCCCAACTTAAAAAGCTCGACACAGTACAAATCCAAGCCCTTCGCATTGCAACAAGGGCATTTATATCCACCCCGATTAATGCACTCGAAGTAGAATGTGGCATAAAACCACTCCATTTAAGAAGAGAGGAACTAATCCTAAAATATTGGGCACGTTCCTCGCCTTTGGGTAAAAATCTGCCTGTAAATGACCTCATTGGGGAACATGGGTGCCAAACTACTAAAAAGGCACACCAATACCGACCATATTCCGTTACAGTTCAGAAGCTCATAGCTGAGCTGAACATACCTAAGGATATCGAACCACCCCATTATAGAAACAAGTGTGACTTAAAGCACAACCCCCCCTCCTGTGCAATCAAGGACATCATGGGGAAAAAAGGCGAAAATGACATAACATTTATGAAACAAACTAGTATAAACTATATAGAAGGGGAACATAGGGGTAGATTACAGATATATACAGATGACAGCAAAGATATTGAAAAACAAACAGCAGGAGCAGCAGTTTCGGTCCCTGATGAAAACGTGAATATCGAACTCAAAATCAATCCGAGCCTGTCTATATTTACTATTGAACTGATAGCAATAGAACATGCCATTAAATGGATCATCGATAATAACATCCCGGAGGCAGTCATACTTACAGACTCCCTCAGCTCAATACAAGCCCTCCAATCTGGCCAATCAAAAACAAGACCAGATAAAATAAACAAAATACTACTACTCTTAGACTCAGCCAAAGACAAAGGCAACAATATCTACCTGGAATGGATTCCTTCCCATGTAGATATCCCAGGTAATGAAATGGCAGACTCAAGTGCCAAATCAGCAATGACAAACGGTAAAAACGATCAGACCTTACCGACCAAAACAGAAATATACCCGGCAATTAACCAGGCCATTATGACAAAATGGCAAAAATTATGGGACAACCCACAAAGTAAAGGTCGCTTCTATCATAGACTAGAACCTAAGGTTAAAAATACTACTACCCATTACAGCGACAATCGAAAACATGACGCAGTTTACACACGTTTGCGTCTAAACCATAGTAAACTAGGGACCCATTGTGTATTTAATCAAAACCACATCAAGTGTAATAGATGTGATAAAGATGAGCAAAATAACATCAAACATATTCTTTTTCACTGTGAGGGAAATATAGAACCCAGACAGGAATTAAAAGCTGCACTGTTTATATTGGGATACAACACTTTTGATGAACAAGACCTACTTAACCCCCCACGAAACATTAGGCCTCAGATAGTTGAGGCAATCATTACATTTTTGAAAGACACTGAGTTATTCGATAAAATATAGACAGCTGCAGTATAAAAGAGTAACCATGTAATACTAATCCAAGTTTATTTCTCTTCCAGCGCTGGAATCCTTTCATGCAGCGATCATTAATACTGCATGTTTCTTTCTATTACAGACACAGCCTCCAATAACCACCTGGCCCTAACCCAATAACACCATATATCCTTGCCCCCAGGGATTCGAGGGGAGGTTGTCCGGAGATATGATTCCCCCACTCTCTAAACTAGATCATAAAGCAATATGAATCTCTCAATCTAATTATGCTGGGCGTGGGACTAAGGTTTCTGGGTTTTGATCAGAGAGCCAACCAATGCTGCTAACGTTAGGTTACTGACTGCGGGAGGCAATCTGGTTCCCTGTGCCTTGTTCCATAACCAGTCTTTAATTACATGTAGATGCCCAGAACTGTGTTCGGGACATCCTGAATGCATTGGGTTTGCACATCCGTATATGCCAAAAGTGCTTGTATGTAGTTTGGCGTGGGCGGATTTGTGGACCTATATATTCCTGTTCAGGCGCACTGGTCGCTATGGCTGTGTGTGCCGGAAAATGATTTATATTCATTGGTTCTCTCGATTTTGGCAGGCGGTTTCATCTGTGTGTCTGGGTCGGGAGAATCAAATGAAGTAGCATATAAGTTTCTCTCTAAACAAATCATTCAAATCAAAAATTGCGCTTGGTCGTGATCGACTGCTTGCTGGGGCATGGGCTGGTTGCAACCTAGGTGGGGCACTCTCCCAATCAGACCGTGACCACGTTATGCTTCTGGCCTGCGCCGCCGCGAACAGGTGAATTATCTTTACTAAGAATTTAACAGTGCTGCTTATGCTGCCCAACCCATAGATATAGGCCCCATTCTCATATTTCTGCCTCTCCGTGCACCTGGGGGCCACGGGCTGGTGCCCCTGGGGACATGATTCCCCCACTTTGGGCGGACTGGCCGTTCCCGGGGCGGTGGCCCTGGGTCCCCGGTTGCATGGGTGCGGGGGGGAACACAAAACCCACACAGTCTTATACAGTGGTTACATAAGCACTGCTTCTACCTCTTACAGACCCTACCCTACATGACTTGGACTAGAGCCGGTTGAACCGAAGCGGGGCGCTGTGGTTGCGGCTCATTTGCTTTGCACTTATGAGTGCTCCGCCGACGCAACACATCGGTGATAGACAAGTCTAAACTTAGGCTTATGTAACCCTAACCCTAACCCTAGCCCTAACCCTAACCCTAACCCTAACTCCAATACATACTAAACATAATTTCTTTTGCAGGTACATGGGGATCCTTGACGGGGAATCCCACCATACCTCGTGTAGGACAGCTACCGAGAAGTCATCAGCTGGGTGCCCAGAAGGCTGCCTCGTAGAGGCCCCCTTGGGGACACCCTCCTGATGAAACCCAGAAATGTGCGAAGCGAAGACAGCATGCTGTCAGAACGGAGCATACATCTCTGGAGTAGGTCAAATACAGAACAATTTAATAGGCGGGGCAACGGTAATGACCAAATTTGATAGGGATTTGGACACAGGAAGACCCTTAAAAAAGCCTTTCAGACCGACCGTTCAAAACGATATAAAAGCGAAATTGCACAATGGCTGGTTAGCCACATACTCGCCTTTGCCAAACCACATAACTTTTCACCACTAAAAGACACGCCTATGTGTAAACATTATAATTCTAACCACACTGATACTGAACAAAAGAGGGTTACAACACTACCACATACAACCAGTACTGATCCATATTGTATTACAATCCATATATCCCCAATATGATATCCTCCTTCACGGAGGATGAGATAATAATATGCAAATATGGCGGTCTGGTCCCAATTGACCCACTTACGAATTTATAAGAACTCGACATCCTACGTCGATGAAAGCATCACCTTTTCAGAAACTGGAAAGCTAAGAAGCAAAATAGGATTGACCTCCTTTCGCATCCTCCGCGATAGAAGTCAACAACTGCACACTGATTGGCTGAATTAACTACAAACTAAGAGAAAAGCAACAACCAAAACATCAACATATGACATTCCAACGCGACGAAAGTAGGGGCCAGTAGTACATGGTACTACCAAGAATATCTTTATAGAGACCTGGGGGGTAGCGACACAGCATAGGCGTGTTCTCAAGGTGGTAGAGCACGGGTACTAGGACATTTTGCAATAGCCGAAATTGGCTGGTCTAATAGTAACCCTTCCTGGCTCACTTTTGGCCGCCGTTCAAAATTCAAAATTACATGCATTATCACCCTTTAACAAGCACCGTGTCTAAGGCGTTTTCTCTACCACGGCAGGGGTGGGGGTAGAGACTAATGGAAGCCAAAACCGATAATGCATGAGTAGCTTTTTTCCTCGGTCAGACAAGGGCTGTGTACTGACACATTTTGCAGCCGGAATTGGCAACGTGTCACCACATTCTAGAGCCCGACCATTGGTCTGCATCTGCATTCAAAATTCGAACCCCGCCAGAGGACTGCCTATTTTACAGGACAAACGCTTAACATTGGGTGCGTTCTGTGCCTACATGACATCTTGAGCAGGGGATGTGGGAGGTGGGATTGACCTACTTCTCACATCCTCCGCGAAAGAAGTCACCCGACTCCCAATCGGCTAGCTGATAACTGTCAAGCAGACAGGAGTCAGCATATTGGCAGCCTAGGGAAAAGAGTAGTACCTACAACTAATCCCAGATGGCGAACTGGGGGTAGCCCCTATGTGCCCATGGCGCCCGGTTACCTTAAAAACATCTGTCAGTCAGTCAGATTTTCCATAACACATTTTACACAATACGAAGTTATTCTGAATCTGAACTACCGCTGCATTTGACCCATAAACGGATAGCGGACTCATGCTAGCGGATTCATTTTTTGGGCGTTTTATGATCTCAACCTTTTTTGTCGTTCAAATAGTTTACGCGACTATATAAAATAAATGTGTATCATAATTTTAATGCTGATGAATACGGGCATACGACTTTAAACCAGTTTTGGTCCAACCAAGGTACTGAGTCAAGTTTGACATCACGCCTATTCAGTCATATGCGTAAGATCACCCACCCCTAAAAATCGAAAGAAAAAAAAAAAAAGATTATAACCCAAAGCATGGATTGTGGGTATCCGTTTGAACCCGCGTCAGGGGTACGGCTATAACGGATATTCACGAGCTTCATTTTTGTGAGGAGGTAAGAAAACTAATTTATCATATGGCGTCGCGTCTGAGAGTGTAATAACGTCATGCAATAAATTCCGTAATCCACTAATGGATTAAATATGCAAATTAGTTAGATACGCCCATAACGATACACGTACAACGTCCTTAACGACGTCGTGTTTACTTACTGCGGAAATATTGACATTTTTGCATACAGATTTTGAATAAAGTACGTTTTATAAGTCATATGATATATAGACTCTTGAGACGGGCCTCCGTGGCCGAGTGGATAAGAGAGCTGACTCTTAGTCATTAGGTCTCTCACCGCCCTAGGTTCGAGCCTCGTTCGGGTCACGAGTGACGGAAGGTCATGTGTTGTTTCCCGGGTACTCCGGTTTTTCGCCCACCTCTGATTAACGATCGCCTCGATATGAGTGAAATAATCTTGAAAGGGCCGTAAAATCCAAAACCGAAAATAAATTTAATCTTGCATTCGTGATCGTGTATTGTTGAATTTATTAGGCTCGTTGCGGGGAAAGGCATAAAATGCTCGGCAAAGCCTCGCATGTTTTACTTGTTCCTAAACTCGTTTGATAAATTCAGTAATACATGAGCACTCGTTAGATTCTGTATGTATGCCACATGGAACTCCAGTTATAAATTATAGGTTTCACGTTTTAATTTGACTTTTCAAATTAATAATATTTGATTATTAATGATAAAATTACTTTATCAGCCGTTTTTCATGTTAACGGCCACTTAGGTGTATATAAATTAAGATGCATATGTCCGAAGGTATTCTTTTTAGCATAGGTTTAATTACTTCACCTTTTTCTTTATAAATCATTATTCGTTATTAGCGGTAAGAACTATTTTCCAAGTTACTTGTCATGCTGGTGGGCATCTAGAGATTGCGGACATATTCGGATCCATATATTGCAATGCTTATTTCCAAAGGTGAACATTTTTAACATAGGTTTAACGTCGAATTTTTCTTTTTATTTATCATTGATTGATTATTAACAATAAAAACGCTTTCTTAGTCAATTTTCATGTTGTCGGACATTAAGGGATGGTGGATACTTAGGGATGCATGGGTCATCCCTAAGTGTCCGACAAGAAAAAAAAATGAAGTTAAATTTCGAATATTTTCGAGAAAAAAAGCGAAGTTTTCACTTAAAATGTCACAATTGATCATTCTCCACCGTTTCGGACATCTTCCCGAGAAAATAAGATCTTGTCATGCTGGCGGACATCTAAGGATGACGGTATATTCGGATCCATATATTGCAATGCTTATTTCCAAAGGTGAACATTTTTAACATAGGTTTAACGTTAAATTTGTCTTTTTATTTATCATTGATTGATTATTAACAATAAAAATGCTTTCTCAGTCAATTTTCATGTTGTCGGACATTTAGGGATGGCGGACACTTAGGGATGCATGGGGCACCCCGAAATGTCCGACAAGAAAAAAATTGAAGTTAAATTTCGAATATTTCCAAAAAAAATATTCGAAATTTAACTTCATTTTTTTTTCTTGTCGGACGCTTAGGGATGACCCATGCATGAAGTGGCTTTTTGTATACAGAACCTTGCACATATAGCACACCTATGCATAGAATTATGTTTTATGCACTTATTACATGTATTTAAATGGTGTTGGTATTACATTTTGTCAATGGTAGACTATAGTGCCAAATATTTTATTCACAGCACATTATTGACATTTTAGAACCGTAGAAGCTTTTTTCTTTAACGTGACAAACTAGAGAAGCAAACACACACGATAGAGAAAAGAAGCGTTGAGTTCAGTGTTAAGAAAAATATCTTCAGGTGTTTAAAAGTTGGAGGTTTTATTTGTTTGCTTTACCTCCCCATCAACACTGTTTAATTCATTTTGAAGACATTGCTTCCGATATTAAGGGACTTTTACCCGATATTGAGCTTTTGGGGAACCGCTAGAGCTATAGGGGATGGTCCAACTCGCACCACCTTTCCTGGGAAGGCTTAGACCGTCCAAGCGGTTTACCAGTACTCAAGTTAGGTTAGTTTCTGAACTGCGCGGAAGCGCCATACAGACATTTATTTCTTCAAGCCCCGATTGGCGGGGTCAAAACAAGTTGCAGGTATTTCGGCCTTAGATATACATTTCTAATGTATAAGAATGATTACTCATTGTTAAAAAGTTAAACTGAGAATATTAAAACTAGTTAATAGGCAAAATATATGAGCTCTAATATGTATTGCGTCCTATACGTTCATGTCAAATACTTCCAAATAATATTTTTAAAATGTAAACAAGGTGCAAAATTTACTTATTCTTTAAGCTTGGGATTCTGTCTTTTTATATTAGCATTTTTTAAAACAAGTTTACTCTATAAGATTGAGTGTACGTCTACTTTCTGATTGTTGGCATTACGTTTTTTTTTCTGGTAACGAAGTCAACATAAAACAAGAGCTTCGCACAAACGAGCATTGGGGGCATTATACCGATTTATACGCCGGACTGTGCGATCAATAAAGTCCATTAAAATGAAATTCATAGATAGATAGATAGATAGATAGATAGATAGATAAATAGATAGATAGATAGATAGATAGATAGATAGATAGATAGATAGATAGATAGATAGATAGATAGATAGATAGATAGATAGATAGATAGATAGATAGATAGCAACATTTAGCAAACAGTGGAGGCCCTGATCAGACGCCGCGTTCTGCGGCGTCTGATTTTGGCCTGCACTGTTTGCCAGGGTACCCGTTTTCGGGTTTCTGGTACTAAACGGGCTAAGAAATGAATGTATTTTTGAACTAGTGAAGTATGTACAACGCGTATCACGAGCATTCACCATTTTTGCATTATTTGCTGGCTCCCAGCTTACTCTTTATCAATATCGGAAAACAGGTAACCAGACCCCCCTGACCTTTCAAGGTCAGGGGGGTCTGGTTACATGTTTTTCCAACTCTGATAAGCTTCAGACTAGGAACCAGCAGATAATGCAAATAAGGTGAATAGTACAAGTGAGTAAATCCTGAGGGAGTTAATACTTTCCTCGTGACCAGAGGGGGTTCCGACTAAAACTGTGCTTGTGGCCCTTGTTATTCTACACACTTCAATGAACGATAAATACAATATATTTGTCACTAATGCCATCATTTCCTTATTTGATAAATAATGGTGTTAATGGACTGAGCAAGAAATCAGTTAACCCAGTTTCCCAGCTATCAGCAAAACAACGTTGTTGGCGTCATAGCATTGCCCTTGTCCTGTAATATTGTAGAGAACCATGTTTTTATATTGTAGAAAACCATGGTTTATTTTGACGTCACTCGATGGTAATGTGGCGTCGTGTAAGTCATTGTTTTCACTGAAGTATGAACAACATTATGTAGCCGACATCGGTAGCTCAGTCGGCAGCGCGTCTGACCGGTGATCAGGAGGACGCGGGTTCGATACCTCTCGGGAGACGGGTAGCATTTTTTTTCGTGGAGATTAATCATGAACTCTTTTCTGCGGTCATTCTCTCCCGTCCTATGATTCAAGAAGGGCAGTTGTCAGTTTCTGACGAAAGAATATGCACTGTACTGGTTAACCGCCTACGTATAAGCCTGCCCAGCAAAGTGTGGATATGTAAACCAACTGGCTCAAAAATGACCTTAATTATAGTGTTGACTACGTCGTTAAACCCCAATACAACAATACAAAACACACACACACACACAAAAAACAACAACGTTACATGTAGGATGTTGCATCACGATAACACGCCTATATAATTTTGACCCCCTTGATCCCCACTTTTATATAGTAAAACTGGGGTTTCCGGGGGTATACCTTATTTTTTTTTTTATTTCTGCTCTAAAATATAGATTGTGGGTACTCGATAGAACCGCCTCGATGAGGCGGTTCTAACGGGTGCCCACAATCTATATTTTGAGCAGAAATAAGAAAAATATCACAATTTTTCATCATTAGTTCGGCGATAAAGGTGGCAATGTATTTGTATAGGCGTGTTTGCGTAATGTATAGAGAACGTCTATATGGATGTTTACCCAGGAGATGAAGTTCGATATGTACGAAACTAGAGTGTTCTGGATAGGTTACTTTGACACACAGGCTGATACGAGTTGTCGAATTCTAGCCACTCTTTGTTTTAATGACATTTTTTCACGGCGTGACAACGACTCATGTTAGTCTTATTAGCATTATAAAGCAAACGAAAACATCGGTATAGATTTAAACGAAAATTATACAGTTTGCCTGCGTGATATACTTGTCTTTCAATCTGGTATCAAAAAATGGCCTAGCCCCCGCCCATAGGGGCTTGAAGAAATATATGACTGCATGATGCTTCCACGCAGAGCTGAATCCGGCCCGCACACTAGCACTGGTAAACCGCTTAGAGGATCTAAGCCTGTCCAGGAACCGCGGTGCGAGGCGGACCGTCCATACTAATAAACCCTATTGGTTTCATTGGGCGACGGGGCTTGATATGTCATTTCATCTCAATGTCGGGTAAAAGTCCCACAAAATTGGAAGCAACGTCTCCAAAATGACCTTTATAGTGTTGACGGGGACGTTAAACCTCAAATCAAACAAAACAAAACAAAACAAAAAAAACAAAAACAGGAAAGGATTATTTCGCTAGTCTTATTGAGATCAGGCCCCGAGGTTATAAAACTTTTTCATGCTCAACTCACTTGAGCATGAAATTGGTCCTGCTCACAAATTTTAAAATGCCAAGTAGAAGTAAAACAAAGATCAGGAATTGATACAATTAACTTACTCCATCCATAAAAGACACCAAAGGGAAAGAAATACAAACATTAAGCGACCAGACCATAATGGAAACCTAAACAAAGGAAGGCCATATGGACAGTTACTTTCCCACAAAATGGCCATATGGCCATCCAAAATTAAAAGACACAAGTGATACACACAGTAAGTAACAAACAACAACATAAACAAATCGCCACAGAAGAGCCGCCTTGGAACGGTCAGTGGAAGATTTCATCCAACAATTGTTGGCATTTTAAAATTTATGAGGCAGGACAAATAACATTCCCTGCTATCTGAGAAAGAAAAATCGCTCAGCTTCTTAGAATTTTATTTTTTGTGAGCACATCAAGTTTCATGCTCAGCTGACTTGAGCATGAAAAAAGTTTTATAACCTTGGGGCCAGGTCGTGGAGTATGATGGTTATCAGATGGTTAATGGCTGTTTGCCAGACATGGTCTGCTTAGGTTTGGCAAACATCATAGACCCGGATTAGACGCCGCATAACTCGTCGTCACTGTTTGCTTTTAAAGGACTAAGTCTTAGACCCCGTTTCAGACAATTTTTCAGGCGTCTGATCTGGGTCGTCACTGTTTGTCAATGTCCCAGTATGCGATCCCAGTCCTTCCACATTTGACGAAACAGATCGGACCGCATGATGCTTCCACGTAGACCTAAAACCGACGGCACACGAGTACTGGTAAACCGCTGAGAGGTGCTAAGTCTGCCCAGGCAAAGTGGTGCGAGTCAGACCGTCCATACATATAAACCCTATTGGTTTCATTGGGCTGCCACGGTTGGGCTTGAGATAAAATTTCATCTCAATTCGGGTAAAAAACTCATAAATTGGAAGCACTGTCTTCATAATGACATATTAAGTGTTGACGTGTACGATAAATCTCAAATCAAACGATACCAGTCCACATTTGACTTTCTGAGGACACTCTGGCGTCAAAGTATGAAGATAAGCGCTGCTATTCACCATATTTGCATTTTTTGCTGGCTCCCAGCTTGCACATTGTCAATATTGGAACCAACACTGATAACCGTCAGACTAGGGACCAGCAGATAATGCAAATAAGGTGAATAAACAACCGGTACCTGGATTTTATACATGGTCAGATCTAGTTATAGTGCGAACAATTTGACCTGAGACTGACTTTTACGCAAGGAATAAATTAGTCAATGCTACATGTATCGCTTAATGCGTCGGTTTTCGTTAACTTCTCGTGAAGTTTCGGCATCACGTTTACCGATCTCTATGTATTGTATAACAATATCGCCATCTTCGAACCACGACGAAGATAAATATATGCATTCAGTCGGGTGTGAAATTATATTAATAGAGTTCACCAGTCTCGGGTCAATTTGTTCGAACTATACTTGAACAAAAGCAGGTTTTATACCGCAATCAGGCATTCTAGTAACCTAATAAAGGGAGTCGAATAACTGCACGCTATAACGGTAGTGACCTTTAATACCTTCACGTCTTGTGACCGTTTATAGACCGGACCTACTTTTCGGGTCCCTATTTTACAAGTATAAACGATAACATGCAACCTTTCATACATTGGAAAACAACGAAACTGCAAGTTGAAATCTTTGCAATATTCATTTCAACAGATTTTCAGAAATTTCAGCTGAATTCTTTCCCTCTCAGCTTTTCCTGGTAGAATATGTGCGCACTGCTGCTACTGTAGTTGCGTCTCAACCTCGAAGATTAATTTTTAAAGCTAAAATAAACTATTTATTTGCAGATTTTCATACAGAAAGTAAAGCGCCGAGAAACTTTTATTGGAGTGTTTTTGTTATTTCCTATGAGACATGGGGACGCCCATCGGGGCTTGAAGAAATAAATGGGCTGCATGATGCTTCCACTCAGAGCTGAAACCGACCCGCACACGAGTACTGGTAAACTGCTAAGAAGATCTAAGCCTGCACAGGCAATGCGGTGCGCGTCGGTCCGTCCGTGCTAATAAACCCTGTTGGTTTGATTGGGCGGCAGGGCTTGAGATGTCATTTCATCTCAATGTCGGGTAAAAGGCCCATGAAATTGGAAGAAACGTCTCCAAAATGACCTTTACAGTGTTGACGGGGACGCTGAACTCAAATCAAACAAACAAACATACAAAAAATTTCAAGACCCTTGTTAGTCTGTACAGCTGACCTAGGAAGACAGTGGTGAAAGGTGGAAGAACGGCATAGTTCAAAACCTCTGGTTCCTATATATACCTCTAAAATTTCAAGACCTTTGCTAGTGTGTGTAGCTGAGCTGAGTAGATATTGGTGAAAGGTGAGAAACGACCAAGCACAAAACCTCTAGTTCATACATCTAAATTTTCAAGATCCTTGCTTGTTCGTGAAGCTGAGCTAAGCAGACATTGGTGAAATGTGGAAAAACAGAACAATACCTTTAATTTCTACATAATGCCCTTGCAAGACTGTGTAGTTGAATTAAATAGACAGTGGTGAAAGGTGAGATAACAACATAGTAAAGTACCTATAGTTCTTACATCTAAAATTTTAAGTCCCTTGTTAGTCTGCGTTGCTAAGACAAAAAGACAGTGGTGAAAGGTAGGAGAATAGCATTGCACACTGCCTCTAGTTCTTTGAAGGCCCTTGTTAGCCCGCGTAGCTGACCTAAATAGACAGTGACGAAAGGTGAGAGAACAGCATAGTTCAATACCTCTTGTTGCTACATCTAAAATTTGATGGTCCTTGCTAGTCAGTGTAGCTGACCTAAGTAGACAGTGACAAAAGGTGACAGAACAACATAGTTCAATACCTCTTGTTCCTACATCTAAACTTTGAAGGTCCTTGCTAATCCGTGTAGCTGACCTAAGTAGACCATTACGCAAACACGCCTATACAAAAAAATGAAAATTTTATGATGAAAAATTATGATATTTTTCTTATTGAGGCGGTTCTAACGAGTGCCCACAATCTATATTTTGAGCAGAAATAAGAAAAATAAGGTATACCCCCGGAAACCCCAGTTTTACTATATAAAAGTGGGGTTCAAGGGGGTCAAATTATATAGGCGTGTTTCGTGATGCAGTGGCAAAAGGTGAGAGAACAATATAGTCCAATACCTCTTGTTCATACATCTAAAATTTCAAGACCCTTGCTAGTCTTTGCGACTGACCTAAGTAGACAGTGGCAAAAGGTGAGAGAACAGCATAGTCCAATACATCTTGTTCATACATCTAAAATTTCAAGACCCTTGCTAGTCTTTGTGACTGACCTTAGTAGACAGTGATGAAAGGTGAGAGAACAATATAGTTCAATACCTCTTGTTCCTACATCTAAAATTTCAAGACCCTTGCTAGTCTTTGTGACTGACCTAAGTAAACAGTGATGAAAGGTGAGAGAACAACATAGTTCAATACCTCTTGCTCCTACATCTAAAATTTCAAGGTAGGAGAATAGTTTAGCACACTACTTCTAGTTCTTAAATTTGAAGGCCCTTGCTAGTCCGTGGAGTTGAGCTATGTAGACAGTGGCGAAAGGTGGGAGAATGTGCAGTCGCTGCTGGTCTGTTGCTTAACAGGTCTAAACCTGCTCCAATGTAGTGATTAGGCTTTTTTCAAGCATTCAAAAATAAACGATAATATGTTTACAACCCCCACCCAATCCAACCATAAAGGGGACGTGTATCTGCAGCTGGCAACTTTGTAATACACCATGGGGATATATTGAATACTTACATGCAACTTGCCCAAGTTGCAGCTTACCCAGATATGAAACATTAAGTTGAACTTGGCCAAATATAGAACATTTACCTGCAGCTTGTGCAGATATGTACCATGAAGTTACAGGTTGGCCATAGGAAACATATAGGTGTAGCTTGTCCATTATATAGAGGATCTTACATGAGTGTTCATGTATTATTGAATTTATTAAACTCGTTGAGGCAAAGGGATAAAATGCTCGGCAGCCGAGCATTTTATCCCTTTGCCTCAACGAGTTTAATAAATTCAATAATACATGAGCACGAATGCAAGATTCTATTTATCATATTACATTTAAAACGGATTTTATTCACGATGGTTTACAAAAATATCAATATTCCGCCATTAGTAAACGCGACGTCGTTTAAGGACGTCGTACATGTAACGTTACGGGACGTATCTAAGTAATTTGCATATTTAATCCACTAGTGGATTATCGAAAATATTACATGGCGTTATTACACTCTCAGACGCGACGTCATATGATAAAAAGCATTTCATCGACAAGTCAGTGAAACGAAGACCCCTCTAAACCCCACTTTTTATAGAGAAAAGTGGAGTTTACAGGGGTAGACATTATCTACCTTATTTTTGCTCAAAAACATAGATTGTGGGTACTCGTTAGAACCGCCTCAATAAGGCGGTTCTAAGGAACACCCAAAATCTATGCTGAAAGCAGAAATAAGAAAGATGTTATCATTTTTCCGTAAAGTTTGTCATTTTATCAGTTCACAAAAATGTATGATTTCCATGAAATAAATCCCTCCAATTTTATTTTTTAAAATGCAAATGAATGCAAATAGACGCTAAACGGCATATCTCATATCGTCTGGATTTGCCTATCACATAATTAGTCGTCTGTTTTCTTTAAAATTTGAAACACAAATGAGGGGGGAAATAATCATCGAATGTATAGGTGGGTTGCTAAAGGGCGCCCCCACCCCAACCCTCAAAAGGGCGTAAGTATAGGTTTGCAAATGCCCTAAAACTGTGTCTGAACGGAACGTCAAGAGTGCGGTCTTGTCTATGACATTTCTACGTAGTGTAATTTTGGCATTACTGCGCAGAATATAAAACAGTGCAAAAATGCAGAATCTAAACAAACATATGAAGGTCTCTGATATATTCCTTTTTTTTCTGCTGACAAAAAAAAAATAAAAAAAAAAATAGAACACTGAGACGGATCTAACGAGTACCCACACTTCATGTTTTTGAGGCAAAGGTTGTATATCCCGTAAAACCTGAAAAACTACACTTTTCTTTGTTTAAAGTGGGAATTAAAGGATGTGATGACATCAAGAAACACACCTAGAAAACTTTGACCCCCTTGAACCCTACATGTACTTTAACCCTTTCTGTACCAAGTAGAATCTTCCTCCTTGTATATCACAGGAATCCATTTCAAAATTTAGGGGTGTCAGGTTGTGTTTTCTTCAAAATTTATTTGACTTATGACTGAACTTTTAGCAAACAGGGGAGGCTCTGATCAGACGCCACACTCTGTTGCGTCTGTTCTGGGCTTGCACTGTTTGCTATGGTACCCCTTTAGGGGTTTTCTGGTACAAAATGAGTTAATACAGTAAAACTGGGGTTTAGAGGGGTAAATTTATTTTTCTTATTTCTCCTCTAAAAATAAGAAAAATATTACAAGTTTTCATCTTGAAAAAAAGTCGGTTTTTTTCGGCGGTAAAGTTTTACAATGCATTTGTATAGGCATGTTTTCGAAATGTATAACATGGCCATGTTATTATCATTATAAAACATTACGAAAACACGCCTATACAAATACATTGAAAATTTTACCACCAAAAACTGAAAATTTTCAGATGAAAAATTATGGTATTTTTCTTACTTCTGCTTAAAATATAGATTGTGGATACTCGTTAGAACCGCCTCAGCGAGGCGGTTCTAACGAGTACCCACAAACTATGGCTTGGAGCAGAAATAAGAAAAATATTAAATGTCCACGTTAACCCCCGGTTTCTCTATATAAAGTGGGGTTTAAGGGGGTGTTCATTTCACGGACTTGTTCACGTGGTGGCATGCCAATTCAAATATATTTGAATTTTTACCATAAAAATGAATGTTTCAGTTAAGAAGATCATCCCTTGAGTTGGATTCTGTTTCTTGCACATCATCACCACAAAATTTTCATTTTACGTTATTTGACGTTTCAGTTTTTCACGCACTGTACGTACGTAGCTTGTCTGGGTAAGAACATTAGGATAAGAACTGAATTTCTTGCACACCGGGCAAGGAAATCCGTGATTTTATCCTGGGATAGACATTTATGTTCTGACCCTGGTGTCGAATATAATCGCGTGTTTGATAATGCACTGGTTGATTACGACCTCGTATGCGCCGTCGTTAAGGTTGACGTCACAGCAACCTCACTTAACATTCCTGCAGTGTCAACACAATATGGCGGACGTTGGTGACCGAAGTGACTGCAGCATTAATCAAAGCACTGAGAGTGCTGATGGAGCGTAGCTTTGATAATTTGATTTAGCGTCTAATTGGTATTTTAATCCAGGCTCATATTGATCCAATGAACATAGCTACATGTATTTGAAGCTATTCTGGGCCAGAAGTCGTGTTAAAGCAACAAGACCTATATTGAAATAAACTCACGCTAAGGTGTAGACCCCGCAACAACCATCACGAAAACACGCCTGTACAAATACATTGTCAATTTTTCGACAAAAAAAAAAAAAAATGGAAATTTTAAGATACAAAATTGTGATGTTTTCTTATCTCTGCTCAAAACAGTGATTGCTGGGACTTGATTGAACCGCCTTGACGAGGCAGTTTTATCAAGTATCCACAATCAATGTTTTTACAGCAACCATGCGGTTCTACAGTTTACTTGAAGATTTCTGCTGAGCTATAGTTCGTGCAATAACTGCGGCTTGCGAAATTGTTTGGCGACTTTAAAGTTATTTTATGTAATCAGTTTTTGAAAAATTACCTTGGGGAGGTTATTTATCTTGCATTAGACATTCTCCTTGGTTACGTCTTGATGATATTTATCTTCATGTGAAAAATTAGCATAATTTTCCCGGCATTTTATAAGTTATACATCCGTAATCAGTCTTTAAAAATTGCCTCGGTGAGGCTGTTTATAGAGCTATCTGGCATTAGACAATATCATAAGCTTGATCTTGTCAATTTACATCTACATGCAATACATTATAAAAATATACCCGTCGGTTTGAAAGTTATACGACCGTGTCAGTGGGTGAATTTTTTACCTTGCCGAGGCTAAAATAAAGAAATTGGGCATTCAGGAATCTCGTTGGTTAGATCTGTACATTGTCTTCTTGTATGCTAACAGTTGTCAAAAATATTCCAAGTAGATTAGAAGTTACACTTCGAAATAATTTTTCAGTTTGCATAGGCGAGGCCGTTTGTAAAGTAATTAGGCATAAGGCAATTTTGCGGGTTATGTATTGTCAATATCAACCTGTATGCCGAAAATGATCAAAGCCGGGTTTAGATGTTATACTCCGTATTCATTTTTATATAATTTTGCCTCGGCGAGGCCATTCATAAAGTAATCTTGCCTAAAACAGCCTCAAGGGTTATGCATTGTCAATATCAATCCGAATGCCAAAAACGATCGGAATATTCAAAGAGGTTTGAACATTATACTCTGTTAACATTTTTCTAAATATATATTGCATCGGTGAGGCCATTTATGAAGTGATCTTGCAAACGACAGTATTGTCAATATCAATCCATAGAAATATTTGGAGAGGTTTAGACATTATACTCCATTACTATTATATAAAAATAAATTGCCTCAACGAGGCCATTTATGAAATGATCTGGCATTAAGGCCATTTCTTTGGTTGGATATTGTCAATACAGCACAGTGCACAGTCTTTTACAGGAAACCAACAACTGCCCTTCTTGAACCAGCGAAAGGGATAGAATCACCGAGGAACAGGTTTCACGATCAATCTCCTGGAAAGAATGTTGCCGAACTCGGCAGGTATCGAACTTGCGTCTGAGCTGATAATTTGCTTTATTTATGGTCACATGCCTAGGACGCAGACAGGTCGCTTTAAAAAAGTAACATTGCCCCCCCCCCCCCACACACACACACATTAACCCATACTCTGAGTATATGTCTAGCAGCCTTTTTAGGGACAAACATAGCAGACCCAGATCAGATGCTACAATAACTGGCGTCTCATCTGTGTCTAAACTGCAAAATTCACTGCTTACAATATAAGCCTTGACGTGCACCTGTCCAAACTCATTCCAATTGTCTTATTTTGGTAATACAATATCGACCCACACTGCGTACTTTTAACCCATTTTGAACGAATGGAATCCTCAACACCTTATATCATTATGGAATGAGTTCATTTTAAAATCAGGGATTTCAGGTTGTGGCTTCCACGAAATATTTGGCAAAAATGGCTAAACCTTTTTGTACGTATGCAGTGCAGGTCATATTGAGACTCCGCGTTCTGTGGTATCTGATCTGGGTTTGTCCTGTTTGCAAGTTGCCAGGTTTGGGCTTTTATGGTACAGATGGGCTGTAAACTGGGTTATATTAACTGAACTATAAAAAGATTAGACTGCTACACAGTTCATCTATTAAAAATATTCATCTATTCCGTTTGAAATAGGTACAGATGGGCTGTAAACTGGGTTATATTAACTGAACTATAAAAAGATTAGACTGCTACACAGTTCATCTATTAAAAATATTCATCTATTCCGTTTGAAATAGGTGGTCTGTGAAGCAGTCTATAAGAAGATACCGCACGGCGTAATAATCTACTATGTTAACACGGGGTACTATGTTTTCACTGGTGATTGGGTCATATGCAGTAACACCGAAAGTAGGGCAGAAATCACTTCTCATCTCACTGGAGCTACGCTGCAACAGCTACGCTCCAAAAATCCGCTTTAAGAAATGGAATGTATGCAAGAAAAAGAATCCAATATGGGTGTGTGGGGTGGATAGAAAAATCCGTCCCTCGGGATCACTGTCCGGCATCACTCGGCAAGCCTCGTGATGCCGGACAGTGTCCCTCGGGACGGATTTTTCCATTCACCCCTCACACCCATATAAGATTCTTATATTCTATCCCAGGATAAAACCACAGAATTCCTTATCTGGTGCGCAAAAACAAAGCAACAACAAAAAGCTTTTATGATCTGAGCGTGTTGATATTTTACCCGTTTGTACAAAACGGATTCTTTCTCTTTATCTATAGCAGGAGTTCATTTTAAAATTTAGGGATGGCAGGTTGTGTTATCTCGAAAACTTATTGGAAAATGACTGAATATTTTGCTCAGGCATGGCAAATCAGGAGGAAATGTAGAGAAGGGGTCGCCAGTTGTGTCATTGTTTCTCATCCCATAGTTTATGTAGAACCTTGCCTATTATGATACCGGTACCCAAGCCTTTTTTGGCAGAAAAGGCTCCAACAAGGCGGCCTTGTTGTTAAAAAAAACAGGTATTATCATTTATAGTTAGATGTTAAGCGTCATTATATTTTGCTATGCGCTGGCTTACAAAAGTTTCCGAAGCGCTTTGCACGAGATTAAAAATTACACAGGTAAATCGTAAGTGGTAAGATGGTCGTAACTTTATGGAAACGATACGACAGGTTTTCAGTTACAGTTGTCGGAAGATAAGTTGACATTGACGTAAAAGAGTAAACCATCACAGGTAGGTTTGACAGGTTGTACCGTTATCATTATTACACCCTTCATTGGTTGGAAAGAAAGATTGTACCGTTATAATCACCGCAACGGAAGCATCGTTACCTATTGACAATAGTGGACAGTGCTAACAACAAAAACATTCGCTGACGTCACTGTCAACTTATCCTCCGACAACAGTACAGTAGTCGGAGGATAAGTTGAAAGTGACGTTTAAGGCTATACCACCATCAATAGGTGAGGAAGGGTTTTACCGTTATTATTGATAAAAATCGAATAACCACCCTATATAGTGAACGGAATTAAAATCCTTTACAAGCCAAAACGACATGGCTCAAGTGGTTAGTGTTGTGGTTGTTTAAAATACGAAATGACCATTCGTGGTTCGATTCCTACCATTACTTTTTTTTTTCTTTTTATCGTGAATCGAGTTCTGCCTTTTCTTTGATGTCCTTTCAAATCGAACTTTATTTTTAAGTGTTCTTTTTAGGTCAAAGATTTTTCTTATGTTTTTTTTTTTTTCTTCTAATTTTATAATGTCGACGCTGGTTCGATATGTAACTTTGTTGGCAACATTCTTTCATGGAAATTGATCTTGAAATCTTTTCTTCAGTCATTCTCCCCTTCTACTGATTCAAGACGGGCAGTTGTCAGTTTGTGTACATGATATCCGCTGGGAAAATGTGGATATGTAAACTGATCGGCTCAAAAATGACTCAAACATCACGTGAACAAGTGAAATACACATCCCCCTTAAACCCCACTTTGTATAGAGAAAACTGGGGTTAACGGGGGTAAACATTTCTTATTTTTACTCCAAGACATAGATTGTGGGTACTCGTTAGAACCGCCTCAGTGAGGCACCCACTACCTATGTTTGCAGTATAAATAAGGAAAATATCACGGATTTTCACCAGAAAAAGTAGCCATTTTGGAGATGTAAAAATGCACTATGTTGCACGGGTGTGTTATCGTAATGATATTTTTGACGTCGGTTGCTTTCAGCTGTGTCCTGGATGGAGTCATATGAAATCAGATCAGCAGACATTATAATTGAGACATGAGACAGACGTTTATAGCTTTGTGAGAATGTTAAACTTTGAGATTTTGGAAACCTGCATGGATCTAATGAAATCCGTGAAAGAAGTCGTCAACAGCTTCGTGACATTGTTTCGTGTTTCTTCTTCTTAGCACATAAAAACAGAATTACTGATCTCAGCAGAAGAAAAGTGCATTGCAATATTTTAACAATAAAAAGTATGATAGTGTAATATTTTAAGAAGGAAAAAGAAAAATGTAATAGTGAGGCTGGAACCCACAACTATATAAAGTAGAAAATATTTGACGGGCTGTTAGTCAGCCGTCTTTCCACTGCGCAAGGTTGAATGTCTAACAAGTAAACGACAAAATAGCGACTTCCAGACTTCTTCTGCCCCCTTGATAAATCCAGCCCTTGAGCCAGCATGCAAACTATCTATCTCCTTCCTCTAGAGAATGGAACATTCAGATTAATTTCTGAAGACTGCCAGCTTCTCGACATTGCTCCGTGTTTCTTCTTCTTAACAGAATTACTGATTTTAGCAATAGAAAAGGGCATTGTAATATTTTAAACAATGAAAAGTATTTAAGAAATGAAATTTATTTTTCTGCAGTTCATGGAAGTATGAACGCAGTAGGTCGCGTGCAAAGTAAATGAACCCCGTCGGGGTTCATGTAAACTTTGCTAGCGACCCACTGTCGTTCATAATTTCATGAAAATCAGAAAAATTAAGTTTATTTTTTTATATTTACATTATTTGCCCCTCATCACTGGGCGAACAAATGCTTGTAGGTCAAACTTTTAAAGCTCAAAACATTTACACGGTGTTTTTCTACAAAAAGCGGAGCAGCGTTGACGTCATCAACGCCCGTAGAGAACAATTGTTTAGAATTACGTCACTTAACGTCACTGAAAATCATGTGATTCGATGCATTCATGGAAGTATGAACGCAATTGTTTTTATAGGTTTACATTAGACTTTACACTGGAAATGTAAATAAAAGTAATATTTTAACGAAAAAAAAAAAATATATATATATATAATCGTGAGCCTCGAACCCACAACTATAAAGTGCAAAAGTTTGATTGACTACAATTCTTTCCACCGTGCCAATTCGAATGTCTACCAAATGTTCAATAAAATCACATTATATTGACTATTACCGAAGCTTGCTTACCTTTTGACAACAGTGGACTATGCCCAATAACAAAAACATTCGCTGACGTCACTGTCAACTTATCCTCCGACAACAGTACCGGCATAACGAGACCATAAATATGATGGTGCTCACCTTAGGTATGTCTTAAGTACATCTTAAGTGGATATATTTACGATGGCTTCGGGTTACCAACCCCAGGGATCGCAGGATCGACCCCGGGCTTCTCCAGACTTTTGGATGAGTCTTTAAACCGAGGTCCCGTCTCCGTATGTCCTTAGCTGTTGGTGGGACGTAAAGCTCAAACACTCACTCACTCTGCAACCTCCTTAACTGCAAGTATTCCAATAGCCATATTACGCTGGTATGACGTCAACCCATTTAAGAACTTTTATGATTTTTCGACGGTTTATTTGTTTATGGGCATGTACCACAAAAGTGAAGTGAGTATTATCGATATTGACTACACGTGCATGGCGTGCACGGCGTGAATTGAGCAGAATTACGCCAAACGTCCGTGACAGTGAGAAAAGTGTGAAAAATGCAGAATTAGTGAGTTTGGTAACAGAACTGACTAATTAAACATATTTTATTGAGTAGGCCCATCAGAATTTGAAAAAAGTGGGCCGATAAAAATTGCTAAACTTATTTCCCTTAGTATGCGTTTGTTTAGAAAACCAGCTTTAACCAATGCGCATTTCTTGGGTTTAAGGTACGGTTCTTATTTTCCAGAACAGGGGTTGGTAACTCGAAGCTTTCTTAATGCTTACGACTGTTGCATCCCTAAACGTCCGACATCCCTAAGTGTCCGACAAAATTTTAATTTCTCGCAAAATTGTTGGAAACGGTGGGGAATGATCAATTGTGACATTTTAAGGGAAAATTTCGAAATTTTTTTTTTTGGAAATATTCGAAATTTAACTTCAATTTTTTCTTGTCGGACATTTCGGGGTGCCCCATGCATCCCTAAGTGTCCGCCATCCCTAAATGTCCGACAACATGAAAATTGACTAAGAAAGCATTTTTATTGTTAATAATCAATCAATGATAAATAAAAAGACAAATGTAACGTTAAACCTATGTTAAAAATGTTCACCTTTGGAAATAAGCATTGTAATATATGGATCCGAATATGTCCGCAATCTCTAGATGTCCACCAGCATGACAAGTAACTTGGAAAATAGTTCTTACCGCTAATAATGAATAATGATTTATAAAGAAAAAGGTGAAGTAATTAAACCTATGCTAAAAAAGAATACCTTCGGAAATAAGCATCTTGATAAGGGATCCCAATATGGTCATCCCTAAGTGTCCGCCATCCCTAAATGTCCAACAACGAAAAAATTGGACGAGAACGCATGTTTTTTGTTTATTAATAATTTTCAAATAATATTAAATAAAAAGACGTTAAATCCATGTTAAAAATTTTCACCTTCCGAAATAAGCATTAGGATATATGGATTCGAGTATGTCCGCAATCTCTAGAAGTCAGCCAGCATGACAAGTAACTAAGATCCTTTTTTTTTTTTCTTCTTTTTTTATTCGCTAATTATCAATTATGATTATAAAAAAATAGACATCAGAGTGGTTGGCAAATCCCCCGACCAAAAGGCAATATTGCCTTCAGAAATTTTTTTCACAAATAGAAAGCGCATTACACACATTCTCAACCATGTGAACAATTATGCCAAGTATTGTCAATAGATCTTGAAGGGTTTTGGAGTTATGGTGATCACGAGATAGTCATAGTATTTTATTGGAAGGGGATATAACTCTAAAACCATGGTACCAAGAGTTGTGGTTCTTGCGCATGACACGCCATCTCAACCTTGTCTACAATTATGCCAACTATCATAAATATACCTTGCAGGGTATAGGAGTTATGGCGATCACAAGATAGTCATTCTATTTTATTGAAAGGGAAGATAACTCAAAAACCATTCTTACGCATGACACGCCGTCTCAACCTTGTGTACAAGTATGCCAAGTATCACCAATATATCTCAAAGGGTATTTAAGTTATGGCCATCACAAGATTGCGTATAAGGACGGACGCCAGGCTGATCGCTTTATCCCCCGAACCTTTTCGGTCGAGGGATAAAGACAAAAATATGTTATACCTGTGCTAAAATTACCTTAAATTACACAAACGCCTACTTAAACATATTAAAAAATTTACCTGAAACAAAAAAAAAGAATGAAAAAAAAAAAAGGATTTTTTTTTATTTCTGCTCTAAACAGATGTCGCGGGCACTTGTTCGAAACGCCTCGCCGAGACTGTACTAACTAGTAACAACGATCTATGTCGTAGAGCAGGAGTTAAGAAAATAATGTATAACCCAGCGAACCCCACTTTTACTTTTTTAAATGTGGGGTTTAAGGGTAAAAATTTTAGGCGTGTTTTATGTGATGGAAAATAAGCATCTTAATAGCGGGTCCCAATTAATATGGTCACCCAAAATGTCTGCCAACCCAAAATGTCTGACAACATTAAAAAAAAAAAAAAAAAAAAAAAGAGAAACATTTGTGAGATGCCAAGTTCTGCAACGGAAAACCATGTGGTTTTTCTCCAGGTATTCCGGTTTTCACCAATCTCTGATTAACGATCGGCTCGATATGAGTGAAATAATCTTGAATGGGCCGAAAAACCCAAAACCAAAGAAAAAAATATTTTTATCGTTAACAATCATAACATATACGATATCAGAGCCGGCGCATGACAAACTCTACAATTAGACCGGTGCGACCAAATCAACCTGTGCAATCATCCTCTATTACAATAGGGGGTGACAATGGGATGCGCATGCTGATCTGAATCTTCGCTGGTCGTTTAAGACTTCCTATTAGGTTTCGTCATGCGCCGGCTCATATGTAATAGACGAAATAACGTTACCATTTTATTATATGAGCCCGCGCATGAAAAAGTCTACAAGAAGGTTTGAGCGACCAGCGAAGACTCAGAACAGACCCTTTTTAGGGTTTACTGCACCTTCCACGTTCAAGAGACAAAACTGACAAAGTTTAAATTATACGTTGTCATGTATGAGAGACATCTCGCAATTCCTATGTTCCTCGTATTGGTTTGTTGTGTGTAATATCAGTAGCTTATTTGCTAATAGACATCATCTTACCCCACATCGACTGAATGATATACCTTAATATACATGAAATTCAGACTGAAATGTGTCACCTGGACCCGAATAAACAGCAAAAAAAAAATTCTCGCAGATGGCGTCAATGCGCTTTACCGTTTGTTCAGGTCTAATGTAACTATAACATTTCTGTTTCAAACAAATAGTGTATATCTTGATAAGACGCCACGTTCAGCATCGTCTGATCTGGGTCTACACTGTTTGCTCATCCTGTCATTCCATGATAACCCTTTTAAGTCTTACGGAACACTCTGACATCACCGGCTATTTTCTATAAAAAGAGTTACTCTGTGATATTCACGTTGACTTTTAAAAGCAATAACGCTTTTCGTACTAATGGACAATCGACCCAAACAGAGCCATGTTATTGTCACTACCCTGATGTCCGAAGAGAGTCATAAGTAAACAACTGTTGGGCTTGGCAGACAGTGTAGACCCAGATCAGACGCCGAAGAACGCGTAGTCTTATCAGGGTGCATACTGTTTGCATAAGATGGAAGATTTTAATGATTATATAAAATAGTCCGACCCATTTTCAATTCATTTGCATAGAAATTTCGAATATTTTCGAGAAAAAAAAGCGAAGTTTTCACTTAAAATGTCACAATTGATCATTCTCCACCGTTTAGGACATTTTCCCGAGAAACTAAGATTGTGTCATGCTGGCGGACATCTAAGGATGCCGGTATATTCGGATCCATATATTGCAATGCTTATTTCCAAAGGTGAACATTTTTAACATAGGTTTAACGTTGAATTTGTCTTTTTATTTATCATTGATTGATTATTAACAATAAAAACGCCTTCATAGTCATTTTTCATGTTGTCGGACATTTAGGGATGGCGGACACTTAGGGATGCATGGGTCATCCCTAAGTGTCCGACAAGAAAAAAAAATGAAGTTAAATTTCGAATATTTTCGAGAAAAAAAGCGAAGTTTTTACTTAAAATGTCGCAATTTATCATCTAAGGATGACGGTATTTTCGGATCCATATATTGCAATGCTTATTTCCAAAGGTGAACATTTTTAACATAGGTTTAACGTTACATTTGTCTTTTTATTTATCATTGATTGATTATTAACAATAAAAATGCTTTCTTAGTCAATTTTCATGTTGTCGGACATTTAGGGATGGCGGACACTAAGGGATGCATGGGGCAACCCGAAATGTCCGTCAAGAAAAGAATTGAAGTTAAATTTCGAATATTTCCAAAAAAAATTTTTTCGAAATTTTCCCTTAAATGTCATAATTGAACATTCCCCACCGTTTCCAACAATTTTGCGAGAAATTAAAATTTTGTCGGACACTTAGGGATGTCGGACGTTTAGGGATGCAACAGACGTTGTCCAAAGCATTGAAGTGAAAACAAAGAAAAACATGAAATACGTGGTTTAAGTCAGCAAAACCATAGTAGAGACAATACAGATATTACGCCTTTGATCTATATTGTTAACATATATATACTCATTACGATAACACACCCGTGTTACATAGTGCATTTTTTCAGATCTCCAAAATGGCTACTTTTCAGATGAAAATCCATGATGTTTTTCTTGTTCATACTGCAAACATAGGTTGTGGGTGCTCGTTAGAACCGCCTCATTGAGGCGGTTCTAACGAGTACCCACAACCTATGTCTTGGAGTAAAAATAAGAAAACTAATGATTACCCCCGTAAACCCCAGTTTTCTCTATATAAAATCGGGTGTAAGGGGATGTTCATTTCACGGACTTGTTCACGAGATGCTCAGATTCAATGAAAAACACCACTTTTAGAGTTTTGATTTCGTTAATTTAAGGTACAAATGACTGTCTTTTTAAACTGATGAATACGGTATTGTAAAATTGTCACCAAAGCTTGAGATTGTTTGACACAAATGCTACGTGATGTTCATGATCACGATATTTTTGGCACTTTATTTACTGTAATTGTGAGGTCCGGATTCTTTACGTTAAATGACTGACTTTTTAAACTGATAAATACGGTATTGTAAAGCTGTCACCAAAGCATGAGCTTGTTTGACACAAATACTACGTGATGCTCATGATCACGATAGTTTTGGCACTTTATTTACTGTTATGGTTTTAGTTTTACCTCCCACCAACAGCTAAGGTCATACGGAGACGGGACCTCGGTTTAAAGATTCATCCGAAAGTCTGGAGAAGCCCGGGATCGATCCTGCGATCCCTGGTTTACAAGGCGAGTAGCGTTACCACTGCACCACGGAGGCTTCTTGTAATTGTAAGGACAGGATTCTTTACGTTAAAAGCCAGCAAAACATTACATAAGAAAAAGCCCATGGGGCGTCTAAGTAACGTCGATCGTCATCGTGCCCTCGGTGTGGTTGAAGGTTGGCTTTCACAGAGCGCATGGCTTGTTCGCACACTACGATTGCTAGATTGGTTGAACACACAACGGTACGGGGTCCGTGAACGAAAGACAGCGCCCAGGACGTGAACGTGTTACTACACGTCAGCAGGACCGGTACATTGTTTTGAGTCATTTACGCGACCGATTCAGGACATCTGTGGAAACTGCCCAGTAGACAGTGGGGGCCCATTACCTATGCGTAAGTGCTTTAACTGTACGGCGGCGTCTCCAGTAACGCGGGTTTCTAGTCATAAGACGTATAGGGGAACGTTTTGACGTCGGGACGTCGGATCCGTCGCTTTAACTGGTGTCGACAGCTTTGGGGTTGTGTGCTGTTCATGGACGAGTCCCGTTTGTCCGTTGAAATGTTTGATAGGCGGCGTAAGGTATGGCTTCGACGTGGGGAGTGATTTCAAGACAGGTGTCAGGTTGGTGTGGTGGTAGCTTAATGGTGTGGGGAGGGATCTCATTTCGCCAAAAAACCAATTCATCGTTGTTGATGGCAATTTGACGGCACGTCGGTACATCGGTGAAATCTTAGAGCCTGAAGTGGTACTGGTTTTACACAATGAAGGTGACGTTACGCTTTTCCAACAGGACAATGCACGTGCTCATTCTGGGAGGCTTACCATGGACTTTTTCAATCCAAATGGGGTCCAAGTTCTTCTTGGCCTGCGTTTTCGGTGGATTTAAAATAGAAGTGAGAGCAAAGATCAGTACAGAAATCGATACAATTAACCCACAGCTCCCATCAGCGACATCAAATGGAAAGAAGCACAAACATGAAACAACTAGTCCCTAATGGAAATATCAATAGGGGACAATTGGCTATCCAAATAAAAAATAAACACTCACTTGAGCACCTTTGGGACCAGCTCGGAAAACGAATGTACAGCCGACGTCATCCGCCAATCAACCATCAGCAGCTTGCCATGGTGCTACAGGAGGAATGCGATATCACACAAGCCCAGATACAACGTTTAATTCGAAGCATGAGGCGTCGATGCCAAGCAGCACTTGATTATAAAGGTGGACATACCCGGTATTCGGATATGTGATTTTGATTTTTCGGGTGTGTGGACTTATTCGAGTCTCCGTGTCTCTGCATCCATTGAAATGCTGTAATTCTGTAGTGAGTCTGTGGATAAGTCAGTTATAATTCATTGCTGGAAATATTGTGAATCAATTACAATTTGAGATATAGTACTAGTGGTGTGTTTTCATTGATTCTGACTACACCAGTAATTGCGACTTTTGTGTTTCGTTCGCGAATGAGCACATCGTAAACCTGGACGACTTTTTGGTTTCGTTCGCGAATGAGCACATCGTAAACCTGAAGGATATTTGACTGACCATTATAACTTTCCATCAGTAAAGCATCGAACAGACGCCAAACTGGCAAATCACACCATCAAGGTGGGGCTTGAGGAAAAACAGCAAAAAGTTTAAAAGTTTAAATCGCAGAAATCTGCATCTGATTACAGCTTTCTCAGATAACTTCGCGACTTGAAACCGTTTGAGAAGTTGGCGGAGCTTGTCCTCTACAACTTTCGCGCTGAATGTGTTTGTTTGTTTGTTTGTTTCATTTGATGTTTAACGTCCCCGTCAACACTATAAAGGTCATTTTGACCCTTTTTATAGAACATATTTAACGCCACTACAGCTGGTGTCTGGGAATGTGTAGCGGCGGTAAAAAGTCTCCTCGCCCTACATCATAGTGTAGTTTATATTTTCTTGTCCTTTGGCATCATTGATTCCATTGTGGAATTTTAAAAATATTTTACGGTCACTGATGAGCCTAATTGGCCGAAACTAGCTAGTCTGGCCCATAAAACCTGTCCACTCCATATTTTCCAGTCCTGTGGTGTATTCCTTGCTTACAAAGTATAACCCTTTTTATAGAACACATTTACCTGATGCTCTGTCTCTGGTATTGCCAATCGCGTCTGGTTGTTGGATTTCATTTGCTCCAGCATTCCAGTGGTTTCTTGTTGTCGAGTTCTCATCGTTGTTTCATCTTTTTGGTTGTTTTAGTTTTAGCTCACCAGTGCCGAAGGCTCCGGGGGAGCTTATAGGATGGACATTTTCCGTCGTCGTCATCGTCTGCGTCTGCATCAACACTTTCAAACGACATTTCCTCTGAAGCCGCAGGGCCGATCGGGCCCAAATTTCATCTGTAGCATCATTGGGATGGGGGATTAAAAGTTTGTGCTCTTTGTCGCGCCTGCTATTAGCATGGCGCGATATAGGCGCCCGGTTTTCCGTCCGTTCGTCCATCCGTCCGTCCGTTTGTCAAGGCGTCAACATTTGCGACCACCCTAGCGTTCACCCTGAGGTTCAAGTTTATTTCTCAAGAACTATAAGAGCTCCATTAATGATACTTGGTACAAACTTGTATCTGCGGATGACAACTTACATGCAAGCATCCATATTTGACCTTGACCTACATTTCATGGTTCACTGACTTTGTAAAATATTGCGACCACCCTAGCGTTCACCCTGAGGTTCAAGTTTATTTCTCAAGAACTATAAGAGCTTCATTAATGATACTTGGAACAAACTTGTATCTGGGGATGACAACTTACATGCAAGCATCCATATTTGACCTTGACCTACATTTCATGGTTCACTGACTTTGTAAAATATTGCGACCACCCTAGCGTTCACCCTAATGGTCAAGTTTATTTCTCACGAATTATAAGATCTTTATTTATGATACTTGGTACAAACTAGTATCTGGGTATGGTAACTTAAATGCAAGCATCCATATTTGACCTTGACCTATGTTTCATGGTTCACAGACTTTGTAAAATATTGGGACCACCCTAGCGTTCACCCTAATGGTTAAATTCATTTCTCAAGACTTATTAGAGCTTAATGATACTTAGTACAAGCTTGCATTTAAGAATGGAAACTTTTGGTGACGCAAGCATCTATGTTTGACCTTGACCTACATATCATGGTTGGGTGACTTTGTGCCCCCACAGGCGCGACATAGCCTTCGGCGGAATTCTTGTTTATGAAATTCGGCTCTTTAGTTTGGTTGCTATGACACCTTAGAGTTTCCATAGTCTTATAATGGGGAAAATTGGAAAATGACATTTACTGTCAAGCCTTTGCAGATATTTTGACAAAACTTTTATAGAAATGTTTCTTGAGTAACCTTCTCTCAACCATATGCTTTTATGCCAACCTGAGGGTCCCGGGTCTGTGTTGGGGCCCTGTCCCATCCCCGCCACTTCGTAAAAGGCCATATATCTCAGACACCATTCAGATCCACACCCCTAAACCATATATATTCTTATTCCTTACGATTAGTGAGACCAACCTGGCGGCCACCGGGATGCGCCGGGGCCTAGCCCCTACCCCTCCACTTCATAAAAGGCCCAATATTTCGGAAACCTACAGATCCCCACCCCTAAACCATATGTATATATTCTTTTTTATTAAGACACATTCAGTGACACCAAACTGGTGGCCTGCGCCGGGCCTTGCCCCAACCCCTCCACTTCATAAAGGGCCCAATATCTCGGTAACCTTACAGATCTCCATCCCTAAACCATATATATGCTTGTTCCTTATGATAAGACACTTAAGTGACACCAACCTTGGGCCCTCTGGGTGCACCGGGGCCCTGCCCCACACCCTCCACTTCATAAAAGGCCATTTATCTCAGAAACCATTAAGATCCCCACCCCCTAACCATATATATTTTTGTTCCTTATGATAAGACGCATTCAGCGACACCAACCTTGGGCCCCTGGGATGCGCCTGGGCATTGCCCAATCCCCTCCACTTCATAAAAAGGTCCAATATTTCGGAAACCTTACAGATCCCCACCCCTAAACCATATGCAATCTTGTTCCTTACATTCCTTGACACCAAATTTGCCCGCCCCCTGTGATGCGCCGGGGCCCTGCCCCACCCCTCCACTTCATAAAAGGCTATATATCTCATGAACCATTAAGATCCCCACCCCTTAACCATATATGCTGTTGTTCCTTATGAAGCCTCCGTGGTGTAGTGGTTATGCTACTCACCTTGTAAACCAGGGATCGCACGATTGATCCCGGGCTTCTCCAGACTTTACGATGAGTCTTTTCACCAAGATTCTGTCTCCGTATGACCTTTGCTATTGGTGAAATGTAAATCTCAATCACTCACTCTTGTTCCTTATGATAATACGCATTCAGTGACAACAACTTGTGGGCCCTTGGGATGTGCCGGAACATTGCCCCCACCCTCTTCACTTCATTAAAAGGCCCAATATCTCGGAAACCGTACAAATCCACACCCTTAAACCATTTATACTCTTGTTCCTTGTGATAAGACACATTCCGTGACACCAACCTAGGGGTCTGCTTGGGTGCGCTGGGGGCATGTCCCAGGCCCTCACTTCACATAAGGTCATATATCCGAGAATATATATATATATACATATACATATATGAATATACATATATATTCATGTTTCTTATGATTAGGGATATTATCCTTATGATTTGACACCAACATGGGGGTCCCCTGGGGTGCCCCAGCCACGCCCCACCCCTCCACTTCACAAAAAGCCCAATATATCGGAAACCTTACAGATTCACACCCCTAAACCATATATACTCTTGTTTCTTATGATTAGACACATTCGGTGATACCAAGCTGGGGTCCCCCTTGGATGCGCTGTGGCCCTGCCCCAACCCCTCCACTTCATAAAAGGCCATATATCTCAGAAACCCTTCCGATCCCCACCCCTAAACCATATTTATTATTCTTACGTATGATACGTGTGACACCAATACAATAGGGGCCCCAGGATGCGTCGGGGCCTTGCCCCAACCCCTCCATTTAAAAAAGACCTAATTTCTCGGAAACCTTACAGATCCCCACCCATAAACCATATATACTCTTGTTCCTTCTGATAAGACATATTCAGTGACACCAACCTCTGGGTCTGCCGGGCTGCGACAGATATTTTGAGAAACCTTTTACAGAAATGTTTCGTGGGTAAACTTCTCTCAGCCATATGCTTTTATGCCAACCTGAGGGTCCCGGGGCTCGGTTGGAGCCCTGTCACACCCCTCCAATTCACAAAAGGTCATATATATGAGAAACTTTTCAGAGCCTCACCCCTTAACCATATATATTGATGTTCCTTATGATAAGGGACATTCAGTGACACCAACATTGGGGTCCCCTGGGGTGCGCTGGTGCCCTACCCCTTCACTTCATAAAAGCGCCAATATCTCAGAGCCCCACTCTTAAACCAACAGGGTTTTTTGTATTTAAATTCGGCTCTTTTGTTTGGTTGCTATGGCGACTGAGAGATTCAACTGAGGTATAATGGGGAAAATTGGAAAATGGTATTTGCCTCCAAGCCTTTGCAGACTTTCTTAGTAATATTCTTTAAGCTATAATCTATCTCTCATATGATTTTAGGCTACCTGCTCAATTTTATTGGTTGCCATGGAAACCAAAATGCACCCCCAACCCCCCTCCCATCCCCCCACCCCGCAAAAGACAACAGAGAAAAATCGCTTAACAATCATTTCCTCACAAACCATATACTCTATGAGGCTGGGACTATATTGAAATATTCACCATATTTGCCTGAACATGTATTGTGTTATTTTTTTTATGAAATTCAGTTCTTTGGTTTGGTTGCTATGGCAACGTAGAGTTTCCGTAGATTGAGAACAGGGCAAATTTTCAGGGCAAATTGAAAATTTGCATTTACTGCCAAGATATTTTGGCGAAACTTTCATAGAAATATTCTTTAAGCAATCTTCTATCTGCGTTATAATTTAAAGCCTGTTGCTCATTTTTATTGGATTCCAAACATTTCATCTCAGTGTCGGGTAAATGTCCCAGAAAATTGGAAGCAGCGTCTCCAAAATGACCTATACAGTGTTGACGGGAACGTTAAACCTCAAAATAAAACATACGAAATTTTTCCAAGCCCGGATGGGCGGGGGCAAAGTCATGTAATTTTACTAGCTAGTTTGACGTATTCGCTTAATTCCAAATATTGATATTCTTAGTGCATTTAAAGAACAACCCTTATAGTTAATTTATGCATTAAAAATCATTGTTGCACACATACATGTACTTACAAACAAAAGTGTAGATATACTAGTAAAGTGTACATATACTTGTATATGTACCATTGGATTGGACGTGAGGGAGGCCTATTTCAGTCCTTTCCAAATGGTTCTGTTCAGGTCAATATTTCGCCCCCGCCCATAGGGGCTTGAAGAAATATATGGGTTGCATGGTGCTTCCACGCAGAGCTGAATCCGGCCCGCACGCTAGCACTTGTAAACCGCTTAGAGGATCTAAGCCTGTCCAGGAACCGCAGTGCGAGGCGGACCGTCCATGCTAATAAACCCTTTTGGTTTCATTGGGCGACAGGGCTTGAGATGTCATTTCATCTCAATGTCGGGTAAAAGTCCCACAAAATTGGAAGCAACGTCTCCAAAATGACCTTTACAGTGTTGACGGGGACGTTAAACCTGAAATCAAACAAATCAAACAAACAGGTCAATATTATAAAATTAATTTGAAACCATTTGAAACCATACGTATTTATACAGCCGGCATTGGTACCTCAGTCGGATGCGCGTATGACTGGTGATCAGGAGGACGCGGGTTCGATACCTGCCGGGGTCGGTAAAATTTTTTCGTGAATATTGATCATGAAATCATTTCTTCGGTCATTCTCTCCCTTCCTCTGATTCAAAAGGCAGTTATCAGTTTGTTGCGAAAGAATGTGCACTGTACTGGTAAACCGCTTACGTATTAGCCTGCTCAGGAAAAGTGTTAATAGGTACACTGACCGGCTCAAAAATGACCTAAAATAGTGTTGACAAACAAAACAGAGACGTATTTATATATTATTTATACATACAAGCCGAAGTTCGGCCCCCGTCCAGCGGGGCTTGAAGAAATAGATGGGCTGCATGATTCTTCAGTGCAGAACTGAAACCAAACGCACAAGAGTACTGATAAACAGCTTAGAGGATCTAAGCCTGCCCAGGCAAAGCGGTGAGAGTCGGACCCTCCATGTTTGAAACCCTATTGGTTATATTGGGCGACAGTCCCCTAAAATTGGAAGCAATATCTCCAAAATGACAAATATAGTGTTGACTGGGACTTTAAGCACCAAGTCAATCAAAACAAAGCAAGCCCAAGTGAATGAGCTTACGAGAGAGAGAGAGAGAGAGAGAGAGAGAGAGAGAGAGAGAGAGAGAGAGAGAGATCCACCGAGTAGCTAGTTTCTTGTAATTAGTATTTTCTTTTATATAACGTATCGATTTGTATTAAACCGAGAGAGATTCACCCAGTAGCTAGTTTCTGGTTATTATTTGAATGTATATAAAGTATCATTTCGGAGTAAAACCGACAGGTGGGGGACTTGATTCGGTTTACCAACACACCGGTTAAATGTCCGGTTGACCTTTTTTGTCACCTGTACACGGTGCAACGTGGTTTTCTTGGAATAACGGATAATTGACCCTTTGGAGTTCGAAGTGAATTTTTATATATGTTATATGAAGAGATGATGGATTTTTAAAAGTAGTTTACTCTTAACGGTAAGTAATCACGGTCTTATATGTTATAAAATGCATTCGAAGGGATGTATCTCTTGTTTCGCATAGAAATGTATCCACTCCATGCACTGAGACATGAATTAGGGGAATGAAATCTTTATTCTCCTTTATGTACGGTATCACCAAATGAAGAAGCGTTATTCAATCGACGTTTGTTCGGCAAGCATGATTAAAAATATACTGGATTATGAGTTCGTAGAATGTTCAGATACTTAAATCCATCATAAAAGTAGGGTGGGCATAAATAGGACAAGATTAATCATTATAAACCTAGAGTTTTAGCATTTGTAATGCATTGTTACAGTAAACAGTAGTAATTAACGCCTGAAACCCCACACTTTACGTGAAACCCTACACTTTAAACAGAAATAAAAAAGTGACACTCAATCGAGGCACATTGAAACAGCCTCACTGAGGCAAACAAAAATATTCACAATTCCAATTCACGGTTGCAGATGTAAATATTACCGTGATGATCTTAAGTGTCGCGACAATCGGGCCCAAGCAAAAGCGAACACCCAGTCCCTGATGGAGCTATGTGTTCAGGTTCTTCACTGCCTACCACTCCGACTGCATGTTTTGGACTCCCTGCTGGGTCGAGGAGCAAATTCATTCAAAAGTGTAGGAGAATTACAGCAAAGTAGAAGTAAAACAAAGATCAGGAATCGATACAATTAACTTACTCCACCCATCAAAGACACCAAAGGGAAAGAAACACAAACATTAAGCGACCAGACCATAATGGAAACCTAAACAAAGGAAGGCAATAAGGACAGTTACTTTCCCACAAAATGGCCATATGGCCATCCAAAATAAAATACACAATTGATACACACAGTAAGTAACAAACAACACCATAAATAAACCACCACAGAAGAACCGCCTTGGAACGGTCAGTGGAATGATTTCCACTGGGGGGCTTAAATCGATTTTACGTGGCCACAATCCAGTCGTCACAATGCCCGAACCTGTTTGACTTTTACGGTATTCTAACAGGCCAAGTTTTGCATGGACATTTTCATATGGCAAGCTAATGACATTGAAACGTTTTGTTTGGTGCGGAGCATAAGTCATGAATGCAATAAAATTGTTACTGACCATAAAATTTGTGTGTGTGTGTGTGTGTGTGTGTGTGTGTGTGTGTGTGTGTGTGTGTCCCTTATGAAGATGCAACAATATTTATGAGTTTGAGGTTATATTCTTCGGGTAAAGCATTCTTGCCTGATATAATGCATTCTGCATTTAGAACGATTTACTGAATAAAAAGGGGCATATTTGAAGGTTGTTGATCATATTAGTTCTTTGTCGGATACATTTTGTACATACAAAGAAAAAGTGTTGTTTGTTTTCTTGTCTCTCATGACAGTTGCTACAGAAAGGTGAGTTGTTAATCCGGTCGTAGGATAGATCACTGTTTAGTTGACTTTTCTCATTCCTTCGTTGACATATATTAATGTAGTACTTTCGTGTTCCTATTGAAAAATGTACATGAGGTTGCGTTATTTCCTTTTTAGCTAATTCTTGAATGCATGTAATGATGTTGCGTTGTTTCGCTCAGGTGATAGGATATTCCAAAGATTAGTGGTTGAAATAAAAAACTTATCTTGGTATGATTTGGTTTTGGATGTCGGATGTTTTATTTTATTTATTTTTGTAATTTGTACGTTATACTGTATCCCCCCTTTTAAGGGAGACATATTGCTTTTCTCCCGGGCGTCTGTCAGTCCGTCTGTCACAAATTCGTGTCCGCTCTATAACTTGAAAACCGTATGAGCTATCTTCACGAATCTTCATATAGATATTAATCAACATACGACAACGTGCAGAGCACAAGAACAATAACTCTTGCATTTATACCTTTTTGAGTTTTTTTTCCCCTTGAAAGTTTGTCGGTAACAAACTCGGTGTATGTATGTAAGGGGAAATAGTGTCCGGATAATAACTTTCATTTTTTTATGGATTTTGCAATTACTTGGCAGGAATGTTAACCACCATGAGACGATGTGTCGCACGCATGACCGAGGTCGGTACCTCAAAGGTCAAGGTCATACTTAAAGATCAAAGATAAAAAAGGATATTTTTTTGTTTTTGGTCCATAACTGTCTTATTCCTGGATTGATTGTAAAATTACTTGGCACAAATGTTAGCTATCATGAGATGATGTGTCGCGCGCAAGATCCAGGTCGGTTCCTGGTAGGTCAAGGTTATACTTAGTGGTCAAATGTTAAAAAAAGATCTTTTTTCGCGCGCAAATAACGTTCGTTTTATTTCTGAATGGACTTTTTAAGTAACCTTGCAGAAATGTTCACCTTCATTAGACGATGTGTCGTGCGCAAGACCAAGGTCCGTACCTTAAATGTAAAGGTCATACATAGAGGTCAAAGGTCAAAAAGAGGCCTTTTTCATGAACGGCAAATAACGTTCTTCTTCTTGGATTGATTATAAAATTACTTGGCAGAAATGTTAACCATCATGAGACGATACGTCACGCCCAAGATCCAAGTCGGTACCTCAAAGGTCAAGGTCAAATGTCAAAAAAAAGTTTTATTCGTGTCCCTGGCAGTAACTTCTGTCTTATCCATTGATGTATTTTGGAATTACTTGGAAGAAATTTTAACCATCATGAGTTTATGTGTCAGGTGCAAGACGCATGATGGTACCTCCAAGGACAAGGTCATACGTAGAGGTCAAAGGTAAAGAAAGTCATTTTTTCGTGTCCGGTCGATAACTTTCTTATTTCTGGATTGATGGTGAAATTACTTGGCAGAAATGTTAACGGTCATGAGACGACGTGTTGTGCGCAAGACCCACGTCGGTACCTCGTAGGTCAAGGTCATAATAGGTCAAAGGTAAAAAAAGGTACCGACTTGGGTCTTGCCCTCAACACGTCGTCTCATGACCGTTAACATTTCAGGATGTTATTTTTCGTGTCCGGTCGATATCTTTCATATTTATGGACGGACTTTTTAGGTTTCTTTGCAGTTAGGTTCATCTTCATTATATGATGTGTCTCACACAAGACCCAGATCAATACCTCCAATGTCAAGGTCATACTTAGAGGTCAAAAAGTGTCATATGTGTTTTTGTAGAAAAACAAATTCTAGTATTGAGGATGTTGCTCATTGAATCTGTAAAGAATGGTAGCCAGTCAATATCAAGAGTTCTATAAAACTGTATTAACGTGTGATGTTTTCTCCTTTCAGCAAGTGGACATAGGCCTAGCGCACTGTACAGTATAGTGTGAGATATGCCCTCACGCAAACTGGATTTTGTTAGCTGAAGTTGTCCCAAACAATGTCATCGTACACTAAGTTAGGTCTGATTAAAGCCTTAAACATCATTTTAATCAATCTTTAAAGTGTTTAGCTTTTATGCAACTTGAGAATAAGGACTTTTATTGTGTTCATCCCAAGATGCATCAGTATTTTGGTTTCGAAGAAACATATTTTTATTGTCAAATCTATGCTCAAATACCGTCTTCCTTCTTTCAAGTCTCTTCTTGAAACTGCCTCTGTTTCAGGCGGTTTTTCCTCTACTAGATTAATCATAATTATTTTCGTTAGCGGTTGCTTATTGATGTTCCCTCCTATTCACATATGATCTGATAAAAAGCCTTTTTTTGCCTATATTTTCATTTACAGTGACTGAAGGCGATGTACGCTGTCATTTTGAAGGTGACGTTGAAGTGTCAGAAGGTCATGATGTAACGTTCTCCGCAACGATCGTAAATTATTGCGCCATTCATTTACGTATTCTTGACCTTAAAGACGGTTTATCAATTCGGAGGGCTTGCGCGGATTCGTAGGCTGATTAAAGTTTTCTTTTGGCACACATAAAGTCTTGAGGACTTTAATGCAATGTTACACTCGTGCAGTTATCGATTTTATCCATGGTCAAGTCTGAATAAATAAATAAACAAATAAATTAGAGGCCCAAGTAGGCGTTGTCACGTAATTGTGTTAGTAACCGTTGATATGCATTTGTTGTACAACTTTTTTCTGCCACGTTGTCCATGTATTGTGTTTGTTTTTCTTTTTGTTTTTCACGGATGGTTATCAGGACAACTAGCTCAAAATTTTGTAAATGGAAACTCGTTCTCTCGACATATCCGGGAAATCTCGAGCTAGCACCCTCTATATGAAAACTGTAAATAAAGGTGCGTATCGAAGAATTTTATCGCAAAATATTTCTTGTTAGCTTTTCATTAAAAGATCCGGCAATGCTATTCCACTAAGAAATGATTTGACAATTATAATAACACACACATTCGACATACTGCGTTGTTTTCACATCTTCAAAATGGGTACTTCTCTGATAAAAATTCATGATACTTTTCTCTTTTTAAACAGCAAATAGAGGTTGTGGGTCTTTGTTAGTACCGCCGCATTGAGGCGATGTATCGCGTACCCATAGCCAATATCTTGGAGCAGAAACAAGAAAATGTATATATACCCCCCGCCCATAGGGGCTTGAAGAAATATATGGGCTGCACGATGCTTCCACGCAGAGCTGAATTCAGCCCGCACACTAGTACTGGTAAACCGCTTAGAGGATCTAAGCCTGTCCAGGAACCGCGGTGCGAGGCGGACCGTCCATGCTAATAAACCCTATTGGTTTCATTGGGCGACGGGTCTTGAGATGTCATTTCATCTCAATGTCGGGTAAAAGTCCCACAAAATTGGAAGCAACGTCTCCAAAATGACCTTTACAGTGTTGACGGGGACGTTAAACCTCAAATCAAACAAACAAACAAATGTATATATACCACGTAAATTGCAGATTTCTCTATATAAAATGGGTTTTATATAAAAGGAGCGTGATAGCTCAGTGGTTAGTGCACTTGCCTCTGATGCTAGAGGTCCCGGGTTCGATCCCCGGCAGCGGCGATAAAATTTCGGTGTCCGAACACGCTCCATTGGCATCATTTGCAGGGATGAATGTCATAAAGTGCACAGTCCTTCGGATCGGGACGTTAACTGGAGGTCCCCTGTGCAGGGAGAACCATCCCCTGTGCAGGTTAAAGATCCCTATCGTAATTACATGATTACTGTGTAGGCTTTCATCCTGCAGAACCTGGAGTGTATGTAATATACACCTGCGGTACTGGTCAAATGTGACCGACGCAGTATCAGAAGATAGATAGATAGATAGATAGATAGGTTTATCGGGGTGTTCATTTTACCGACTTGTTCACGTGATGTTTGTTCCCCGCTAGAATTTGCCGTAGCAATATGCAAGGCTTGAGTATAACTGAACCTAAACGTTTTACCACATAACTGACAATTTAACCGTTTCTGTCGACACGGAGAATTGGACCAGATATTCAGTTTTTCTCTTCCTCTTGAAACCCACAGAAGCAACACCTCTAGTGAAATGAAACATGGAGAGCCCCCTTACACAGATCCGGTTAATCGCCGACTGGTAAACGAGGGTCCACAAATTGCCCAGATAGTGACATAAAAGTCAGCTGTATATTACCATAGGGAACTTTTGGAAGACTTCATCTTCAAAAAGAAAATAATTTCAAAGGCAATTCCATGGCTTACCCTCTGACAAAATTGCTCAAAATCTTTATGCACCACTGAACATGGTAGTTACCATAACTTTATATAGAACCCTTAAAATGACATCGGAGTCTTTTGCTCCAGTATTTCAGTGGTTTCTTGCTGTCGAATCCGCACCGTTGTTTCATCGCTGTGGTTGTTGGATATTTGTGTTCACGGAGATGTTGCACTGAAGTGTTAGGAGGCCTGCATGCGGACTGAACACATCATTTGTCTTAATCGATTAAAGCCCCCCCCCCCCCCCCCCACCCACCAGTGGAATTCGTTTCCGCTGACCGTTCCAAGGCGGTTTTTCTGTCGAGGTTTTTTATTGTTATGGTTTTGTCTTTGGATGTTTGTGTCGCTTATACGAGGTCCTCGTATTATTTTATTTTGGATAGCCTATTGGCCATTTTGTGGGAAAGTAACTGACCTTTTGGCTTTCCGCTATTGATGTTTCCATTAGGGTTGGTTGTTTCATGTTTGTGTTTTATTCCCTTAAGTGTCTCTGGTGGGAGCTGTGGGTTAATTGTATCGATTCCTGATCCTGCTCCTAAATAATTAGGCTGATTTTGAAATAATATCATACACATGTTTCTTGGGTGTTCAAACCATCCACTCCACATTATATTACCTACCACTTTATTTGTACAATAAGGGTCAGGTGGGCGTTGCAGGGCCATTATCGCTCTCTCGTCATTGTATAAACTTTCTAAGGAGTGATTAAACACTCCAAGTTCCATGTGTCTGTTCTGAGAATCCGCTGAGTACAAAACGGTGTCAGAAAATATCAGATCTGTAAAAAAAGTTACAATACAACCTTCACAAATAGCCACCTCTATTTAATAGCCACGTCCAATCAGTATCCATAATCATAAATTATAAAACTTCACTATACTGACATCCGATCGATATGCAAATAGAAATAAAGGCAATGCTCAAGAGTCGACATAATTAACACCATATACCACCAGAGACACCAAAGGGCAAGAAACACACCCACTAGGAAAAAAACAGACCCTAATGGAAAAAGCAATAACGGTAAACAAAAAAAAAGGACGGTCACTTTCCCACAAAATAGTCAATTGTCTAATAAGCGTAACTGTACCAAATTTAGTGACACAGAGGTCTTTCTGATATTTAATCTTCATCAGTGAGTCGCAACCCAAAGTTCTGAAACCGAAACGGATGATGGACAGGGCCCGGCAAACATAGTACATCCCCCTCCGAGCACACACCGACCAACGTTGCTCATGAGACAGGTCAACAAATCGATTTAACGCGGCTGCGATCATCGCCCTTTCTTCAGTCGCGACATAGACAAATAATCTGTTAAGTCCACATGAAGACTCATCCATGCAACATCTCCGACAACATAAAATCAAACAACCGAAGGGATGAAACAACGGTAATGACTCGACAGCAAGAAAACACTGAAATACCGGAGCAAAAGAAAACCAACAGTAAACTCCGATGAACCCGACCAGAGAAGAGTATCAGGTGCCAGCCAACATTACATAAAATTATTTTATAATTTCAAGAAAGCCTTAACGTTTTAGGATTCATATAATTTGAGGCCTGACCCACCGACGTGCAATCAAAGTGGGATGCAAAGTTATCAACCGTGATCGGGTTAAGTACGATACATGACATCAGTGCGTCGTATAACGTTTATGTTGTACCCAGTTCTTTTATATCGAAAAACGATTTTACGTCATTGTCAAGTATATATTTCCCTTCATTTATATAATAAGACAACATCAAACTCGGGTTCCGACAGACCTTTCTACAGAAGAGATTCAAGTCGAACATTGCATTTTGAAAACAAATAGGATTAACATCTGTAAAACTTAGAAAAGGTTTTGCGTTGTTTATGATACCCTGGTTAAGAAGTTTAGCAGCTTACAATTTAATACGAGTGTCATATTCAGTTACACGGCCAGACACTCTGGTAAATCGTATTGCAAACTCTAAATGCCCTATGATGCCGCACAAGCAATAAAACAATACAAAAACTGACAATTTACAATATCAAAATTAATATAATCGCGTTTGTCATAAATTAGCAGGAAACAAACCCATCTACAATAGATAGATATCAATCCAAAAACAGGGCTTCGGTATCAGAAGAATTTTCTTTATTTAACTTAAGTTCTGGGGGCAAATTTAACTAATCAAAACATCGAAATCGGTATTGTCAATATCAAATAAAGCAGCCAAATATCAGCAAGTTGAGCTCAAGGCTTCAATGATTTCGGATTGATTTTACTAAATATAGATATTCTCTGTCCACCAATTAGTCTCCATAATCATAACTCGAAGCATATCACTACACACCAGCCAACGGTACAAAACCCATATTTTTGTTTCGCGAACTAAACGACTAATGCAAAATTGGCTATATTCTCCGCGAAACCGCAACAAAAATAAAATCAGCGAGGAATTTTTCCCAATTTAGCGGAGAAAATTCGCGGAGATTCTCGGCGAAAATTTTACCTATTGCTTTCATTGAAAAATGAATTTACCCGCGTTTCGCAAAGGAAAAGAAAACAACAACAACAGGGCTTACGGGAAAGTAAAAGTCAAATTTTCGACGTATTATTATTCCTTCGTATGTTTAAATGAATGCAAACGGTAGTCATTGTTAAATTATAGTCATATATTGTTTCATGTGACACAATTACAGTCTCCATTGAAAAATCCCTTTGAATAGTGTCATGACAACTTTTGGTCACATCACGAAAACACGCCTATTCATCTTTTACCCCATTAAATCCCACTCTTATTGAGTAAAACTTGGGGTTACAGGGGTATACACTATTTATCTTATTTCTGCTCAAAAACATAGATTGTGGGTACTCGTTAGAACCGCCTCAACGAAGCGTTCCCAAAGAGTACCCACAATCTTGAACAGAAATATGAAATAATGTCAGAATTTTTATTTGAAAATTTTCCACTTTCAGTGGTAAAATATTCAATATATTTGAATAGGTTTTCGTAATGAGTCGTACATGAAGGTAATTATCACCATAATGATGTGCGACATTTACCAAAAGCTCACATTCGATTCAATTATTTATAATTACAAACTGTCTAATTGGTACAGCAAGCGGTGCTTTGAATGCAAAGTTAGCGACCAATTTACGAGGAACACAAGAATTCCATCGCAGGTTAGGCCTATGTCGCGGGCGACCGGACGCAAAACCGGACTCGGATATCGCGCCATGCTTCATGCAGGCGAAAAAAGACATGCTGTTTTGCATTTATGAACACTCATTATTTGTGCTACCAAGTCTCCTTCTCCGACCCCTCACCCATCCCTAACTAATAAAAACTCCCAATTGATTTTGATTTTTCGAAAGCCTTTGCTTGAGATGCCAATATGGTGAACCGATAGAAAATCAACAGTTTTCAATTTATGAGGCGCTTAGACAACAATAAAAAGAAACACAGAAAACATTCATCATGTTCATACTGCGTTGTTAAGTGCATAAGTTGCAAATCATTATGATTCCAACCGGATCAAAATCCTACTTTACGATCATTAGAGTTGTCTCTCTTTCACAAAGAACATGCATTTTGTCATTATGCTTCAAATTTTGTGTACGAAACTAAAGAGGGCCATAATGGCCCTGCATCGCTCACCTGATCCATAGAGTAATACGTGGGCCCGGGGAGGGCCGTTATTGACCCCAGGGCTGTGAAGTGCATAATGTTGAGGGAGGTCTAAAAGGTGAAGCTATATACCAAATATCAACAAAGGCTATAATTTGAACAATCTTGGCAAAGCTCCACTAGATGAAGCTACACACCAAATATCAAAAACCTGGGCCTTGCTGTTTCAGAGAAGAAGATTTTTTTAAAGATATTCCTTACATAAGCCTATGTAAAACCAAATGGCCCCGGGGCGGGGGCATTTTTGGCCTCAGGGCTATAATTTAAACAGTTTTGATAGCGGTCCACTAAATGAAGCTTCATACCAAATATCAAAGGCCTGGGCCTTGCTGTTTCAGAGAAGAAGATTTTCAAAGATAATCTCTATATAAGTCTATGTAAAACCAAAGGGCCCCGTAGCGGGGACATTTGTGGCCCGAGGGCTATAATTTGAACAATCTTGATAGAAGTCCACTAGATGAAATTTCACACCAAATATCAAAGACCTAGGCCTTGTGGTTTCACGGAAGAAGACTTAAAAAAATCCCTATAAGTCTATGTAAAACCAAAGGGCCTCGAGGCGGGGGCATTTTTGGTCTCAGGGCTATAGTTTGAACAATCTTGATAGAGGTCCACTAGATGATGTTTCATAACGAATATCAAAGACCTAGGCCTTGTGGTCTCCGAGAAGAAGATTTTTCCAGATTTTCCCTATATAAGTCTATGTAAAAACAAATGGCCCCGGGGCGGGGGCATTTTTGCCCCAGGGCTATAATTTGAACAATCTTGGTAGAGATCCACAATATAAAGCTTCATACCAAATATCAAAGACATGGGCCTTGCGGTTTCAGAGAAGAATATTTTTAAAGATGTTTCCTATACAAGTCCATGAAAAACCAAAGGGCCCCGGGGCGGGGGCATTTTTGGCCCCAGCACTTTAATTTGAACAATCTTGGTAGGGGTCCACTCGATGAAGCTTCATACCAAATATCAAAAGGGCCTCAGGTGGGGGCATTTGTGGCCCGAGGGCTATAATTTGAACAATCTTTGTAGAGGTCCACTATCTTAAAGACACGGGCTTTGCAGTTTCAGAGAAGAAGAATTTTAAAGATTTTCCCTATATAAGCCTATGTAAAACCAAAGGGACCCGGGGCGGGGGCATTTTTGGCCCCAGGGCTATAATTTGAACAATCTTGGTAGAGGTCCACAAGATAAAGCTTCATACCAAATATCAAAGACGTGGGCCTTGCGGTTTCAGAGAAGAAGAGTTTTAAAGATTTTCCCTATATAAGTCCATGAAAAACCAAAGGCCCCCGGGGCGGGGGCATTTTTTGCCCAGCACTTTAATTTGAACAATCTTGGTAGGGGTCCACTCGATGAAGCTTCGTACCAAATATCAAAGACCTTTGTCGTGCTGTTTAAGAGAAGAAGATTTTTAAAGATTTGCTCTATATAATCCTATGTAAAACCAAAGGGGCCCTGGGCGGAGGCATTTTTGGCCCCATCACTATAATTTGAACAATCTTGGTAGGGGACCACTAGATAAAGCTACACTCTTTAATATCAAATACCTGGGCCTTGCGGTTTCAGAGGAGAAGATATTTTTAGACTTTCATTAAAAATATCTATTTTTGGCTTCCTTGACCTTGATGTGCAACGGACTGAAACCATTTGAACAACTTTGTAAGGGGACTACCTAAGGAACATTCCTTTGAAAAGTAGAAGTAAAAAAAAAGATCAGGAATCGATACAATTAACTTACTCCACCCACCAAAGACACCAAAGGGAAAGAAACACAAACATTAAGCGTCCAGACCATAATGGAAATCTAAACAAAGGAAGGCCATAAGGACAGTCACTTTCCCACAAAATGGCCATATGGCCATCCAAAATAAAACGACACAAGTGATACACACAGTAAGTAACAAACAACAACATAAATAAACCGCCACAGAAGAACCGCCTTGGAACGGTCAGTGGAAAGATTTCCACTGGGGGGCTTAAATCGTTTTTACGTGGCCACAATCCTCGCCCTTACTTCGGTCGCGATTTAGAAAAATAATTTTGAAGTTTGATCTAAAATTCGATTATTGGTTTCGGAGGAGATGTCGTTTGAAGAAAGTGTTTACGCTCGCACGGACGGACGCACGACGGACGACGGACAAAAAGTGATCCCAAAAGCTCACCTCTTCACTACGTGACGGTGATCTAAAAATACATACTCATGAACAAATATGCATTCAGGTGTAGGCAGATTTCGTGGCGAAACACCATGAACGTCTCCACTTGTACGAATTTTCACGGAGAAATTTAACGGCGTTTCGCAGAGAAATTAACCGCTTTGAAACGCGAATATTTTTCTTTTCGGAGAAATTTCGCCCTTGTTCTCCGAGAAAAAAAAAGCCTATTACGCCGTAGAAAAAAAATGGTTTTTTACCGCTGGCTGGTCTGTATATATTGTGTCCTCTCCTGAACAGCAAATTCTATCCTCCGATCGATAGCATATTGACTACGTCTCAATATTCTCTGTTAACCACCCAGAATTAACTCAAAATCCAAAAATAGTAAGTAATTTAAGTAAGAATGGTTTCTTTTTAGAAATGTTTTTTTTTTTTCTCTAAAATACAAATTTTATACCAATGTTAATGATACTTTGTATTTGGAAAAATGAAACGAAAACATGACGGAGAAGTGTCAGATGAGAATAACCCATCTTTCATCTCATTGAATTTATTTGTTCTTCTCTGGGCCTTCATCTCTAATTTAATTTTCATACTTTCATGTTGAGCTGTCTACGGATAAGACTCAATTTTGTTTGGCTTTATCAGGCCAAGCCTCATCTCAGTCATTAAGCTATAATAAACAACAAGAGCAACTCTTTTATGCAGATATACAGCCCATTTTGGACGCTCCGTTCCCCTACCCCTCGCCCGGAGAGCCACCCCTCGCTCAGGGAGACTTCAAATATTCTTTTGGAAACAAAGAATATAGATGAAATGGAAGTTGTAGGACCGAATAACCACTTAAAACGAATGCAATGTATTCGAATTGAAATCAAGAAGCAATGTAGAACGAGACATATAATTACTGAATCTATGATTATGCGATTAAATTCGCGACAGTGTCGTTTCAGCAGTCTCATTTCACAACACGCCACATTGATATAGGGTGGCTCGATAAATGCGTCTGACTTAGCAGTGAGTCACGTATCGTTTATACTTAAAGACACATTTTGGATTTCATACTATCCTAATGACCGGTTATTAAGAAAGCAGTCATTCAGCCGCCAAGTTTGCTGTCTGTGTTACTGAAGGCCAAGACAAGCGTCCTACGTTATATTGGTTACCTAAACTTCGTAAAGGTACATACAAAGCACGGTTTATTGCAAATTCAAGCTCTTGCACCACCACTAAACGCTCCAAATTATTAACTTCATGTTTTGCTGCTGCCATCAAAAACATGTGATAAAATATTGCTACAAAGTCTTTGAAAGATCAGGTAGAAATCTGATTTGGTCTGTAGAAAAATCTAATGAAATTTTAAACAAATAGAAATGAGCCGAAAGCTCCGGGGGAGCTTATAGGATAGGCAGTTGTCCGTCGTCTGCGTCTGCGTCGTCTGCCTCTGCGTCCGTCAACACTTTCAAACAACATCTCCTCTGAAGCCACTAGGCCGATTGTGCCCAAATTTTATCTGTAGCATCCTTAGGCTGGGGGATTGAGAGTTTGTGTTTTTATGAAAATCAGCTCATTAGTTTGGTTGCTATGACAACTTAAAGTTTCCATAGACTAATAATGGGGAAAATTGAAAAAAGGCATTAACTGCCATGCCTTTGCAGATATTTTGACAAAACTTTCATAAAAGTGTACCTAATGCAATCTACTATCTGCCATGTGATTTTAGGCTTACTGCTCATTTTTGCTGGTTGCTATGGAAACCAAAATGAAAAAAAAAAAGAAAAAAAAAATACTTAAAAAATCATCTCCTCAAAGACCATATGTTCAATTTGGCTGAGACTTTATGGAAATATTCACCTTTATTTGCCTTTACAGGTTTTTGTGTTTTTTTTTGTTTTTTTTTTTTAATTTGGCCTTCTAGTTTTGTTGCTATGGCAACTTAAAGTTTCCATTGACTTACAATGGGGAAAATTGAAAAATGGCATTTACTGCCAAGTCATTGCAGATATTTTGACAAAACTTTCATATAATTGTTCCTTTAGTAAACTTCTCTCAGTCATATGCTTTTATGTCAACCTGGAGATCTCCTAGGTTGTGCCGGGGCCATACCCCACCCCCCAACTTCATGAAATGCCTTATATCTAAGAAACCTTACAGATCCCGACCCCTAAACCATATATATTCTTGTTCCTTATGACAAGATGCACCAAGTGACACAAACCTGGGGGTCCCCCGGGATGTGCCGGGGACACGGGATGTGCCGGGGACATGCACCACCCCCTCCATTTCATGAAATACAATTTATCTCAGAAACCATTCAGATCTCCACCCCTAAACCATATATATTCTTGTTCCTTTTGATAAGAAGCACTCAGTGACACTAACCTGGGGATTCCCCGGGTGCGCTGGGGCCATTCCCCACCCCCTATACTTCATAAAAGTCCCAATGTCCCAGAAACCTTACAGATCCCCACCCCCAAAACCATATATATTCTCTTTCCTTATGATAAGTCGCATTCAGTGACACCAACCTGGGGGTTCCCGGGATGTGCCGGGACCATGCCCAAAACCCCTCCGCTTCATAAAAGGCCAAATATTCCAGAAACCTTTCAGATCCCCACCCTTAAACTACCACAGAGCTGAAACAACGGTTATTCCTTATAATAAGACACATTCAGTGACACCAACCTAGGGGTCACCACGGGCGCGCCCAGGCCATGCTACACCCCTCGACTTCACAAAAGACCATATATCTTAGAAACTATTCAGAGCCCGCCCCTAAGCCATGTATATTCTTGTTCCCTATGATAAGACGCAATCAGAGACACCAACACGGTGATCCCCTGGGGTGCCACGGGCCATGCCCCACCCCTTTACTTCATTAAAAGCCATATATCTCAGAAACAGTTCAGATACCCACCCATTAACCATACATGTTCTTGTTCCTTATGATATGACTCCACTTCATAATAGGCCATATATCTCAAAAACCATTCAAATCCCCAGCCCATAATCACATATTCTTGTTCATTGTTATTAGACACATTCCGTCACCCCCGTCTTTGGGGCTCCGCAGGGGTCATTTCTCTCCCATCCACTTCATAAAAGGCCCCATAAAAATTATGTCAGAAACCATTCAGATCCCCATCCTTTACCCTTATATATTCTTGGTCCGTATGATAAGACACATTCATTGAAAACAATCTTGGACTTTTCTTGGATCTGCCATGCCCGAATTCCTCCACTGCTTAAAAGGCCTTACATCTTAGGAACCATACATATCCCCACCACTAAAACATATATGTATCTGTTCCTTTCGATAAGATGCATTTAGTGACACCATCCGGGGCTCCATTGGACCTCTACTTTATAAAACACCTAATATTTCAGATACAGTCCCCATGGGTGCTCATTTGGGTATGAGGTTTGTTTGGGAGACTTTATAATTGGTAGATTAAAATCATATCATGTTAAAATACATGGCTGCCATTTGGCAGTAACCACCTGAGCTTTGGTTTACTGAATTCGGCTCTTTGGTTTGTTTGCTAGGGTAAATTAAGAGTTTCCATTGACTTATAATGGGGAAAATTGAACAATGACATTTATGCCTTTCCAGATATTTTGTCAAAGTTTCATAGAAATGTTCCTTTAATAATGTTCTTATAGGCCTATTGTTGCCACATATGGGAATTTGTCAATTGCCATCTGTTGTCCTGCAACAACACATTCAAATGACATCAGACCTCTAAGACACTAGGCTGATTGGGTCCAGATTTTATCTGTAGCATCCTTGAGAGCAGGATTTCCATGGTTAATTAAATACACTGCTGCCAGTGGGCAGTGCCCCCCCCCCCCCCCCCGTGACATCTGGTGAGCATAGTGGCCCATAGGCCTATTGTTTCACTTATGAAGAGCATAACAATTGTACTTTATGGCCATATCAGAAAGTGTGTGAAGCTCTCACCTTTCTACTTGACAATGTTTTCTTAAGATTTGATACTAAGTTATTTAGACAAGTTGTGGGTGTTCCGATGGGTACTAATTGCGCACCCCTTGTGGCTGACCTGTTTTTGTTTTGTTATGTGAGAGACTTCATGATGTCCCTTTCTGCTGAAAAACAATCTGAAGTCATTGAAACTGTTAGCTCGACTTGTAGAAATTTCGACGATTTATTTAACGTTAACAATACCTATTTTGATTGTTTGATCAGTCAGTTTGAAATTCAGTTAAATAAACAAATGCTTCTGATATCGAGACCCCTTTTTTTGGATTTACATCTATGTATGGTAGACGGGTTTGTTTCTTGCAAAATTTATGATAAACGCGATGATTTTGATTTTGAGCCTGTAAATTGTCCTTTTTTGGATGGTGATGTTACTCGTGCGCCATCCTATGGCGTTTATATTTCGCAATTGATTCGAATTGCCAGAGTGTGTAGTCATGTAACTGACTTCAAAACTCGTAATAAATTGTTAACTGCTAAACTTCTTAATCAGGGTTATCGGTACCATAAACTACGCAATCATTTTCAAAAGTTTATAGACGCCATTTTGATTTAATTTCAAAATTCAATATTGGACTTAAATCTCTTCTGCAACTAGGTCTAGCGGAACCCGAATTTTATGTTGACTTAATATATAAATTCAGAAAATTATATAAACGCAATGACTTCAGTACTCAATTTCGTAAAATTATTCTTCGATATAAGAAGATTTGGTAAAACATAAATGTTATACGACAGACTGCATGCATGGTAGTTAACCCAATCATGGTTGACAACTTCGCGTCCCTCTTTAATTGCACGCCGGTGGGTCAGGCCTCAGACCATAGTAAAGGCTTATTGAGAATTAGAGGGATCTAATCCAATGTAATGTTGATTGGTTCCTGATGCTCTGTCTCAGGTCGGGCCAATCGGAGTATATCTGTTTGTTTTCTTTTGCTTCAGCATTTCAGTGGTTTTTTGCTGTCGAGTCCTCACCGTTGTTTCAGCTCTGTGGTAGTTTGAGATTTTTTTGTGTGTTCTCGGAGATGTTGCACTGATGAGTTAGGATGCCTTCATGTGTACTGAACAAAGTATTAGTCTAAATCGCGACGGAAGTAAGGGCGAAGATTGTGGCCACGTAAAATCGATTTCAGACCCCCCCCCCCTCCCACAACGGAATTCGTTTCACTGACCGTTCAAAGGCGGTTCTTCTGTCGCGGTTAATTTTTGTTATGGATTGTCTTTGGGTGTTTGTGTCGCATATGTTACAATTTGGATAACCAATTGGCCAGTTTGTGGGAAAGAAACTGTCCTTTTGTCTTTCCGCTATTGATGTTTCCATTAGGATATGTTGTTTAATGTTTGTGCTTCTTTTCCTTTGATGTCTCTGATGGGAGCTGTGGGTTAATTGCATCGATTCCTGATCAGTGCCTCCTCTTCTATTTTTAATTGCACACCGGTGGGTCAGGCCTCAGATTCAATGACGGTTCCAGCGTCAAGGCTTACTGAGAGTTTGAGAGAATCTTACTCTGTGTAATGTTGGTTGGTGCCTGATGCTCTCTCTGGCCGGGCCCATCGGAGTCTTACTGTTGTTTTTTTTTTTTTTTTGCTCCAGCATTTCAGTTGTTTCTTGCAGTCGAGTCGTCACCGTTATTTCGTTCCTGTGGTTGTTTGATTTTTGTGTTCACGGAGATGTTGCACTGATGAGTTAGGAGGCCTTCATGTGGACTGAATACATTATTTGTCTAAATCGCGACGAAAGTAAGGGCGAGGATTGTGGCGAGATTTAAACCACCCCGTTGGATTTCGTTTCACTGACCGTTCCAAGGCGGTTCTGTCGCGGTTTGTTTTTGTTATGGTTTGTCTTCGAGTGTTTGTATCGCTTATATTATTCTGTTTTGGATAGCCAATCGGCCATTTTGTGTGAAAGTAACTGTCCTTTTGGCTCCCCGCTAGTGGTGTTTCCATTAGGGTCTAGTTGTTTCATGTTTGTATTTTTTTTTCAATTGGTGTCTCTGATGGGAGCTGAGGGTTAATTGTATCGATTCCTGATCACTGCTTTCACTTCTATCTGACTAACGGATCGATTGACAAGCCAAAAGAAATATCAGTAACGTATCTCAACAGATATTCTTGAAACTTGTTGCATGGATTAGGTATGGTGAAGAGATAATTTGATTAACTTTTGAATGTATTATAAAAGAAAGAGATATGGTCATGCAAATTTTGGGCATTTTCACATTGTCAGCAAAATGCATGTGTCTAGCAAAACTATGGGAGCTTCTATTTTGAAACTGGATGCATAGAGTTGGCCCTTTTGTAAATTTAACTAATTTAACTTGTCAGCAAAGTACATGTATCTCAAAAATCGTAATAGCTAAAGTCGTGAAACTTGTGGATTGGTTTAGGGACAATGATCTATTTTCTTGCCCAATTATCTACATGTTGATTCATCGAGGCGGTTCTAACGAATGCCCACAATTTATATTTTTGAGTATAAACATGATTCAATACGTATCCCATTTTAAACCAAAATCCCAAACAAGTGTACGCGTTACATGGCCTGTTCATTTGATGAAACAAAAATCAATTACAATATTAACCATTACCACGAATAACTAGAAATGGTGTTTGTAAACACAATGCCCCCAACCATATGCTTGCCCCTAAATGCCCAATTTTACAAGGGCCATAGCCAAATGCATGTGTGAGTGTGTGCATGATGTATGTGTGTATGTGTCCATACATGAATGTGTGAGTGCATGCATGCATGAGTATGCATGTGTGCATGTAATTTAATCAAAATCTATCAGGTCATCTACCCATCACCACCAATCTATTCACAAACTTTTAAGGCTCTAGCTCTTATAGGTTTTGAGATATTTTGCAGAAAAGATTTTATCAAAAAATATTCAAAGGACAATAACTGTTGAAATGGGCACAATCCGGATGAGAAAAAAATATGTGTCCCCTAATTTTCAATGAGAAATCCATATATTTAATTTCAAAACCCTAGCATACACGGTTCTAAAGTTAAGCTATGCATCACAAAGCATATAGAAGTACAATGTAAAAATACCCAAAATGATAAAGGGCCATAACTCATTAAGTATTTTTTTCGGAATTTAATCAAAAGTTAATCGGGTCATCTACTCATCACCACCAATCTATTAACTAACTTTGAAGGCTCTAGCTCTTATAGGTTTTGAGATATTTTGCTGACAAGATTTTATCAAAAAAATTCAAAGGGCAATAACTCTTGAAAGGGGCATAATCCGGACTAGAAAAAAACTACGCATCTACTAATTTTCCATGAGGAATCCATATATGAACTTCCAAAACCCTAGCATACACGGTTTTAAAGTTATGCTATGCATCACAAAGCATATAGAGGTACAATGTAAAAATATCCAAAGTGACAAAAGGCCGTAACTCATTAAGTATTAGGGGGGAATTAAGTCAAAATTTAATCAGGTCATCTACTCATTACCACCAATATATTCACCAACTTTCAAGGCTCTAGCTCTTGTAGTTTTTGAGATATTTTGCTGACAAGATTTTATCAAAAAAAAAATCAAAGGTCAGTAACTCCTGTAAGGGGCATAATCCGGATGAGAAAAAAATACGCGTCCCCTAATTTTTCATGAGGAACCCATATATGAAATTTCAAAACCCTAGCATACACGTTATAAAGTTATGCTATGCATAAAAAAGCACATAGAGGTACAATGTAAAAAAACCCAAAGTTACAAAGGGCCATAACTTATGAAGTATTTTTGGGAATTTAGTCAAGAGTAAATCAGGTCATATACTCATCACCACCAATCTATTAACCAACTTCCAAGGCTCTAGCTCTTATAGTTTTTGAGATATTTTGCCGACAATATTTTAATCCAAAAACAAAGGGCAATAACTCTTAAAAGGGGCATAATCTGGACGAGAAAAAAATACATGTCCCTTAATTTTCCATGAGGAATCCATATATGAAATTTCAAAACCCTAGCATACACGATTCTTAAGTTATGCTGCGCATCAAAAGCGTAACGGACGGTCGACTGGACGAATGAAGCAGAAGCAATATGCCCCTCCAACTTCTTCTAAGTTGGGGGGCTTCTTCGAAGTTGGGGGCATTAAAAGTCAGTGTCCTTTGATACAAGAAAATTGCTTCGCACTGTATATCGTAATTGCTATATCTGGATGGGCCGGAAATCCCTGAACAATAGAAGTGAAGGCAGTGATCAGGAATCGAGCCCACAGCTACCATCAGAGACAACAAAGAGAAAGAAACACAAACATGAAACAACTAGACCCTAATTGAAACACCCTTTCATCCCGGTTTGCTCAGAAACCATTACGTATATATTCACCAAATCATATAGAAATAATTTGTATAGATTTAAGCTATTACTTAAATGCATTGAAAGCCATCTAAAAGTGTTAGAAAGACTAGGTGAGTTTGCCTAATTTCTGGTGAGGCAAAAAAAAAAACTGGTGGCTGTTAATAGCGGAAAGCCAAAAAGACTGTTACTTCTCACAAAATTGCAAGTTTGCTATCCAAAACAAAATAAAATAAGCGATACACACATTCAAGGACAAGCCATATCAAAAATAAACAACGACAGAAGAATCGCCTAAGAAATGTCAGTGAAACGAATTCCACTGGGGGAGCTTAAATCGATTTAACGTGGCCACAATCCTCGCCCTTACTTCCGTCGCGATTCAGACAAACACTTTGTTCAGTCCGCATGAAGGCATCCTAACTCACCAGTGCAACATCTCCGTGAACACAAAAATCAAACAAGCACAGAGATAAAACAACGGTGAGGACTCGACAGCAAGAAACGACTGAAATGCTGGAGCAAAAGGAAACCAACGGGCCCGACCAGAGACATAGCACCAGGCAACAACCAACATTACATAAAATAAGATTCTCTCTTATTCTTAGTAAGCTCTTACGCTGGAACCGCCATGAACTCACCGGCGTGCAATTTAAAGAGGGAAGCAAAGTTGTCAACCGTGATTGGGTTAACTACTATGCATGTAGTCTGTCGCATTGCATTTATGGTTAACCCAATCTTTTTATATCGCAGAATGATTTTACGCAATTGGGTGCTGAAGTCATTGCATTTATATATGTTTCTGAATATACACACTAAGTCACCATAAAATTCGGGTTCCGATAGATCTTGTTGCAGAAGAGATTGAAGTCCAACATTGAATTTTGAAATGAAATCGGAATGACGTCAATAAAAAATTAAAAAAATCTCAAAATCAAAATCATCGCGTTTATCATAAATGTTGAAAGAAACAAATTCATTTAACGTATTTCACCTAGACTGAAAAGGTCAATGTGGACTGATATACGATGTGATGTCAAAACGTACACAGAAATTCTTAAATATCCATACAACGCAACATCTCGATATGTAAAATGTATAAATATTTTTCACAACATATTGAGAACATTTTAAGACGACAATAATGACCTCGAAGCAATGATGATAAGCTCACATTTGAGTTAGTGGAGCTATACAGTTACTCGTAAGCTGTTCAACTACTTTCCATCATGAAAACACGCCTATATAATTTTTGACCCCTTAAACCCAATTTTAGATAGTAAAACTTGGGTTTGGCGGGGTATACATTATTTTTCTTATTTCTGCTCAAAAACATAGATTGTGGGTACCCGTTAGAACCGCCTCGCTCGCTGAGGCGGTTCTAACTAGTATTCACAATCTATGTTTTGCGTAGAAATAAGAAAAATATCACAATTTTTCATCTGAAAATTTTCATTTTTCGGTGTTAAAATTTATACTGTACTTGTATAGGCGTGTTTTCGTAGTGTCACGCACCACCTCTCCTTAACAAATCCATGTGAGGAACGCCCCGGAAAACTGCAGTTTACATAGAGAAAACTAAGATTTACATGGTATACATGTCTGCTTTAAAACGTGACTCGTGGGTACTCATCAGAACCGTCTCAGCGAGGCGGTCTTCCGAGCACTCGCAAGCTATGATTTGAATACGAATAAGAACAATACCACACATTTTCTTGGAATATTAACCCTTCTGATGATTTGAAAGAATGCAGTATGTCATAATAAAATAGTCTAAATCAGACATGAACCTGTTTTGAAATTTGAACTCCCTTTTGCATAGAACCAGATTGCCGACGATGACAATCTCAAGCCCGCAACGGTACTGGTTTACGACCAAACTGAAGACTCCTATTTTAAATGGCAAAGACAAGCGGAAGGAAAAGTGTGTTAGGTGCAGATATTAACCAATTCAGTACCGGAAACCCCCAAACGGGTACCCTGGTAAGCAATGCAGGCCCAGATCAGACGCCGCAGAACGTCAGAGGTTGTGTACTCATCAAAATTTATTTGAAAAATGACTGATCTTGTAGCAAACAGTTGAGGCCCAGATCAGACGCCGCAGAACGCGGCGTCTGATTAGGGCCTCAACGGTTTGCTAAAAGATCAGTCATTTCTCAAATAAATTTTAATGAAAACACAACCTCTGACATTCCTTAATTTTGAAATGTACTCCTGCTATATATAATTGGTACCAAAAGGGTTAATAGTACATGTACAATGTATGACAACAACCATATATGCCCTAGTCTATGAGCATTTTAATTTAATCTTGACGGGATCTGTACAACATCACGAAAACTTGCCCATATAAGTATGACCCCCTTAAACCCCACTTTTATATAGCAAAACTGGGGTTTGCAGGGGTATACATTATTTTTCTTGTTTCTGCTCAAAAACATAGATTGTGGGTACCCGTTAGAACCACCTCGCTGAGGCGGTTCTAACGAGTATCAAGTTCAATGCCTTCCCATTTAAAAAGGGATTTTCCCATTTGAATCCCTTTTTTGAGGTATAAAGTCCAAATATGACATTGTCATATATCAATTTTGGTCCACTTTTGGTCTGACAGCTTGGATAGAACAGAGGAAATTTCCTCTCTTTAGAAGGGTCATTTTCCGATTTTGACCCTGTTTCAAGCCGCACGTTAGAGTGCCCTTTTCAGCTTTTCCTTCATTTTCCGTTGTACACAATACCACATTAAACAGAGGATTTTTTCCTCTGTTAATGCTTTGCACAGAGTTCAGAAAGTACTTGCCAAGAGTTTCAACTCTGATCAACAGAGGATTTTTCCTCTGTTCTGATATGTACAGTCCAAGCTGGAATATGTTGCACAGAGTCAACTCTGATCAACAGAGGATTTTTCCTCTGTTCTGATACATACAGTCCAAGATGGCAACAGAGGATTTTTCCTCTGTTGAAAGAATATGTTACACAGAGTCAACTCTGATCAACGGAGGATTTTTCCTCTGTTCTGATATATACAGTCCAAGCTGGCAACAGAGGATTTTTCCTCTGTTGAAAGAATATGTTGCACAGAGTCAACTCTGATCAACAGAGGATTTTTCCTCTGTTCTGATATATACAGTTTAAGCACAGTGTCAACTCTGATAAACAGAGGATTTTTCCTCTGTTCTGATATATACAGTCCAAGCTGAAAAGAGAGAATTTTTCCTCTGTTGAAAGAATATGTTGCACAGAGTCAACTCTGATCAACAGAGCATTTTTCCTTTGTTCTGATATATACAGTCCAATCAGAGTCAACTCTGATCAACAGAGGATTTTTCCTCTGTTCTGATATATACAGTCCAAGCTGGAAACAGAGGATTTTTCCTCTGTTGAAAGAATATGTTGCACGGAGTCAACTCTGATCAACAGAGGATTTTTCCTCTGTTCTGATATATACAGTCCAAGCTGGCAACAGAGGATTTTTCCTCAGTTGAATGAATATGTTTGCACAGAGTCAACTCTGATCAACAGAGGATTTTTCCTCTGTTCTGACATATAGTCAACGCGGGCAACAGAGGATTTTTCCTCTGTTGAAAGAATATGTTGCACGGAGTCAACTCTGATCAACAGAGGATGTTTCCTCTGTTCTGATATATACAGTCCAAGCTGGAAACAGAGGATTTTTCCTCTGTTGAAAGAATATGTTGCACAGAGTTAACTCTGATCAACAGATGATTTTCCTCTGTTCTGATATATACAGTCCAAGCACAGAGTCAACTCTGATCAACAGAGGATTTTTCCTTTTTCCTCTGTTCTGATATATACAGCCCAAGCTGACAACAGAGGATTTTTCCTCTGTTGAAAGAATATTTGTAGAACCTTGCCCAAGGTTCCGCACATAAAATAATTATTCTATTCAAATCAAATTCAGCTCAACAGAGGATTTTTCCCCTGTTCTGACATATACAGTCAACGCGGGTAACAGAGGATTTTTCCTCTGTTGAAAGTATATGTTGTTAAACCTTGCATATGGCTCAGGCCAAGTCAAGGCATGTGGTATAAAAATCGAACAGAGGATTTTTCCGCCAGTGAAAATCTGTGCAGAAAATCAACTTTGCACAACAGAGGATTTTTCCTCTGTTCTGATATACAGTAAAATTCCGCTATTAAGACCACCAAAACTTGAGACTGATTCTGCTTTAAAAAACTTATTTTGAGATGTAAGTTATTCTATGCTGTATGTTGTCTTCATACAGTGTCCTCTGGTCATGGACCACCTTTCGAACTGTTCAAAAGTGGTCTTACACCACTTTAAAGACCACTTTTGAACAGTCCCAAAGGTGGTTTTAATATAGGAATTTTACTGTATACAGTCCACGCGGGCAACAGAGGATGTTTTTACTCTGTTCTAATGTTATATATCATATGATGGTGTCAGGCAAAATGTATAGGACAGGTATCGCAATCAAGTCAACGGGCAACAGAGGATAGAGCAACAATTTTGGATTCCTCTGTTGAAAGAAAGTTTTGAACCTTACGTATGGCTCAGCCCAAGTCAAGGGATCAGGCATTCCTGCCCAACCCTGATGGGTGGTTGGGAGAATGGGAATTTAGATTTTGACCATCCAAATCCAAGAAACTTTTCATAACACTATGTCTACAGCCTTCAGATCATCAAGAGTATTATGTTCGCATGTCATGGATTGAATATTTTCTTCGTGCAGCTCTATATGCGTATCCTTATCCATAAAGTGCAAACTTATTAGGTTAAAAGGATTAAAATTATTAATAGATCTAGTTTACTTATAAATAAAAAAAATAAAAATCAAACGAAATGAACTTGGTGATGAATAATTTCTTTCCAGCATCATAGCATAGCAAATAACCACATATAAATAAATGGTGGCATATATTTCTCAATTCAAACAAACCAACATAACGCTGTGTAATGCCCGTGCGATTCATTAAAAATGTTTGTTTATCGGTCTGAGAAAAAAACAAACAACAATACATTGTATGCTAATATATTTTCGTTTGGTATGGCATGCTACCATAACCTTTCATGTCACCAAACAAAGCTATCTCATGCATCTGGTTCATAGGTTAAATGTAAAGGTATCTCTCTTTTGCACTCTCGGCCTATAGAAACGATTATAGTATAACTGTCCAGGAGACCTGAAAAATCAAAATCAGAAAAATCATCAAATACAATCGGTACATAAAATGAAATATGCAATTTTGTTTAATTGTACGGGAACAGGAGAAGCCTGTGGCCTTCACGACGAATTAGTCGTGTTAAGCGGAAACGTGTCTTCGGATGTGTTTGCCCAGAAGAGTTTTTGTAGGTACGCAGGCTGATTTGACTGTTCAGTGGACGGGCATGTCCGAAGACGCATTTCATTTTGTGCATATATTACCTTTGTATGTTTGTTTATTTGATTTGAGGTTTAATGTCTCGGTCAGCACTGTATAGGTCATGTTGGAGACGTTGCTTCCAATTTTGTGTGACTTTTATTCCGACATTGAGATGAAATGACATCTCAAGCCCTGTCGCCTAATGAAACCAATAGGGTTTATAAGCATGGACGGGCCGATTCGTGCCGCTTTGCCTGGGCAGGCTATGTTTGTGTTTTTTCCCTTTGGTGTCTTTGATGGGTGGAGTAAGTTAATTGTATCGATTCCTGATCTTTGCTTTACTTCTACTTTGGATCCTCTAAGCTGTTTACCAGTACTCGTGTGCGGTCGGTTTCAGCTCTGTGTGGAAGCATCATGCAGCCCATATATTTCTTCAAGCGTAACTGGTTGATTCTGACATGAACTCTAGTGAGACAACTGTGAGACGTCGCACAAAGCGATATTATTGACCCACAGTAGACTGATATCAGTCGTAGATTTTTGTCCTGGCTTGTGTATCATGACACTCAAACATCTGCTTCACTCGCTAGTTAGTCGCAACAATGGAAAGAAGCACACCCGCCTATTGTGGGATTCGAACCCGGGCCGGTCGGGTTCAAATCCAATGCTCTATCCACTGAGCCAAAGAGTCGACTTCCTGACACCAATCAGGGATTGGTGATAAACCAACTAGGTATGCATATAAACTTGTTTGTTTGATTTGAAGTTTTACGTCCCCGTCAACACTGTAAAGGTCATTTTGGAGACGTTGCTTCCAATTCTGTGGGACTTTTACCCGACATTGAGATGAAATGACATCTCAAGCCCTGCCGCCCAATGAAACCAATAGGGTTTATAAGCATGGACTCGCACCGCATCGCCTGGGCAGGCTAGATCCTCTAAGCGGTTTACCAGTACTCGTGTGCGAGTCGGTTTCAGCTCTGCGTGGAAGCATCATGCAGCCCATCTATTTCTTCAAGCCCCGATGGGCGGAGGCTAATGCATATAAACTACCAAGGTAGAAAATTAAAGGGTGGCAATGCGGTCAGTAACATACCCACCACTTCAAGAGATGGCGAGGAGCAAAAATATTCGGCACGAAGCCATTTTCGGCGCAATAAAGTCCGATCGCGGACGATCCCGAGTCTTAAGAAACAAAAGCCGTAACAAAGGAACGAAGCATAGCTGAAAAAAAAATCCTGTTGCTTGTGGGATTCGAACCAGACCCGTGCGGGAGACAGTTAAATGCTAACCATTGAACCAACGGGTCGACTCCCTGATGCAGTTCCCAGACTATAAGCTATGCAATAGGAGCTTTTTTCGTGACGTACTTCCGGTTCTGAAAATGGAACGGGAAAAGCCCTGGCCGTCAACTATCGTATTGCTTCAAGGCAGTGGGACAGATAAAATGTTAATTACAGCGTAAAAAAAAAATGGATTTTTTTTTTAACTTTTGACGCATTATAATGCAAGATTATAAGAGAAACACTGATAAGCTGCCAGGTGTGAAATTGCGCATTACGAAAACATGCCTATACCAATACATTATCAATTTTTCGGCCCAAAAAATGGAAATTTTAAGATGAAAAATTGTGATAGTTTTCTTATTTTTGCTCAAAACATAGATTGCGGGGACTCGATAGAACCGCCTCGACGAGGTTCCATCGAGTACCCACAATCTACCTTTTTGGGCAGAAGTAAGAAACATTATGTTTACCCCTGCAAACCCCAGTTTTACTATATAAAAGTTTGGTTTTGGAGGGTCAAATTCGCATAGGCGTGTTTTCATGATGGCAAATCCCAAGTGTTGTTTTCTTAGTTAACTGTTCTTAAAGATATATTGTACGTACGACTCTCTCTCTCTCTCTCTCTCAGTGGGATTGGAACAAACACAGTGCATGAGAATGAAACACTCCTTCGCAAGCGCAAGATGTTACAGTAAAATCTGGTATTTGTAGATTTGTTCAACCATCCCAGCCCTTACATTAACCCATTTGGTACCGGAACCCCCAAAAGGGGTAAGTGGAAAACAGTACATGCCCAGATCAGATGCAGCAGAACGCGGCGTCTGATCAGGGCCTACACTATTTGCAAAAGGTTCAGCTATTTTCCGAATAAATTTTGAAGAAAAAAAACAACCTGGAATCTTCAATTTATTAAAATTGCACATACACATGTAGACAGATCGTTGGACATTTTAACTGCACTTCCAGACAGATCGTTAAACAGATCGTTGGACCGTTTTCTCAATAGATGGATGGATGGATGGATGGATGGATGGATGGATGGATAGAGAGAGAGAGAGAGAGAGAGAGAGAGAGAGAGAGAGAGAGAGAGAGAGAGAGAGAAAAGAGAGAAAGAAAGAGAGAGATAGAGAGAGAGAGAGTACACTTCATATTTTTCAGTCCTGTGGTATATTCCTTGCTTCCAAAGGATAGCCATTTTATAGAACATATTTAGAGGGATGCTCTTTTCACGGACTTGTTCACGTGATGGAGTTACTGTTAGTGTGTGCTTATAATCTGTCACAACGAGCAGTTCCACGTGAATAAAGAAATCCCACTTAACGGTAACTACTTTTTAAGGTAGCAGATGAGTGAGGGAGCGTTTGAGTTTTACGTCCCACCAACAGCTAAGGTCATACGGAGACGGGACCTCGGTTTACAGACTCATCCGAAAGTCTGGAGAAGCGCGGGATCGATCCTGCTACCCCTAGTTTACAAGGCGAGTAACGTAACCACTACACCACGGAGGCTTCTAAGGTAGCGGATGAAAAAGATCGTGTGAAAACTTAATTTTAGGTTCTTAATTATAAACCAGTATATTAAGATATATAAGACGGGCCTCCGTGGCCTAGTGGATAAGAGCGCTGACTCTTAGTCATTAGGTCTCTCACCGCCGTAGGTTCGAGCCTCGCTCGGGCCACGTGTGAGACGCCAAGTTCTGCAACGGAAGGTCAGGTGTTTTTTCTCCGGGTACTCCGGTTTTCGCCCACCTCTGATTAACGATCGGCTCGATATGAGTGAAATAATCTTGAAAGGGCCGTAAAACCAAAAAAAAAATATATTAAGGATACAAGGAGGTTTTAGGAATTCCGTTTATGGCGTCATTCTTGCGCATGCGCAAAGTACTGGCCGTCAATTGAAACGGCCATCGCTATTCAAATGTATTGGCGGAACTTAAAATGCTAACAATATTCAGACATTTTGAGAGAAAATATACCCGTTTTTATTGAAATAATGCATCGAGAAGGAAAGAATGATATTTTACTTTCATAACCGAAATTCATTTATCCTAAATCCGTTTTTAATTGACGAAAATCTTTTCGGGAATGACCCATGTCAATGGCTTGAGATACCGTTATTCACGACATAAGTTTTTACGTAACTTTCGTTTTAATCGCCATCTATCTATCTATCTATCTATCTATCTATCTATCTATCTATCTATCTATCTATCTATCTATCTATCTATCTATCTATCTGTCTATCTATCTATCTATCTATCTATCTATCTATCTATCTATCTATCTATCTACTGTCTATCTATCTACCTATCTATCTATCTATCTATCTTGAGAAATCTGTCCAACGATCTGTCTACATGCGCAATTCAAATGTCCATACTGACAGTCAAAATAAACTAATGAGTGGACTGACGGAGGGGCGTTGAGTCAATGTTGGTTCGACGTCATGCCATCGACACCCAATCCAACTCACTTCATTGTCACATGACCGTGGGCATGAGAGAGAGAGAGAGACACAGAGAGAGAGACAGAGAGAGAGAGAGAGAAAGAGAGAGAGAGAGAGGTTTGACTGATAAACTGACAGTAGACAGACAGACGACACACAGACCGACTGACTGAATGACTGACTAACAGACGAACGGACGGACTGTTAGACAGACAAATAAACATACTGACAGTCGAAAAAAATACAATTACCAATGAGTGGACTTACAGACGGGCGTCGAATCAACGTTGGCTCGACGTCATGCCGTCGACAACCACTCCAACTCACTTCAATGGCACATGACCGTTGAGATGGTTTGACTGATCCCTGTATCCAAGAAGCCCATAACCCTTTTTGAACCAAATGGAATCTTCCTCCTTATATATAGCAGGAGTCATTTTCAAAGTTAAAGGCATTTATTCTTGATTATTGAGGACTATCATTTCATTACATAATATTATGTAGCCCTCAGTGCTCACTGGAGAGAAGTCCTCTGTCTTCAACAGGTAAGGGGCCGCCTTGGGGAAAATCAATAAATTACTTACTGTTCACTGGTGTACATTATTGATTTTCCCCTTAAGTGTCTCAGTCAGGGGATTCAACAAGAGCTACTAATCACCCTATTAAGGGCCGCCTTTGATCTGCTATAGTCCGTATATCACAGGGGGCAATAAAACAATTATGGACACACG